>CM069441.1:144945937-145010221 GCA_035610835.1 Ophiura sarsii | reverse complement strand
AAAAAATGCTTTACACAATGGGAAAGGGGGCGTTTTCGGAAAATAGGGGTAGGGGTGGGGTGTTTTCCCCCCAAAAGCTACATTAGTACAAAAAAGGTACATTTGTACACACACACAAAAAGGCGGTGGGGTGGGGAGGGGGGGGGGGGGGTCCCTGGTTACGGGCCTGCCACCACCAGCATACTGTCAAGCGAGGACAGTTCAATGGTAGGCACAAAGAGATGTTTATTATTGTGTGTGGCAATAAATAAAATCACAACTCATTATGAGTGAAACTGGATGGAACCAGTTCACTCTTCAGTAAAAAGCATCCAAAAATTTCCATCAGTCACTGGATTTCGAGGAAAGGTATTGCACAGACGTACGGAGCCACGACAAGCACGGGATATGTTTATCATGTTTTAAAGGTAGATGACCCGATCACATTCCGATTTTCAACTTGAAGTTTTCTATTCCACATGAAAGGTCATCATTAGAAAAGTCGTGTTCCAAAGTTTGAGTTGCATAGCTCTAATGGTTCTTATTTTAGACGCACAAGATGCTGTGAACTGTACCCATTGAGAAGTACACAAACTATATCGGTGGTTACCACCATTCGCGGTAATTCGACGTTATTTCATCGATTTCTCCGTAATTATACCGATTTAGGCCGTCAAATTTCAGTATGATGATGAGAAAAATACGAGCTTTCATATGATATGAAAATCTCCGTATGTTTGAAATAATTCTGTGTTACGAAAATGTGATCGGGTCATCTACCTTTAAATGCGGGTGCAAAGATTGAGAAAGTGGTGTCAGCTGTCAGTACAAAACTAATAGGCCTACATGAGTTGTGGTTGATTGTTAGAGAATTTCCTCTTTCACTATAGGCCCTATTAATGAAAAATTGATTAAACAATACTGAATAATATAAATAATCAAAACACAACATGTAATCCGCTATATAAATAGTCAACTAACCAACAGATTGACGGACGGAAGAAGACACGGTACCGACGCAAATGCAGTCACGCATAGTATTATTTATTCAAGAGGACATCTATTTTCGTTTTGCTGTTTACTACTCGCATCTATATTTAGCAAAATTAGCACGGGTCATCTTATCCGTGTTCACCGTAGTATATTGTCTCTGGGGTCCGTGAACATTTTAAAGGGATATCTCCGGCACTCGAAATAAATAATTTACCTCGATTGTTCTATTCATTGGGCCATTCGCATCGTTATAATTGTTACAATATACACTATACAGCCTCTTTTGGGAAATCCCCGTTCCACCAGGTCAGTCAGTATTAATGGTACGACCCGGGCTGCTCAGTGGTCATTACAATATTGAGGCTACAATTGGCAATTGGGGGAGGGGGGGGGGGGGGGGGGGGGGGGGGAGGGCGTCCAAGGTCTTTAAATAAGTAATTGTATCAATGTGAAAAACAGGTATACACACCACCAAGCAAGTAATTATTTCCAATACAAGGGGGGGGGGGGCTTCTAGGTTGATTGGCCTCTGATTGGCCTCTGATTGGCTAAACACGGGAACAAACGTAACTAGAAAACGAAATGTTGCATAATACACCATGATGTATCGGCAGAGTGCGCACGATCTGATAATTTACAGATGACGTGATTATTCACTAGATGATTGCGAGATAATTTACAGATGACGTGTTTATTGACTAGATAATTGCGAGATAATTTACAGATGACGTGATAATTTACGAGATGATGAGATAATTTACAGATGACGTGATTATTGACTAGATGAATTGCGAGATAAATTTACAGATGACGTGTTTATTGACTAGATAATTGCGAGATAATTTACAGATGACGTGATAATTGACGAGATGACGAGATATTTTACAGATGACGTGATTATTGACTAGAATTATTGCTATCTTCAGTAGACACCAAGTATATCAGAGTAAGTTGCTATCTAACAGAGTAAATTGTTTCCTTCAGTTGATGCCAAGTCTATCAGAATATGTTGCTATCTATGCTTTCTGTAGTATAGATAGCAAGTCTATCAGAGTTAGTTGCTATCTTCAGTAGATAGCAAGTATATCAGAGTATGTTGCTATCTTCAGTAGACACCAAGTATATCAGAGTAAGTTGCTATCTTCAGTAGACAGCAAGTATATCAGAGTAAGTTGCTATCTTCAGTAGATAGCAAGTCTATCAGAATAAGTTGCTATCTATGCTTTCTTCAGTAGATAGCAAGTATATCAGAGTAAGTTGCCAAGTCTATCAGAATAAGTTGCTATCTACTGAAGACAGCAACTTACTCTGATAGATTTGGTGTCTACTGCATATAGCAATTTACTCTGATATACACCTAGCATATAAAGTCCCTGACCAGGTGCTTTGAGGTTAGCTATAATTCAAAATATATAATCGGTACCAATATCTGAGATATACTTTAAATGAGCAAATTTCTTCTCCGCAGTTTGCTACCTCATTCAACAAAATCGAATGGATACTTCTAAAGTTATGGCGATTTCAAATACCGCGCATAACAAAAGCAAAGTTGCACTAGGTATAGGAAATCCGAATTTGTGTGTGGTTACTGTCATAACTGTGTGCTATCTGAACGAGCCAGATTAATGGGTCTGGAGTGATAACCGCAATTTGCGGGACAAAGGGTGTGACTAGCTGTGAAGAATAAAAGTCTTAGCTGATTAGCTGCGAGTTTTTTCAGTGCGTAATCTCACACAAATCAATGATTTCCATACCTAGTGCAACTTTGCTGTTGTTATGCGCGGTCTTTGAAATCGCCATAACTTGAAAAGTATCCATTCAATTTTGTTGAATGAGGTATAAAAGAAATTTGTTCATTTAAAGTATATCTCAGATTTTTAGTACCGATTATCTATTTTGAATTAGCCAACCTCAAAGCACCTGGTCAGGGACTTTATCTACTGAAGATAGCAACTCACTCTAATAGACTTGGTGTCTACTGAAGATAGCCACTTACTCTGATAGACTTGCTATCTACTGAAGATAGCAACTTACTCTGATAGACTTGCTATCATTGAAGATTAACGTTGATGGATTTGCTATCTACTGAAGATAGCGACTTACTCTGTTATAGTGGTGTCTACTGAAGATAGCAACTTATTCTGATAAACTTGGCATCAACTGAAGGAAGCAATTTACTCTGTTAGGAACAGATGACGAGATGACGAGCTGACGAGATAATGTCATCTGTAAATTATCTCACAATTATCTAGTCAATAAACACGTCGTCTGTAAATTATCTCGCAATTAATGATGTAGTCAATAATCATCTGTAAATTATCTCGTCATCTCGTCAATTATCACGTCATCTGTAAATTATCTCGCAATTATCCGACAATAAACACGTCATCTGGCGTTATTTCCCAATTCTGCTCATTATTTCCCGGGAGCGGTGCTCCCTGCTCCCGCACTTTGTGCAACCCTGCATTATATTATTAAAAAAGTAGTCAATTTTGTACACTGATATACAAGCAAGTTACAAAACTGTCTCCAGTGCTTTTTTAAACTCATTTTAGGTGCCTTTATTACTTTAAGTTATTAATATGGGACTTGTTTTGGGAAAGTAAATGCTATTGAAAAGGGGAAACTTTGTGTGGGTGGGTAGCCAACCCGTGGCCAAGCGTTTTTCATTTTTGATAAGTATTTTATTTTCAATTTCTCAAACAGTCTATAATTGTGTGTTGAGATGCAAACAAACTTGTATCATATGAT
Organism: Ophiura sarsii; assembly: GCA_035610835.1. Classification (NCBI taxonomy): domain Eukaryota; kingdom Metazoa; phylum Echinodermata; class Ophiuroidea; order Amphilepidida; family Ophiuridae; genus Ophiura; species Ophiura sarsii. Next base: position 145,006,498 of record CM069441.1, on the reverse strand, counting down.
CTTGAAAAGTGCCACTTTTTCTGAAAACATCGTTTTGGGAAGAAAATATGACTAATTTTCAGGAAAGTAAACATGATATTGAAAAGGGAAAAACTAACTGTCTGTGGGTAGCCAAACATTTTCCCTTGTCTAATGATGGTGGATTTGGTGAGGGAGGCTGATGGTTTTCTGATAAGTGTAGGTGCATTTTGCGTGCTATGATGGCGATTCTTGTGACCAATGAACAGAGGAGGGATATTTAAGGGAAGTCATGGGGAGAGTGTGGAATGATGGAGGTAAGTACCGTAAGAGCCTGTTGTGGGTAGGGGATGAGGTGGAGGAGGACGAGGTAGTAAGATGCAGATGGGAGAGGTTGGCTTGGGGGAGTTGAATGGAGGTGGTATACGTGCATGACAGTAGTAGGGGGGGGGGGGGGGGGTGAGTGGAGTGGACCTGTGAGTGAGTGGACCTGTGAAGTGGAGTGGAGTGGACCTGTGAAGTGGAAGGTAAGAGGTTGATACTGGATGAAAGATGTAATGCTGATAAAATCGAGCTTACATATAACCAAGGTTGGTCACTTGCATTAATTCATGGATTTTGTGCTTGCAACAAATATTTAATATGTATAAATTGATTTATTCCATTGCAGTGATCGGGAGATGTCTTTCCCTGCAACCCCAGGTTTTACCCCTACTGCCCAGTTCCAGTGCATGCATATCACTTCCATCCAGATTTCCAGAGAAAGAGTAAACTGACAGAGGAAGCCAGGAACTGCTTTGGCCTCCTCCTCGCTTTTAAGAGTTTATTAGCTAAAATTAGCTTAAAATTGGTCTGAAATGTCCAATTCAAAACAAATTAAGCTAAAGTTCAGGCAATTTTTACAATAAAAGCCAACTTGTTCGCGTGCATTTTGCCCCCCCCCCCCTCAGATTTGTTTATGCTGGTGCCGCCTCCTGGAAAACACTGAAATAGTTTCAAAAATATATGCCCAAGATGCGTGTGATTATTATATTAGTGCGACAATATGCATTCATGAGACCAATCAGTTTTCATGCTAATTATATTTGAATATCATATTAATATCACTGTATACATAACGTATAGCTATTGAGATCCGCTTTGGAATGTTACGATTAAAATGAATACATAAATATGAAGAAAAAAATTACAAAGTATACCAGCCTGTGAATATGGGGACAGGCAATTTTGATAGTGTTCATCATTTGGATTGCTGTACACTTGGTGTAAGGCAATGCAAAAAAATAAAAACATGTTTAACGCCATGACCTTTACAATTAAGGAAGGAGGAGGCCCTTTTTATTTATTTTTAAATTTTTCAGCGCAAAATCACCCTTATTAGCAACAAAGTTTGTTTATTTCATGGTTCTGTGGGGTTGGTCACCACAAAACTTGTTTAAAATGCATAAGAACAAAAGCTGTTACAAACGTATCATAGCCTACTCTGAAATACCTGACCAAAAAAAGTTATGACTAAAATATAGAAAAAGACAAGACAATTGAAGCGGACCCAAAAGGGAGCGAGCGGGAGAGGACGCTTAAAGGGGTACTAAGAGATGAGTTGAAGGATAAAAAACGGGATTTCTACATTTTTACAATACAAACTTACAGCTGTAAGGATTAAGAAATATCAGTGTCTTTGTGCAATAAAACGTTGTTTCAAAATATTCAATCCTGGCTCAGATAGCATTTTATGGTAAACAGCGTTACACTATTTTTCTTTTCGATTCAAATTAGATATGATATTACATAGAGGGCGTTTTGTAAAAAAAAGTTTCAATAAATAGGATTGATATTTCAACATATTTTCAACATTGTTTTAATCAAGTGTTGCTGCTTTTTTGTGAGTAGAAACAACAATAATGGCCAATTATAATGATTATCTTTAATTTAAAAAGTAAATTTGGTAAAAGAAAAATCTTAAGCATCTCTTAGTACACCTTTAACATGTTAATTTTTTTTATTTTTCCTAATAAGGGCCTCCACACAGCATTACACACCCAGTTACGCAGTATTGAACATATTGAACGACTCTTTAGTGGAGAAGACCCTTAACTTATAAACTATGTTACTATTTTGGTATATCCTTGGTGTAAGACAGAATAAAGCTGTAAAATCCTTTAATCTGTCAATAGAGGATTTTGTGCTAGGTTAATTCAATGCTGTCTTACACCAAGGATAAATACACCACTATTTGGGGTGATGTTAGCATGTATTCCAGTTTATAGGCACAACATTATTTGCACCAGTTTGATTCTTCTTCTGTAATTGGGCAGGTATTGTACATGTATGTGTGAATACAGTGTGATACCATGTTGCATCACCTGAATGCACACTGACATCACCATAAACCTCACATCTCAATAATCACATAGTACAGGTAGGCCTACCTATCATCACATCAAACCAATAAATACATATGTTGATTGTATTGGCAAAATACAGGAGAAATAATTAACAATAGATTATACGATTATTACATCTCAATTCTCAACACAGAAATGTTCATAGTTCAGAATGTGGTTTTACACAGCTAAAATAATTTGATCTTAAACCTCATCATTTTCTACTCACACATACAACTTAGAAAACCATATACTTATAGGGAAAAAAATCCTGTTCTACGGGCAAACAGACCTTCTAAGACTGGGTCTGTTGGTTAGGCTATCTTTTTTCCTTCTTTCTTTTAATTTTCCTCCTTCAAAATGTCTGTACAATTTTAGAATCTGTAAAAAAAATCATCTGTTTTTGTCGAGCCAAAAAAAAGTTTGGGTCATTATAAATTTGCATGTGAAATTTCTTTTTACCAATTTGTAAAAAAAGAAGTGGATCAGACCCTTGGAACAGGTTTGATATTTTGTTGACGGCCTCGCCGGACAGAAATCAAGGCCATTAACGTACGTTTACAGATTTGCGCATATACATGGGGGATATAAACTAAATTTTTAAATATCTGTAAATATATCTTTGGTTTGGTTCTGTAAAGTATACAAAATATTCACTATTTTCTACAAACCTGACATAAATTCAAGGTTCCAATTCTAGTTTTCCAGGTCTAAGCAAATTCAATGCATGTCCACATTACAATCCTATAAATACTGTATTCAAGCAGCTTTCCAACTACAACATTTCATGCAAGATAGACTGCTGGCAGACAACTGAAGCACCACTTAAGATATCTACACCAGTGGCCTTAAAAAAGCTATTGTGAAAATGACTTCAATACCAAATCGTTTTAAAAAATTTACATTAAATAAAGTGTACCAATATTACCATTATTATTTGAAATAGAGATGATTTATAAATATAACACATACTTGTAATTTATACAGGTAGGTAAATACATGGCAATAAAAATAACAGGGTTGCCAATATTTGAATCAGACACAATCTGATGATTTTGTTTCCTCATGGGGAACCATTGAGAACCACCTGCTGATTGGTCAGAGAGATAGATACATCATTTGTTGCACCAATCAGAGATATTAAGTGATATAAGGATTGTGTCTCTAGTATAGATTGGAGTGAAATATTTCAAAAGCAGTATTTCAATTGGTCATTCAAATGAGTATATCTTGAAATTGACCAATCATAAACGTTGTTAGATAGGCAGGTAGTGCTCAGGGGTTAACAAGGAGGTTAATCAGTATATTGGCACTAACCAGACAGCAATATCATAATTGGTATCCAATATTAAAGGTGGGGTTAAATGTGGATGACCTGAATTTAGCTAAGTTTGTACACACGGTACATACCATAGGCCTACAGGCTCGGCATACAGCGTGTCCCAAAAAACTAGGTCCAAAATCCGGAGGGCTTATTATTATTATTAGTAATGTAGGAAGCATAGCTGCTCAATATTTAAAGATAGGAAAGTGACTATATCTGAAATTAATTGGTGAAACTATGAGACCATTCAGATGTAAGGTTTTTGAAATACAAACCTTTGAATACAGCGTAGTCAGAACCTGTTTTTTACGATTTTGCCCATGAACCATCCATGCGATGCATTTGCTCATCGTACTGACTTCATCAAAGTTTTGCCTTTGACTTTATTCTTACTCAGAATATTTCGTCAAAAGGGTGATTAAAAGTATAAATACCTTTATTCTACTTCGAAGCTTAGTAAAATATCAGAAATGTTCAAAATGGCGGCCATTTTGAAATCCAAGATGGCGGCCATCTACATTTTTGCCAACATGGTTTTTTATGATGCCTAGTACCCAACAACATAAATAAATAGGTGGCACCTTCTAATCATTTACATCCCACGGGACCTTATATCACTACATAGTGAATATTGATCCAAAATACCTGTAATTTAAATCTTTTTTACCAAACATTTATATCAGAGAATATAAACGCCATACAGGGAAAACTTGCACACAGTGCAGAGATGTTAATGTTAAATTGGAAACAATGGGTTCTGACTTCTGACCACGCTCTATTGAAAGCTTTGTATTTCAGAAAGTTGCCATTCGACTGGTCTCACAATTTCACCAATTAAGTTTCCTACTTTTCAAGTTAGAAGCACTGCAGTTTTTGGACCCAGTTTTTTGGGACACGCTGTATTACACAAAGATGCATCTTCATAAATACAGTGATTACAGTCATATTCCAATATTTGAGTTAAATTGTTCCAGAGATTTTTATGATAGCAGCAAATTACACTTCAAATTTACCCATTGAAAAGGGTGGTTTACCATTTTCAGAGGTAATTTACCACTTTTTGACAAACATATTTCTGGCCCAAAACCTTATAAGGGCAATGAGAAAACACTGGGCTTGAGAAAACATAAGATATTCTCTGTTTTTGATATCAACAATATTCCGGCATATAATTTTTGCCATTAAAAAATATACAAATGCCCCCTCTTTAGTAGGTGACGCCTTCACTAACCCATTCATCTTGACAGGATTACATACTACATAGGCTACATGTATACTCAGGGAGTAAATGTAAGGCTTGTCATATCTTGTACACATTGAATCCTTTCCCACATGACTTTGGACATGGATGACTTTGGAAATCTTGATTCATGTCCATATCCAATATCTATCCCACATTGTACATGTAGAAAGCCCAAGCACACATTGGAGGGAAAAGAACATGGAAACTCTCCTTAACAGTTCAAATCAGCATCACCCCTTGATATTGCACGGTCGATTTGCTTGTTATAATAGTTTACCATACAAAACCAATAAATACTTTGAAACCTCTTTGTTTTTCTTTGTTTGTTCTATTTATCAATTGAGGCCATATCTCATAATGCAGTACTAGTATGCAGACTTTACAACCCTTTTGTAGCAGATGGTTACATGCGAAGTTTCAAAAATTACCAAAGTCACCCACCTGTTGTCCAAAGTACCTGAAAATGAAACAATCACTAAACAAATGGCAGTATACACTACTGCATCAACTTAAAAATTGAATGTTACACAAGCACAAGTATTTGGGGGGTGGGGGTGGGGGGGGGGGGGGGGGGGGGGGGGGGTGCAGTCAACCAAAGAATTTCCAAATACAGACTTGCAATTGACCTTCAATGAAAAAACTGAAAATGCTAAAAAAGCTGAAAAACTGTGCTGGAAAAGAAAATGAAAAAAAAACCCCAAAAAAACCCTGACATGTTTTAGGTCTGCAACCACTCCCCTAAACTAAATGTGTATGGTAATTGAACTGAGCCCAAATAAGTGAAAAATCTGAAATTCCCTGAAATATTAAAAAACAGCAAACTATTGTGCTAAATTGCCTAAAATTTGGCTAAATAAATGCAATTTAGGCAAAAATATCTACACTTGAGAATGAAAAATATCATGCCTGCATAAAATAACTGTTTTTGTGTTTTCTCCACAATTGTAAATGGTCGATTTTAATGTGTTTCACACACGATCTAAAAACACACACCTCATTACCCTTTTTTGGGGTCACTTTTTGGTCACTTATGCTTACAGTATACTAGTTGACTCCCCCCTCTTAGGACTGTGGCATAACCAGATTTTGTCATATGGGGACAGATGAGTCAGCTGGTTATTTGAGGGGGCAAAAAGCGCATACTTTTGGCACAGATTAGAGGAAAACACTTTACTCAATCAGGAGAAACGTTCTCTGATTAATCAGTCTTCATCCACATCAGTATGAATAGAACTTATAGTATCATCATCATCATCATCATCTGAATAAGGATTCCTTGCACTACTTTTTGACCTGGCCATACTCTTAATTGAGCTCCTTGCAGAATTCATCCCAGAATAGCCACCTGGTAAACCACCATCACTACTCTCAAAATCATCTCCACCATAGGAGTGGTCTGTTGAGGCTATGCTTCCTGTTGCTCCTCCCCGACTCTTGCGCACCAAGAAATCTTCATTGATTCCAGCATCTTGCAGAGCTTGTTGATATTTTCTTTCAGCCTTTTTCTGTGCATTGGTCTGGAAGAGAGTGAGAGGGAGAAAGAGAAATAAAGGAGGAATGCAAAACAAGTTATCACATTAAAACATCAGTATTGGAAATCTTTGTACATGTAGTTGTATTCTTATAATGAATAAGTTCATAATGAATAGGGTTTGAAGGGTATGATCCCATCCGTAAAAATCTGTAGTATCCTCGATGTCTTGGGGTATCATAACTTCAGGTCACATGATCCGTTTAGACCCTTATACTCATCGGCCATTGTCAAATTGTTTCAATGAGAGGTTGTGGGTTGTTTGAGGAGTGAGATTTTCCAATTGAAATTATGTCAATATTTCATAAGTGGCAAAAGCCCGGGGGGGGGTACTCGGATTTGGTTTGGTCGGGGGTGTGCCGCTGGAGATTCAAAACCCATACCCATTTTTAGGGGTGATTTTGGAAAAATCGGTACCCATTTTTAGGGGTTTTGCTTCATTTTAGACCAAATTTTCGCAAATTATCGGGAAAATATACCTAATTTTTGCAAATTTTCGCGAAAATAGACCTAATTTTGGCAAATTTTCGCGAAAATAGACAAAAATTTCGCGAAAATAGACTAATTTGTAAAAAGTGACCCCATTATTAGGGATTTCCAGCACAAAATCATACCCCATGTTTAGGGATTTTGTGCCCAAAAACCTACCCATTAGAGCGGCACACCCCCGTATACCGTCTTAGGCGAGTACCCCTCCCGGGGGCAAAAGTGAGATGACATGGATGTAAATTGCGCAGTTAAAATAATTAAATGTACAAAATGTATGTAATACTGTGTATTTCAAAGGGGAACACACAATCTGATAGTGATATCTTCAATCATTACAGGAAGTAGGATAAGCCATGTTTGCTTGTTAATGAATTTCAAAATTATGACAATAAGGCCTGTAAATACTGACCTGTGACTCTCTTTCAAAAAGAAATGGTCTTGAATCAACCCGTGACATCATTTCTTGCAGTTCCTGTTCATATTCTTCTTGGCGAGATCTCTCAGATTGTCTGCAAAGATTTAATCATTTCCAATAAGCTTCAAAATTATGTTTAATAATGTGTGATATTCAGTAGACTCAAACATTTAATAATAGTAAGAGATGCCACTCAGTGGCATAGCCAGGGTCACTTGTCAGGGGGGGGGGCAAAGGGTTTTCCCCCCGGTGAACACCAGTTTGACCCGGTGGTGTAGCCATGTTTTTCATGTAACTTTTTGATTGCCATCAAGTAATAAAATGACAAGCTGGGGGAGGGGAGGGGTTAGAGGCGTTGTGTGCCGATACCGGCATGAAAAAATGCAATTGACCAACTAAATTTGCCTGGCTTCCTCTCTCCTTTTTGTCTCCTCTCTTTCTTTCCCATCCTGATTTTCCGCTGCCTTCCCGATCATTTTTTTTTTTTTCGGGGGGGGGGGGGGGGGGGGGGGAAAGAGAGAGTGGGCAGAGTGCACCTCTGGCTACGCTACTGTGCCACTGGGCATTTCCTGTCCTGAAAAAATCAAGTCTTTTGGTAAAGTAACAATTTAGGTATTCAGTTGAACATGAAGAGTAAATGTTTTTGTGTTTCAGTTTTTAATTGCAATCGTATATAATAGCTTATATAATATAAGCCACAACACGGTCACTCAAGTATAACACGCCAGGCTCTTAGCCAGAGTGCAGCAGCAGCAATCAACTGCCCGTCCAATCATGGAAGAACAAAACAGTTCAATTTTAGAATAGCCTGTCCAGAATCTGTTTGCAACCACAAAGGCCTTTTACTATAGTCAAATAAAGAATTGAACAAACAACATGCAAGCAGCACAAAGATGATCGGGCCGCTAAGAGCCCGCTTATGGCTATGAGCGCTTCAAGCAATGTACGCAATACGCTGCTTCAAAGTGTTCATTCAATTATAAATCTGACTACAAGTCAAATATGTGCTGATTTTAGCCTTGATTTGTTAGAACTATTTTGAAGTTCACTCTTACCACAACTATTTTTTAGAAAATCAAACCTGTCAAACCCCATTATTCTGCCCTCCTGGGAGTAATCTGCCTGTCCAGATGACAGGTGGCCAGGTCTCTGGCTAGACCTTGATAATTTACTCAAAGGTGTATTTGGATGGGATTTTTACCTGGCAGTATGTTTGACTGGTTGGTCTCAAACACATCATGTACATCTGCGCACAATCCGCAGATACAATGTACACTTTTAAGTTCAATTTTACGCCATTAATTATATGTTATGTAATTAGTTACATTACACTGTGCAGTGATGTCAGAGCAATGTAATGACACACACACAGTAGTGAGGGACATGCCAATTAAAAGTACACTATTGGAACATAATCTGATCACTCTTCACAGAGTTACATACAAAATGTACATACATGTACATGTAAATGAAGTTTTTAATTGATGAACCCACCTGAACTGCTGCAACTTCTTGTTATAAGTGTCAGCCAAGGTTTCAGATTTGTCATTGGCGAGGGCCTTCCGGGAAATCATTGACTTTAACTTTTTCTCTTTCAATCTCTGCCTTCGCTCTTTCTCAGTGATCTCTCTTTCCTTCTCTGCTCTTTCTTTCATTGATCTCTCTGTTGCACTCTTCCTCAATACTGAGCTAGCTGTTGTTTTAAGAGGTATTGAATCTGCAGAGGCACTTAAAGATCTTCTGAGCGACCCAGACTTGCTCAGAGAAATACCACTTCTGGCTTCCTGTTTCCTACGTTCTTCTTCCAATTTCATCTCTTCAAGGATCTTTTCTTTCTTGGATGGTATGCGTGCTGTCCGTAAGTTGAAAGGCTGAACAACAGTAGGTTCCTTGGTTTGCTTCTTTTTAGAAACGTCTTTTTGAAATTTCCTGTACAATTCATCATAGTCTGGCACATCTCCTTTTACCTTTGGATGAAACTTGTGTTCTTTAGTTAAAAAGGCTTTCTTTTCTCTGCTTTTTTGGAGTTTCTGTCGCAAATGACCATCAGTGTATTCCCGTCCGCGAATTTGCATGTTCTGAGGTAGGGCAGAACTTCGCAGCATATCCTCTGCTCGCATGCGAATGCGAATCTTTCTATACTCTTCTTCCTCAAGTTGGCGCTCAGATACGCTGGGATCATGTACAGACTTGGGAACAGGTCGAGCTTTGAAAGTCTTTTTTGCTTTTGTTTTTATGTTCGAGGTACTAGCAAGTGGGAGAGATCGAGTCCGGTGTCTCTTTTTCTCCTCATCTCGTTGTATGAACTTGAATGGCTTTTGCATGGATTTGGTCAGGTCTTCGCTAAATACTTGATTCTGACGTCTCTTTTCATTTTGTTTATCCTGTAGCTCATCATAAAGTGGCAGGTAAGTTGTTGCTGGTGCCGGTGTTGCTTTAAATTGCTTTTGACATTCCGCTTCTTCTACTTTCTTTTTCTCATCACGTTCTTGGTCAAGTTCCAAACATGCCCTACTTTTCTTTTTCTCTTTGGTGACATCCCGTGTGGTCATTGTGAACGGTTTTGGTATTGTGATCTTTGGTGACCATTCCTGCGATTTCTTGCTGGATGTTACACTTCTACTGCTGTACAATGAAGCTCGAGATTCACTGCCTGAACGACTCCGAGGAGCATAATCATCAACTGAAAAGTTGTCCCACATATTTTCAACTACTGAGACTGGCGAATCTTGAAAAGCCCTACTTCTGGGTGTGCTTGTTGTTGAATTGATGGTGGAGTTTTGCTCTGAAGCAGTGGTTTCATGTTCGCTATCACTCGTCCAGGTAATGTCACGCCAATGATCTTGTGTGCGACTTGCTCGAAGGCTGTGTCCCGGTCTCCGTTTCTTATCAGACCATGCAGATCTTGGTCTGCCACTCGGTGGTTTCAATGACATGTCGCGGACATTGTCTTTTTTCAGACCTGTTGAGGATATTGTACTTTGATTTAAGAGCTCAGTTTGATCAACAATATGACTGCCATTTATTGACCCACTGTTGCTTATATATTCATCTAGTTCATAACGATGACCAGTTGTTACATTTTCCGGACCTTTTTGACCTTCTTCTTGTTGTGCTTGCGGTGGGGTACCACTATATTTATCATTGTACGCCGATTCATATGAATTCAATGTCTTTCTGTGTTCATTCTTGAGTTGAAGTAGTTTTTCATAAAATTGCTGATCTGTGAGATTACCAACATCTCGAGTGAGAGTTTGAAAAAGCGCATCCGTTCCATTCATATTTGTTCCTGTAACATTGTCGAATTCGGAGGGGATGGTTTCGGATAAATTTTGAGAATAATATTCCTCACTTCTTGGCCAAGTAGTACTAAAATGTTTATCATCATTTGATACTTCTTCACCTTCCCCAAATGAACATGCAAGTCTCGATTTGGATTTTTTTGGTAGTTTTACACAGGAATTTGTAACCATCGACAAAGCGTGACCAGTTGCCATGTTTACTATTTTCGCCCGAAAATATTTTTGTTTCAAACCAAACAAACTAGAATTTTATGACACATATTAAATTATAATTTCAAATTTCTTCTCCGCTCGTAATTTTAAATTACTCTTTTAACTTTTAAATAATTTTTGAATTAGGTTATTTATTAAATGTAATTATGAATTAAGTTGATTTCGATTTTAATCATGACAAATAAAGTATCCACAACTGAATTTTGACCAAGGTTAAAACTTCTAGAAAAATCAATGACCTTTGACCGTACATTGCAGTCGGCAAAGAATCAACGTGAAATCGGGTGTATTTTTATCCGACTAAAGCCAACATTTACGGGTAACATCTGATAAACGTTATCGTCTCTTTAGAAAGGAGAAACATTACAATTTTCAATCATGCCACCAGCAAAAGGAGCACCTAAGCCAAATGCTTGGGGTGGAAAACAGAAAGCTCGGGGCGGAGCTCAAGGTGGAGCATTCGTTGATAAAGAAAAACCAACACAGATTCGCATTAGCAACATCACTGCTGCGAAAGGTAAGTTTTTGGATTTCACCGTAGGCCTACTAACAATTAACACACATACATAAAATCACTTCATACATGTCATAGTAGATTTGGCAATATATTTGGCAATATCCTCAAATAGGTCTTACATACATGGTCAACGTTCCTTCTCTGTGTGTCAGCTGCAGAACTCTGGAATAATATTCCACTTCATGTGAAAAATGCAGAGACTATATTTCAGTTTAAGAAATCCTTAAATAAAGACTCATTTGTTCACAAAGGCTTTTTAATTGTAGTCCATATCCATGTATTTGTTTGTTATTATGTTTTTATGTTAAAGCGCTTAGGGATCTCGACAGTTAGGCGCTATACAAATTATCAAATATGGTTATTATTATTATTATTATTAATAAAGCACAAGGCAGCAGCAATTGATTTGCCTTTGAATTGCATTGTAAATATGATAGCTGCCGTGTGCTTTATTCCGTATGTAAGACCTATTTGAGGATATTGCCATATATTTATATATGTCTCACATACGTACGGAATCATTAAAGCACAACCACAGCAACAAATATTAGGACAAACAAGCACTGCCTATAAAAACTAATAAAATTTAAAAAGCAGCAAACAAATTTCTGTTCCATCACTCATCAGCTGATCAAGAGACATGATCATCATCATGCTATGATGATGCATGCTGATTTTTACATCTTAAAATTTAATAGGCAAAGTAAAGAACAACCCATGTTTAGCGTCCTGACGTTTTCAAAAAAAGCGAGGAGGCTAGGGATCAACCGATGTGACATTTGTTCCCTTCCGATACGATAACCGTATAACTATAACCGATATTGCGATAATTAATTGATAATGTCAGCCGATATCTGATCCGATTCGATACTTTTATCGAGTCCTTATAAAATAGGAAATTACTTAAAAATATTGTGGGGGATTGACTCAAAAAGGTTTTATAATGATAGAAAAAACACGGATTACATTATGTAGGCCTAATCCATGTTTTTTCTATGTCATAATGTATATTAGCAAATTAGTAAATAATGGAATAATGGGGGAAAATTGTATTTCAAATTCAAAGGAACTGAAAAATGCATATTTAACAGACACGTTTTGGCATAAAAACCCATTATTGTTGTTGTTTTTCATTGGCAAGCAATATTGGTGGCAAGGACAATTTTCTACCGATTCCGATATTTGTCCGATAAGTCTAAATATAGGGCCGATCCGATAACTGGTTGATCCCTAGAGGAGGCCCTTTTCTTTTAGTGCAAAATAGCCCCTTTTTAGGATAAACTTTGCTATTAATCCTCGATTTAAAGAGGAGGGTTAGTCTCGATGACGATAGATTAGATACCAACCTATGATAAAAATGGTTGGCTATCAGATCAGGTTGGGTTGAAGGGAACCATTTTAGACCAAATTAAGTTGCCTGAAAAATCCTCCTTTTTATGTCCTACTCACCTTTTTGGAGACTTAAATCAAAGTTAATGTTCAATATCTATTCATGGCATTTACCCAAAAAATAAGAGCTAGCAAAAGTGTTCAGAAAAGTTGCATTATAATTTTGTATTTACGACTATAATCAAAACAAAGAATTGTCGATCACAGCGTGATAATCTGAGTGCTCGCATTCACACAAAAGTTAAACACGGTCTTGCGATGCACTGCATTCCAAAACAACGCTCGTGCTGTGCATAGGATGCCCAGTACGACATGAATAAACATGACCTTTGTAATTGTCCAATCACGCGGCGCGGGGTCTTGTTGACTAGGGTCGCGATTGGTCAATTACCAACATGTTTACAAGTATGTCACATCTTCCGGGAAGCAAAAAAAAAAATACCAGAAAATAAAGCTGAATTTCTTTATTTGGAAAAGCAAAATTTCCCTCCCAAGTACACAAATTTCATGGAAATGCAATTCCCATTTTCCCCAGGCTGGAGCCCTACTGTTAGTTGATTTGGCATGGAATGACCCTTTTGGTAAAATGGTTATGGGAATCCTCAGATTTATGTGGTTATTTTCTAATGACTGGAAAAGGGCAAAGGTAACACCTATTTATAAATCAGGGGATAAATCAGATGTTGGTAACTATAGGCCAATTTCAGTGCTGCCAATAGTGTCCAAAATCATTGAAAGAGCTGTTCATAACCAACTGTATAAGTATGTAAGTACTAAGGGGATTCTTTCAAGTGCTCAATCTGGCTTTCGTGCAAATCACTCTACAACAACAACTCTACTAGATGTACAAGATTTTATTCTCAATAATATGGATAATGGTTACGTCACAGGTGCCATTTTTCTAGATTTAAAGAAAGCATTTGATACTGTCAACCATAAAGTACTAATTGATAAATTAAAAAGGTATGGCGTTGATGATATTGAGCTTTTATGGTTTAAATCTTATCTCAGTAATAGATCACAGGCTGTCAATGTTAATTCTAATCTTTCAGAGTTTGAGCGTATAAATATTGGTGTTCCACAAGGCTCAATATTAGGACCTCTGTTATTTATTTTATTTGTAAATTGTTTACCTAATGCTGTAAATTGTAAAACTAAAATGTATGCTGATCAGTGATGTAGTACTCGAGTCCGGACTCGGACTCGAGACCGGTCTCGAGTCCCTATTTTGAAGGACTCGGACTCGGACTCGGACTCGGAGGTGAAGGACTCGGTCTCGGACTCGGACTCGGGCACTAGGGACTCGGGAATTGTGCCCGAGTCCTGTCCGAGTCCAGTCAATATTGGCTTATTTTGTTTGCAGTAATTAAATACTTATTTAGTCATCCAATCTTCAACAGTTTAGAAATAATGTCATAAATCATCATAAATACATCTGAACAGTTAACCATATGCTGTTGAAAATACCTTTTGATAATCATTACAAGCATTGAAACACAATTCGAGGGAACCTATAAATAATTAAGTGATAAGACATGTGCAATCGAAGGCTGTTTGTACGATGTAAATGGTCTTTAGGTGTTTTTGTGTCAGTATACTGTTTAAACAAATGATAACATTTCGTACAAAGAGGCTATTTCATTGGCAATTTTCAAATTGATGGAATTAGGGATGACATTTTCAGTGAAAAGAAATAGGTGAAACGGCAGAGGAAGGATTGCTTTACAGAATATTACACCTTTTCTTTTAACAAGTTTGTAATTTCTCGATCTATGAACTTCTGGACTGACCTGAAGCTTAGTGATACCTTAAGATTGGCAGAGAACCGACAAGGATGGAGAGAGCTGGTGGTCAGGGCATCTGTGGCGCCCCAACGGTCGACAAGACTACGGGATAGATAGATAGATAGATAGATGAACTTCTGGACACTTTTTGAATATCTGAATCTATTCTTATGCCTATAATTCAAAATGGAATCAACATTTTGTCCATGTATAGGGATGCAAAGGTTAAAATTGCATCATTATGTTGACTTCACTGATATGTTGGCCTATAGATAGCAAAATTAATGACATGCGATCAGAACTTAAATACATATAAAAGGACTCGTGACTCGGACTCGGACTCGAACATGAAGGACTCGGACTCGGTCTCGGACTCGGACAGTAAGGACTCGGTCTTGGACTCGGACTCGAGAGGTAAGGACTCGGACTCGGACTCGGACTCGGGTAGGGTGGACTCGACTACAACACTGATGCTGATGACACCACTTTACTATTTAGATCAAAATGTCCTGATGAACTTTCAACTTCTTTAACATCAAACCTAGATCTAGTTGCTAATTGGTTGAAGGCAAACAAACTTACATTGAATATCAATAAGACTAAAGTTATGCTATTTGGTACCAGACATATGTTAGATAGGTTTAATGATATTTCACTCACATATAACGATAATATGATTGAAATGGTTAGAGAATTTAAATATCTTGGTGTCAAATTTGATAGTACCATGTCTTGGTCATCACATATAGATTACTTGGCAAATAATGTTTCCAAGAGAATCGGTGTTATTCGTCGTGTAAAGCATTTTCTTCCACATCCAACTCTTGTGATGTTATCCAATGCTCTTGTGATTCCTCATTTTGATTATGCCAGCCCAGTATGGTCCAACTGTTCAAATACATATCAAGCAAGACTTCAAGTCTTACACAACCGTTTAGCCAGAACAATATTATCTGCTGATATCAGAACACCAATAAATGATATGATGAACTTACTTCATTGGACAAAACTAAATGATAGGTGGAAAATTCAAATACTTATCATCTTATTCAAATGTTTAAAAGATATAAGTCCAACCTATTTATCATCCAATTTTGAATTTGTACATAACTATCACAATCATACTACCAGGAATCATTCAAGTAATACTTCTTTAATCATTCCTAAAATCAACTCAAATTCTGGTATGCGCACTTTTCTTTTCAGATCTAGCCATCTGTGGAACAATTTATCACCATCTATTCGCATTGATTTAGAAAATTTGTCACTCGGTCAATTCAAATCATATATTTCCACTGTATCATAATTTGTATTATAATTTATATTATATATAAACAGTAACATTTGTTATTTGTATTATGTATCGAAATGAGGGCCTGCTTGGAAAGCAGTGCAAGCCACTGAAGCATATTACCCTCAATAAAGAAAGCATAAATAAAAAATAAATTAAATATGCAGGTCACTATATTAATTAGATGCTAAGATTTGTAACAAAGATAAGAGAATGTGTCCATAATTATTCTGGACCTAGGCCTGCCTACTGCTTGATTGCAATTTTTCAAAGTTTCTCACTGTTTATCTTATTCTCTTTTAATAGGTGTAGCAGAGGCAGTGCGAACCAGTTTGGGTCCAAGAGGAATGGACAAGATGATACAAAGTGGAAATGGTGATGTCACGATTACTAATGATGGGGCCACTATTTTAAAAGAGATGCAAGTACTTCATCCAGCAGCTAAAATGGTATGTAGTGCAGGAGTATCCTACTACCACCACCATCCAAATATATATAAATTAACCAAACCATCAACCCAACCTCCTACCAACTTTTATTAACTACCTAAGCCACAAATTTCCAACCAACCAATCAAACCATGAGAACTGGTTAGTTTGACATATTAGTCTCATTTGTCAAAGTCCTCAAAGACACCTTGCAAAATAACCTGTCGAGCGCCGAGCGAAGCGTGGCTTATGCCAACTTGTTGACCGCTGAAGGAGGGAGGCGTCTTTGCGCATATAGCTATTCTACCGTGTAAGCAGTTTAATTACATGTATGTGTTGATCAAACACCGTCGTCATCGATTAGCTCCACCTAATTCTATTGACGACAATGTTTAAAGATAGTATACAAATACTATATGGTAGAGGGGAAATAAAGCAAACTATTTTCCTGAGGTACTGGCTACTCACGGGCCACCCCGAACCAAAAGGGTGAGGGGTGATAAGCCCGTATCCAGTACTTAGGGAAAATAGTGGGCCCTTTTGCCCCGATCATACCATGTAGTATTTGTTTTATTACACCTCACTGTGACTCTGGGGATGAGGTTGTAGGGAAATAGTCAAAACTGTCTCCCTAGGGAAATAGTACTTGTGATAGGAATTGGCAAATGAATTGGCATGATCAGTTCATAAATATTTATGAGGTGTAATAACACTTGATATCGATGACGTCTCCCGATATATCATGTCATCATTTATCAACCAATCGACAAGCGCGATTTTTCAGTGAAAAATCTTCTGTAAAACAATATAACACAAAACAAAATATAACAACATAACACAAAGAATAATTGCAGAAAGGCTTTGTATTATACTATTTCGACAGAGGGCGCTTGCATTGTTTTGCCACCACAAAGCCTTGATGAAAAGCTAAGTTTGACATAATACACCTATCAAAATATGTAAGTTCCCCCCTAGCATATACTAGAATATTTCCAAAAATATTTGATGAATTTAAATAATTGTCAGCTAGAAAGATGCACCCAATTGTTAGGCACATTTTGATACCAAATTTGTTGGCCTTGAGACAATGCAACGATAAGAAATTGTGCCATTTACCAATTTTTATACAGAAAAAAAAGTGGCGCTAAATCGCACCGGCTATGGCTAGATTGTCCATACATCAATAAGCAGATCATAATCAATAAGCAGATCATAATCTTGTTCGTTAATTTTATGGACAACACCAGCCATAGCCAGTGAGATTTAGTGCCACTTTTTTTTCTGTATAAAAATTGGTAAATGGCACAATTTCTTATCGTTGCATTGTCTCAAGGCCAACAAATTTGGTATCAAAATGTGCCTAACAATTAGGGGCATCTTTCTAGTTGACAATTATTTAAATCCATCAAATATTTTTGGAAATATTCTAGTATATGCTAGGGGGGAACTTACATATTTTGATGGGTGTATTTATATTTTTTGTTAATGTTTAGGAAGTAAGGATTTTTAAATGGTTTTATTGTACAAGTTGTCTGTTAATTAAATTAATTTTTATTGATTTCAGTTAGTAGAGTTATCCAAGGCTCAAGATGTAGAGGCTGGTGATGGAACCACAACTGTAGTTGTGTTAGCTGGCAGTCTGTTGGATGCTGCATCAAAACTATTAGCCAAAGGTAGGTATAGGCGCCTTAAAAAGTGTTTGCTGAATAACGAGTATGTGTATTTATGTTAAGTATGTGGGTGGTAACAATTTAGCGATTCTCCCCAACACACATCGGGCGCTGAATGCACCTCTAAAGCAGGCCAATAATTTTGAAGGTGACTATAATAGCAGGATTTAAATTCATGAGGTATGCCAATTGGAAATAGAAACCCAAGTGATTGTGTTTTGAGTTTATTTTGTTAATGATTTTGAACTGCTTACTGAAGTCACATAGAATGTTCCACTCAAAAATTCACTGAGTGGAACATTCTCTATGGAACATGCTGTTTTCTGTTGAACTCTCTCTAAACTGAATAAAGTGCAAATGATGTCATACTAGATCCAACTCTGAAACAATACTGTGGATACCCAAGTAATCTCTGATGCACTTAACCAAATGATGTCAGATTTTAAAATGAGATAGAGATCATTCCAATATAGATAGATGATATCTAACATCAATGCCTGTTGGTTGGCCATTAGATGCTATATTTAAGCCCCGGAGTAAAATGAGATTGCGTTATTCACGGCGTGATTCTCGCTTTTAGGAACATTTCTCGGTTTATTAAAAATCGCCCGCGAATTCTCGGCATCGTGGCTTTTATCAAAGAAAAATTCTGAAATCGCGGGTTTTTTCAAAGAAAAATGTCAATCATTAAAATAGAAATCAAATCGACCCGTGTATCAAGCATTTAACAGTCGTCCGGGAATGAGATTAAATGTCATTCAAGTGCCCAGGAAGTAGCTTCGATTTTCCGCATCAAATGCGGTAGAATACAATTACATATAGCATGATTAGAAGGGCTTTTATACTAATTAGCGTACCGACCGATCAACAAAAATAACAATGAACTTTCCGTCATCCATCCTCGATTATCCACAATCGATTGCGCTAGCATACAAATATACATCGCAGCGGTCTGAGCCTCATGCATGATCGACGATTTTGTCATCTGAACACATCGAAATACTGATGAAATCGACCCTTGTATCGACTATTTTACGATCCAGAAATTGGATTAAATGTCAAGTTAAATTCTTCATTTTTTCAATCGTACCTTTTCAAGTTTGGAAACCTCATGGGCGTGGGAACTGGGAAATACCCTTCTCTAAATGTAAACAAAAGCGATGTTGTTAATATTTTGACAATCTGCTTTTTAACAGCGTGATAATGTGGTTTGCTCTTAACACATGGGCCAGAGTCTAGCAATCGAGAGAGTGTGGAATCGGAACCACAAAGTTCAGAGTTCATGATTCCCAGTATTTATTTTTGGCGTGCAGCGCAATGGCAGTAAATTGGCTGGTCCCCAAATTTGTATCCAGCGTGTGTGGAACATGAAACGGACGGAGCAAACCATGTGCGAATGAAAAAAACAAATGTTTGACATAAAAAAAAAAATCAAAATACGGCAGCTACTAATTGGAATATAATGAACATCCCTCTTTATCTGGAATAACTTGCAAAATTATTATGCTGTCATGTAGGTAAGAAAATTGGACAAAAAGTAAGCTTATACTTTTTAAAATAGAATTCAAGGAGCGATATTTAGGGGTGATTTTCGGTCACAACCTTTTTGTTATTGCTTGAAAATGAGTGACAGCGCGATTTCTCGTTTTTCTCTCGCTATCAACAATTTCGGTGCGTTTTTCTCGGGTTTTTAGTAAATCTGATGAAATCTCGGTATATCTCGCTTTTGCCTTAAAGTTCGTGCGTTTTTTACCAAAATGAAATGGTTTTTTTTCCGGGGCTTAGCTATATTGTTCCTTGCCAGGCAGCAGGGGTCAAATACCTTTTTGGCCACAAGGGCTATTCTGAGCAAATTATGCCTAAAGTACTTAGCCCTCGTAGTAAATTTTACCATAGACCCAAAGTCTTTCAAGAGGGTTTTTTTGTGGGTCTATATTGCCCTTAGTCCCTGTATATTTTGAGCCCTGGCAGTGGCAGGCAGTATGCAATGTATTATGTAATTTATGTTTTGATGAGGGAGGACAGGAATATTGAGTTTGAGTTGTAGGTAAAAGGAAATGACAAATTATGTTCTACTTTGTTTTCTCAGTTGGTAAATTGCTTGTAACATTACAACTAGAAATCCAATTTTAGTAGGGTGTGGACCACACTGTAGCATATTCCACCTGATTAAAAATGATGGTCACATACAGTGGCGCGGATCCAGGATTACAATTTATGGGGGGCTGACCAATGTTTTTTAATTGGTACTGTGGGGGGGGGGGGGGGGGGGGGGGGTAGCGATGTGGTTGTCCCAAAACCGGCAAAAAGAAAAATCGCATGGTACAAAAGTGGTACACAAAAAAGGTATATTGTCATTTTACAGGGGGCGCCCGCCCCTCAACCCCCCCCCTGTATCCGCCACTGACATATCAAAATTGAAAATTGCCAAGTCGCCCACCCCTCAGCCCCCCTGTATCCGCCACTGACATATCAAAATTGAAAACTGCCAACATGTGACCATTTCGCTTGATGATCACGTCACATATTTGTAAACACTACCTGTCACCTCATCTATATAAACCGATGATTTAATTTCAGTCTCACTTAATTATTTGCTTACAATATTAAGACAGGAAATCTTGCTTGCTTGTTTTAAGGTATACACCCAACAACAATATCGGAATCTTTCCAGGGAGCATCTGCTAAAGCTGTTGAAATCCTGACTGAAATGGCTAATCCAATAGACCTTTCAAACCGAGAGGCTTTATTACAGAGTGCTACAACATCACTCAGTTCAAAGGTGGGTATTCGATAGAAGGATGTATTGGGTAGAAGGATTCAAACAAATCAATGATCATATCCTGTTGTCTTAGGAATAGCATTTAGAATTGGTAGAAAACTGTAACACAGCCTTTTAGGTCATTTAGACATATTTATGTTTTTGAACGTTTGGTCTCATTGATGCCATTATGCAGCCCTCCAAGTAACGGATGACAATGCCGGCTACCATACTGCCGGCCCTTAAAATCTATCCTCTACCGATGGCAGTCACTTGCCATGCCCTCTAACAAGATTGCTGCCTGTGCCCCCTATTTCGGTCGTCCGTAGGAAGAGATGGCAGCATCCTTCGTGTGTGTTGTCTGTCTGTGGTGGGGGTGTGTCCGTCTGTCAACAATTTGGTATACACTTTTTGTTTTGTCCAATTCTTCTCCATACAGTAACCAATTGCAATCAAACTTCGGTCATAGATGCAACATGGAACCTTCATATGTTATGAAGTCATAGGTCACATACCAAGGTCAAAGGTCATCTGAGGTCAAGATGTAAAATTCAGTACACATTGTTTGTATTGTTCATTTCTTTTCCATACAATGACCAATTGCAACCATAATTCGGTCATAGATGCAACATGGAAACCTTCATATGTTAATGAGGTCAAAGGTCACATACCAAGGTCAAAGATCATCTGAGGTCAAGATGTAAAATTCAGTACAAATTTTGTATTGTCCATTTCTTTTCCATACAATGACCAATTGCAACCAAACTTTGGTCATAGATGCAACATGGAAACCTTCATATGTTAATGAGGTCAAAGGTCACATACCAAGGTCAAAGGTCATCTGAGGTTAAGGTGTAAAATTGGCCGCATATGTAAAATTGATTACATTTAAACAGATGAAGTACAATTGCAACCAAACTACCCATATAAACGGACGACCTATTTGGGACCGCTGTCCCTATTTTAAAAGATGACTACTTTTATTATAGCTACTATAACACGTACCGCATATGTCTGTTCATCGATTGTTTTGATTGATGAAGGAAAATCATCTCTTTTGCATGCCCTATCGCGGTTGTTTCTACACGATAAAATGCCCGATTTTTGATCGAAAACTTTGATACAGAGACTATTTATAACCATTTTTATGGCCCATTTTGATCATGCAAGAGACCCCCTAACTTCCGCTGTTTGACTGGCGAGAAACCATTCGGAAAAGGAATATAATTAGGTGGCACACATAATTCAAGTACACCAAACTTCAGAATTCATTAGATAACATTAATCCAACCCTTATTTCGCATTTCCCCCAAAATTAAAAGTTGCATGTTTTCATGAAATTTGCCTTGAAAGTAAGCGTTTAAATTGCGATGTAGGTCAAAAATTTGGAAGCTTTGCAATCAATATTTTTACATGGTGAAATTTGGCGACCGATTGAATTATCTAGAAACAATGCATTCCCTAAAATACATTTAAAATTCGTCATAAACAGAACCAATTTATTTGCATGAAATCACGCTATTTAGATATCAGGTCGTATCTTAAGTAGTAAATTTGACTGTTGTGTATTTTTTTTAAATATCTAGATGTTAACAAATTAAAAAATGAAGTACATGTAACTACATCAGGTTTTTTGCACTTGACTCGTCTAAAAATTAAGTAACTACAACAGGTATTTTTGCACTTGAGGCTAGTCTGTCATATTGTTTGTGGGTGTTTTTGTGTCTTTTGAGAAAATGCCTTGGTGCCCTTCTCAAATTTTCAACAGTTGCCTTGATGGATGCCCTTGTGAAATATTAAAAATTGCCTTGGTGCCTTGCCTTTTCTTTGAAAATCCAAGGCAATTATCAACTTGCACTAACAAAGCTGCCTTGCCCCTTCCAGACCTTAATTTGAGGGCTGCTTGTATGTGTTGTGCATGTTTTAACGAGTATTCTGCGTTTTAGTTATGAGACCAAACAATCATTAGGCCTACACTGAAAACCAGATCTAGATGTTTTTGCAAACATACATTTTACTGTATGAATTATGGGGTCGAAGTGATTTTCACAAGTTTGGTATGAAATGTGATAGATTGAGCTCATGTATTGGTCGAGCTATGAGTTTTTAAAAATATTTTAAAACTCATAGCGAGACCAATACATATTGGGCGTAAATCATCAAATTTTATCATTATTATATTTTGGATCCAATATTATCCAACACTTGGACACCTCAAAACATAATAATGTATAACATTGCATTTTCATAAATTCACTAATGTATATTGATGTGGTGTGGTTGATCTTCTGTCTTTGGTACATTTCAAGAGCATTAATTTCTATCAACTTTTGAGTGAAACATTCTCTATGGAACATACACTGTTTAACTATCTAAAAGGATAAAGTGCAAGTGATGTCATACTAGATCCAACTCTGAACCAAATACTGTGGATACCCAAGTAATCTCTGATGCACTTTACCCAATGTCAGATTTAAAATGAGAGTATTCTAATAGATGAGGTGATAACTGAAGTCAATGCCCAGCGGTTTGTCTATAAATGATATCCTGTTGTCTTAAGAATAACATTTAGAATTGGTAGAAAACTGTAACACAGCCTTTTAGGTCATTTTGACATATTTATGTATTTTGAATGTTTGGTCTCCTCATTGACAGTTGACACCATGTATGTGTTATGCATGTTTTTACGAGTATTCGGCTTTTTTGTTTAGTTTTTAGTTTCATGGATTCATAAAACTAAATGTATTGATGTGGTTGATCTTTGGTACAGTTCAAGAACATACAATTCTATCATCATTTAGAAATTACGTCACACAAGATCTCGTTATAAGCTGATCAGATTGAACTTGTTGAGAAGATAACCATACAGTTCTCATGTGTCATCATATTATCAATTGTCATTTCTTTCTGCTGTAGGTGGTATCCCAATATTCTAGTCTCCTAGCTCCTATGGCAGTAGATGCAGTATTACAAGTAATAGACCCTGCTAAGGACGACAATGTGGATCTTAGAGATATCAAGATTATTAAGAAACTTGGGTAAGAAATACGTAATACTTACAAAGATGTACTGGTTCAAGAAGCAATAAGAAAAGCAGTCAGAATCGTGCTTCCCATTAGCGTCACGCGTCATTGTGTCCAGACGCGATTTTGAAATTTCAGACGCCTTTTCAAACTCTAGGCATGTGTATTTTAAAAATAGATTGTTCGCTAGCAAAGAGTTTATTTTCACTCTATTTTCACTCTAAAAACCATGATTTTTTGAAGTAATTAGGAATTGTATCACTCTGTAACTCGGAATAAATTTATGATTTATGATCAGAAATGTAAATCTGCAAGAAAATCTACTTTCTAAAAAAAATAATGAATAGAGGGCGCCCCCGGGAAAAGATCACATAATATGCCTTTAATTAGTGCAATTTTATAGTGGAGATTCACTGGAAATGGGGTTATTTAGACAAATCTGTGCTAGTCATTTCCAGGTTTACCGGCCCGAGATCCGCCATCTTGGATTTAAGTTGAAACACGTTGGATGATGTCAGACACAATTTTGACAAAAGATGGCGCCCTAACAATAGGCTCATGGACGAACACATTTCAGTTTTGTCACGATTTGTTGCCACCTCGTCTGCAAACTTGCGTCCACATGTGGACGCGCATTCTTCAACCCTTAACGTGAAGCCTGGCCAGAATTACTTGCCTTTTACTGTATTGTGTTACAAAATTGTATGGTAATTGTAAATAGTTAGTTATCTAGTGATTTAAGTTCTCTCTTATAAATACATGAAATTGTTAGTTACCAAATACTATTTTAGAGAGAACCGTTTAGTATGTTAACGTTAAAAGAATGTGACCTTTTTTGACCATTTGTATAGACTACTTATACATTTTTCCAGACTAATCCCCTTTCCCTTTTTATGTCCCATTTTTGAAAGATATGTTACAACTGTATTTAAAAAGCATCTATTCAAACTTGAAGTGCAAGTGATGTTATACTAGATCCAACTCTGAATTCAAAGTGTGGATATTCAAGAAAACTCTGATGCATTCTCAAAGATGATGTCTGCTAATGACATTAATCCATTACACATAATCAAAGGAAGTTTTGAATATATGATTATTATCTCTATTTATAAACACTTATCTTATACTTGTGTTGACAGTGGCACCATTGAAGATACAGAACTGATCCATGGGGTTGTGTTCACTCAAAAGTCATCCGGAGCAGGTGCACCAACCAAAGTAGAGAAAGCCAAGATTGGACTCATCCAGTTCTGCTTATCACCTCCAAAAACTGATGTAAGACTTAAATATTTGAAAAGGAACAGCTCCAGAACAAAATAAACCGTATAGGTTATGATCAAGCCTCAAATTAAGCAGGAGCTGGGAGGTTTTTTACACCCGGTTGCCAAGTTTATCTCCTGGTGTTTTTCAAATTTTGTACAGCAAGTATAGGACCAGGAGCTACTTTTGTCAAAAAGTTATAAAGTAACTCCTGGTCCACGTATGCTTAATTTGTGGCTTGGTCATGATCTGGAATATATCTCAGGAAGGGTATCAATATATCATTGCTTTAATAACCCTAACTCTATTTCACCACACGGCAACAGATTTCTTTTCCCACCCCCAAAATTCACCAGAAAGGTCACCCAACACCCCCGGGATTTGAACCACGGACCTCCAGCTTCAGGGCCCAGATCCTAGCCACTACACCACGGCTCCCAGTCGACACTCGGCGAGTATATTCGCCTCGTTATATAGCATGGGTCCGTTTTGTAGCCAAAAAACCTGCACGCCGGGTTATAGAAACACTTTTTCCGCACAGTTGCCGTATGGTGTAGTAGAGTTAGGGTTAAGGTTGTTTGTGTTTTTTCCATTGTGGGCAAGGATGCAACACATGATTGTCTTTCTGTCAAGATTTATGACAAGGTTTACTAACTTAATTACAATTTTATAAGCCTTCATTTGATAGAAAAATGTAATGAAAGTAAAAAATTTAAGTAACTTATTGTATTTTCATGAAATTGTTCTAAATTGAACTTTTGAGTGAAACATTCTCTATGGAACATTCACTGTTTAACTCTCTCTAAGAGATAAAGTGCAAATGATGTCATACTAGATCCAACTCTGAACCAAATACTGTGGATACCCAAGTAATCTCTGATGCACTTTACCCAATGTCAGATTTAAAATGAGAGTATTCCAAACAGATGAGGTGATATCTGAAGTAAATGCCCGGCGGTTTACCTATAAATGCTATTGTTCCTTGCCAGGCAGCATGCATGAATCCGGCCTTGATCAGGACCCATGCTATTAATAGAAGGTGATTTCCAAGTCTCTCTGAAGTTGTATATATTTTTAGAAAGAACAAATAATTTCTATGTGTTTTTACAAATACACATCCCTTTAATCGATCAGACTAAATAAAACATTGCTTCTTTTAATTTGTTTGCTTCCTCTCTTAGATGGATAACCAAATTGTTGTATCAGACTATGCTCAGATGGACAGAGTACTGAGGGAAGAGAGGGCGTACATCCTAGAAAGAGTCAAGAAAATCAAGAAATCTGGTTGCAATGTTCTGCTGATACAGAAGTCTATACTGAGGTACGTTGATGAATCACAGTATGCATTAAGACTAGAAAATGGAATGTATTGACATCTGATTTCCATCACAAAAGTGGGTATAGAATGTACGGTGAGGAATTCTAAAAAAATATTGCTGTAGTGGCACTTGCCATTTTGCACTTCCATAGGGGTATTTTGATTTGAAGCAAACTGATTGTGAGTTGCAACATTGCATATGAATTTGATGTGTGTATGCAACAGATCATAGTTAGATTTAAAGAGTGACCCAACCTGGCAACCCAAGTTTTAATTAGAAATTGCGAACACATGTATTTGGGGGAAATGCAAAATGTCCAATTAAATAACCGCATTGCCCTTAAATTGTAATGTTTGTGCATGTGATGTTATCCTAGATCCATCAGAACTCTGTTGAAGAAAACTAACACAAGAGCTTTATTGTTAACTGATGCACACTACATTATAAATATACCTCTCCAAGTAGGATTCGACCCTAAATCTGGATGTAGGGTCAAACCCCCTTATTGCTTGTTCCTACTAGGCTTGGAAGTAGACTCGATGTAGCATCGAGTCCACGTCCTAGTATCAAACAGCCACAGTGGTAACGCGCCCTAAGATACAGAAGAATGGCCTAACGCCCCCGTTGCCATTAGTGTCATTCATCGTATTTCAAACCGTTCATGCTATTCTGGTGTTGAATGAAATGTTTGACATAAATATCTGGCTGTTGCCAAATACATTTAATTTTGCATAAAAAGGTGAATAAAGGTAAAATAAATAAATCAGCCAAAATAATATATAATGAATAATGAAATAGTTGCCTCATTTCATCCAAATGTATGAAAGGGGAGCCTAGGCATTGACTTTTATTAGCCTCATTTGCAATTTGTCAAGATAAAGAAAGTTGTGTTAAATTGAGAAGTAGGATAATATTTTTGTAATTCTTGATTTATGGAGCCTAGGCATTGACTTTTATTAGCCTCATTTGCAATTTGTCAAGATAAAGAAAGTTGTGTTAAATTGAGAAGTAGGATAATATTTTTGTAATTCTTGATTTATGGGCAAGCATATGTATGAAAATGCATTATGGAAGAAATTGGGGTGTCTAAACGACTTCTTCTTTAGTCATATCTCACGACACAAGGGTAACGTAACAACTTCGAGAAGGTTATTATGCAAGGCATGCTTGAAGGGAAGTGAAAGAAAGGCAGACCTGGGTCCCAATCGATTGACCCTGGTCCCGATCGATTGACCAAATAAGATCTATTACCGGACTCCCTCTCTGTGATTGTTACTCCTTGCTGAAAATCATCATCTGTCGTGTAGAATCTGCGAGGTTATGAGCTGTCAGACATGACAGGAACGACCATATGAAAATATGCTTTTGATTATAGCCCAACATTTTAGATGGCTGTTGAAAGCTACTGTTTTGATACAATACACAAGTAAACCTAAATTAAATTACGTAAATTGTCATTGTCATTTTTTTACCAGGGATGCAATAAATGACCTAGCGGAACATTTCTTGACCAAAATGAAAATCATGGTCATCAAAAACATCGAGAGAGAAGACATAGAATTCATCTGCAAGGTTAGTATTAGTAGAGGAGCAATACGACACTGTTCTGTCAAAACCTCATATTTTATGGCCCTTCAGCATGTATGAAGTAAAACTGCCCAATGGTTATAAGGCCTAACAAAAATAAATGTTTGTTTCCGGTAACCCGACCGACCCTCTAAAAACCTGCCGACCGTAAAATTTTATCAACATTTTGAAAAAATAAAATTTATTTTCTACCTACCGTTCGTATTTTTTCAGTCCAAATTTATGGAAATGTATTGAGAGAATAAAAATTTTACATTCCCATTTAGTTCTACATTCCCATTTTCCCGAAGGTCCAATTTGAATGTACCCATTTCCATGAATTCTGCAACAATTCTGAAGTATACTTTCCGTTCGTCCGTACGAATATAAATAAAATAAATAAAATCCCCAGTTTTACGTTGCTCCACTGCTGTGATTATCCCCTATCCCCTACACAGAAGAGATTGGATCGGGTTTCAGCAAAGAATCGTGAGATTAACGCACGCGTGTAAGAATCAATTCTTACGTTGAGAAGGAAGAGTCTTTAATACATTCTAGTTGATTTCTATACCAAAGTTGGTTGTTTATTTACGAAAATCATACATGCTCCAAATAATAGAAGATACAAAATACGACGGACAATACACACAACACGTCTGTTGTGGTTGACGAGCAGGACGCGAGAGAACGATTCTAGATCGCGCACGGCCCAAATAACCAGCGCTCAGCTGTGATTGGCTAATCGGCTAATCATCTGAGCGCTGATTGGTCTATTCTAATAACAATAATACATATTCAAAGAATCGACATAGTATTGTTCCATTGCTAATGTAGGGATGTTTTATATCCCACATTACTATGTTTCTTTGAAGAAGGTGTCCTCACCGTTACTTATCAAAAATTATATGCATCTACTTATATAACAAATAATTGTTGTACATAATAATATCTACCAAAACAATCATCCGATTGAATATAAACAGTTATCAGATGAGAATATCCTATAAATTCACTCTCATCGAACAAATGTTCAGTCTTAAATCGAATAATTTATCAAATTACATTTTTTAAACACACACACACAAAAAAAAATAAAAAATTATCATCTTAAATCATATAATCAACTTATACAATGTCTACCACATCTTAAATAAATAAAACATAATAAACATACCATTTGTCAACATTGACCACACAAAATTTGAGGTGAATGTCATTTGTAGGAAACACTGACATCCATCAAGATTGTTACTTGAACCATGATGTTTCAAGACCATATCAACAATGACAGCATAATCACATAATTATTTGTGACTATCCACAAATTTTATGTATGGAAGAAATGACAATTCACTTCAGTAAAATAAAAAAAAATTAATATTATCGCCGAAACAATCCAAATGCCGTGGACTCTCGTCCACACAGAACACTCTTTCTCATGTCAATATTTAAAATTAAAAAAAAAAAAAAAAAAAAAAAAAAAATTGTGGCTACCCACAAATTTTATTTATGGAAGAAATATCAATGGAAAAATTGACATATCTTATGACCATGATATATTATGACCATGTTATAACAAGTTTGACATCAGACAGATTCTTTGTCCATGTCAAGCAATTGGATAGGCCATACTTGAAAGTAAAAGTCATGTTACTCATCACCAATGAATCTTGATATTTACATGTGTGTAAACAACAATTGTTTTTGTTTTGTTGTTGTTACAATGCATCACATGGGTAATCTTAATTTCTTTTGGTCCAAAAACATTTCACTTCAACACTACATGTAAGTGTAAGAAATCAAATAAGAAATATGGTAAATATCTCAAGTTTTAATTTTCACCACCATTGTATATTCATCAACAAACCGTGAACGTACTGTATTTAGTACAATAAGAATATTTGTAGGAACTGCCTCATTTTCTGCAATGCATAGTAGATACATTATACAAATCATGACATACAGAGTTACAATTGTAAGATATCTCATTCTACCACGTAACACTGGGAAGATTCATATATTCAACTTTATAGTGAAAAATAAAATAAAATAATCATTGTGAAACATTGTGAATCATTATTAATACAATAGGAGCACCGAGAAGCGCTGGCCTTATTTCGTATCTCATACAAAAATATGACTGTAGTATAACCCTACTATGTTAATTCATACACATTTTAAATGACCATGGAAGTATCCAAGTTTTAAAACCAAAGGATCAAACATATTGTGTCATCCTGTCAATTTCTGCAAAGTACACAATATAGAATGAAATTTGAAAATAAAATTCAAAAATTTATATTCCAAAATTAGATAATTAAATCCATTCAAGAATGTTCACATAATTAGAAGCTTGTAATGTATTGTGATTACATTACAATTACTGACAGCTTAAAAGAAAGTTACAATAAACTATGTCAAACACAAATCCACAAATTCATAACATGTCAAACACAAATCCCTAACAAATACACAAATCCCTCACATTACAATATCTTCCACCACATCAAAACATAAGTCAAGACCCTCACAAAATACATAAATCCCTCACGTTACAATATCATCCACCACACCAAAATATATATAAGTCAAGACCCTCACAAATACATAAATCCCTACATTACAATATCATTCACCACATCAAATCATATACCGTATACCCAAACATTATTTTATAAATCAAAACCAAATGTCTTATTTCTCATGGACATTTTGTATCCATGATAAACACATCACATAAGTCATCACACATATTAGCCACTGAAATGACTGGAACAGCCATTAAAATAATCCTAAGTTATAGAATCATTTTAACTTGGAATAACCATTAAATGATCCTAAGTTAGAATCATTTAACTTTCCTTGTGGTATATACCATAATCCTATGATTGTAAAGCCATGCATGGATATGGTTATATATTGTAAACAAATACTGACAGCTTAAATTGAACAAAAGAAACATCTTCTCAACAACTCACACATTCCAGGACAATGGTAGCTAATCATTGACCAAAACAAACAGATTACAACTTCGACCGGCTATTGTATAGCTGTAATAAGGTAAAAGCTTAAATCTGCTGTGAGAACTCAAAAGATAAGTCAATTGATAAAAGTAAACTTTACAGTTTTTATACAAAAGTAGCAAATTGGGTGACCCAAAAATTAATTTTAGTGAACAATCAGATCACTAAAATATTTTGAACGCATCAACATTCAAACTTGTATGACATAAATGTTATCACACAATGACATTAACTAATCATTAAATACAGTACACATATTTCAATAACAACAACAAACCAGCACCAATGTAGTAGATGTAAACTCAAAAACACAGTTTTTAACTTTACACACAAAAATTAGCTTACTTTACAACAGATGGATATCTCCATCTATTATGATGTGGAGATAAATAAATTATCTCCTTCTCTACTTAAAAAAAATAATGTTAAAAACACTGTTTAACCTTACACACAAGTTACAAGTTACCGGTAACTGTTTTAACTTTACACAAACACCAAATTAATTTGTTTACAACAGATGTATAATTCCATCCATTATCATGTGGAGATGGATATCTCCTTCCACTTATCATTTGGAGATTGAATACCTCCTATCATGTGCAGATGAGTATCTCCTTCTACTATCATATAGTGATGAGTGACTAGGATTAGGAAGAACATTGGCAAATGTTGGAGAACCAACAGGATAATTTTGAACAGCAATTTTAAGTTCACGATCATGACGACACAAAAGCCTAAAGTCATAATCCTGTTTACCATTGAAGGTATTTAGTAAATACAGTGGATTAAATTGTGGTGGTGGCATATTGATTGTGGACAGATTATTGTTGGCTATGAACTGTACCATATTAACCACAATTCAATGTATAACTATAATCAAAATTTGCAAATAGTCACAAAACGTTACAATCACAACAAAATATCACACAATATACATAAATTCTAACACATAAATAAAACATTGAATTGGAGACCAACCAAAATTTTGTTATGACATAGTCATCAATAATTGTTATTGTTGTAGGATTATTGACAAGGATTCCACGCCACTCAATATTGTTATTGTGGTAGGATAATCACCGATTATGACGATTTCACTTCACTCGTATAATTTGTATGGAAGTGAATTGTTATTATTTTTACCTTTACAAATCCACGGAAAATATCTTCAGTCCTCGGCACAAATATCGTCGGTCTTTCGGCATGAATATCTTCGATCTTCGATTCTTCGGCACGGGTGAGCAAAATATTATGTCCACAACAAACAAAAATGTTCCACAGATAGAGAAAGTTCAGGCAAATCACTTCAGTCACAGAGCGTCTTGAGAAATATCCCGCAAACTTGTGCAAATGTTCTTTTACAGCAGTCAGTCCTCGGGCATGTCAGAAACTTGCAGATTTTCAGCTATTACAGGCGCCCTTGGTTAGGCAAAAAGGAGTACCCTGGAAGCGGGTTTTGCAGCGCCCTGGACACGGGCTATAGGAATATTGATGAATCAGGGAATCCCATCTGAAGGACACCGGTTGGCATCCGTTTTTGCACAATATAACTTATGGCAAAAACCAGAGTTCTCAATCCCTCATCTGAATGCTAGGTAGCATTTGTTTTCGAAAATATAACGTGTATCAAAAACTGGAGAACTTCTTCTGTCGCCTCTTCTGTATGGAGCATCGGTTGATACTCGTGTGTTAGCTTTTATAACGTATGCCAACACAAAAATGATGAAATGTCTCGTTAACGATGAAATGTTTCGTCCCACGTGGTGATGAAAGAAAATTTTGCAATTTTCAATTTTTCAACCAGTCATTCCGATGAGTCCGTCACCGCTGCTAACCAGCTGTAAGAACCAATTCTTACGTTGAGAAGGAAGAGTCTTTAATACATTCTAGTTGATTTCTATACCAAAGTTGGTTGTTTATTTACGAAAATCATACATGCTCCAAATAATAGAAGATACAAAATACGACGGACAATACACACAACACGTCTGTTGTGGTTGACGAGCAGGACGCGAGAGAACGATTCTAGATCGCGCACGGCCCAAATAACCAGCGCTCAGCTGTGATTGGCTAATCGGCTAATCATCTGAGCGCTGATTGGTCTATTCTAATAACAATAATACATATTCAAAGAATCGACATAGTATTGTTCCATTGCTAATGTAGGGATGTTTTATATCCCACACGCGTGATGTTGTGGGGAAATCCCTTCCTCCAATGTAAACCTATGTACACTCTTGGCGTGAATTTGCATGATTTAAACGGTGTAAAACGCTGAGCGAATCTCGATCTCGACCATGAGGTCGATCACGCCGCAATCGCAAACTTAAAATGGATTTCTCTACATCGCGGTCTAGTGTCAACATGAAAATGCTGAAACCCGAATAATTATTTAATATTCTAGATTTAATATACAATTTCAGGGTAATTATTTTTGTTCATGATTTGTGCATTATACGTATGTTGTGTAAATCTAAAATAAGATGTTAAATTTAGCTCCTTCAAGTATGCTACATTGACTCAAAGACTATTTGAATATGATTAACTAGAAGCACTAAAAAACAAAATTGTACGGGGGTGGTGTGGGCAATTCCGTGTGAAAATTGTGCACCAAATGGCATGGCATGGCGTCATTCGTGGGGGTTGAAAATCTTCAAAATTTGAGGGGGGCACACCCATCCTTAGACTCCCCCCTGTACGGACCATCCAAATCTTGTTCCACATTTCCCAAAAAGTTGCACGTTTTCATGAAATTTGCCTCGAAAGTTGGCGTTCAGATTGCGATGTCGTCAAAATTCGGAAGCTTTGCAATTAATACATGGTGAATCTAAAATATAATTTTTTTGTAAAATAAAAAAATTTCCCGACCGACCGACCCTCTTTTTTGTCAGCATGTTACCGGAAACAAACATTTATTTTTGTTAGGCCTAATACAAAATGTTGTTCAGGGGGCAAGAGCACTTACAAGGTTTTTGACAGATCCATTTTGGCCCTTAAACATGTATAAGGTTAGACATAGAAAGTGTAAATTTATACATGCTGGAGGGCCAGATGGAGATACTAGGTTTTGACAGAAGAGCAATGAATTGTTTTATTTGTATGACATGAGTAACACATAGTTAACAAGTCAGTCAAGTAAATCAATGTCATGGTATTTTCAAACAAACTGATTTCGTGAACTTTTAGGGTAATCCATGCTTTATAATAACATATTTCACCTTAATACCATATTAACCACAATTCAATGTATAACTATAATCAAAATTTGCAAATAGTCACAAAACGTTACAATCACAACAAAATATCACACAATATACATAAATTCTAACACATAAATAAAACATTGAATTGGAGACCAACCAAAATTTTGTTATGACATAGTCATCAATAATTGTTATTGTTGTAGGATTATTGACAAGGATTCCACGCCACTCAATATTGTTATTGTGGTAGGATAATCACCGATTATGACGATTTCACTTCACTCGTATAATTTGTATGGAAGTGAATTGTTATTATTTTTACCTTTACAAATCCACGGAAAATATCTTCAGTCCTCGGCACAAATATCGTCGGTCTTTCGGCATGAATATCTTCGATCTTCGATTCTTCGGCACGGGTGAGCAAAATATTATGTCCACAACAAACAAAAATGTTCCACAGATAGAGAAAGTTCAGGCAAATCACTTCAGTCACAGAGCGTCTTGAGAAATATCCCGCAAACTTGTGCAAATGTTCTTTTACAGCAGTCAGTCCTCGGGCATGTCAGAAACTTGCAGATTTTCAGCTATTACAGGCGCCCTTGGTTAGGCAAAAAGGAGTACCCTGGAAGCGGGTTTTGCAGCGCCCTGGACACGGGCTATAGGAATATTGATGAATCAGGGAATCCCATCTGAAGGACACCGGTTGGCATCCGTTTTTGCACAATATAACTTATGGCAAAAACCAGAGTTCTCAATCCCTCATCTGAATGCTAGGTAGCATTTGTTTTCGAAAATATAACGTGTATCAAAAACTGGAGAACTTCTTCTGTCGCCTCTTCTGTATGGAGCATCGGTTGATACTCGTGTGTTAGCTTTTATAACGTATGCCAACACAAAAATGATGAAATGTCTCGTTAACGATGAAATGTTTCGTCCCACGTGGTGATGAAAGAAAATTTTGCAATTTTCAATTTTTCAACCAGTCATTCCGATGAGTCCGTCACCGCTGCTAACCAGCTGTAAGAACCAATTCTTACGTTGAGAAGGAAGAGTCTTTAATACATTCTAGTTGATTTCTATACCAAAGTTGGTTGTTTATTTACGAAAATCATACATGCTCCAAATAATAGAAGATACAAAATACGACGGACAATACACACAACACGTCTGTTGTGGTTGACGAGCAGGACGCGAGAGAACGATTCTAGATCGCGCACGGCCCAAATAACCAGCGCTCAGCTGTGATTGGCTAATCGGCTAATCATCTGAGCGCTGATTGGTCTATTCTAATAACAATAATACATATTCAAAGAATCGACATAGTATTGTTCCATTGCTAATGTAGGGATGTTTTATATCCCACACGCGTGATGTTGTGGGGAAATCCCTTCCTCCAATGTAAACCTATGTACACTCTTGGCGTGAATTTGCATGATTTAAACGGTGTAAAACGCTGAGCGAATCTCGATCTCGACCATGAGGTCGATCACGCCGCAATCGCAAACTTAAAATGGATTTCTCTACATCGCGGTCTAGTGTCAACATGAAAATGCTGAAACCCGAATAATTATTTAATATTCTAGATTTAATATACAATTTCAGGGTAATTATTTTTGTTCATGATTTGTGCATTATACGTATGTTGTGTAAATCTAAAATAAGATGTTAAATTTAGCTCCTTCAAGTATGCTACATTGACTCAAAGACTATTTGAATATGATTAACTAGAAGCACTAAAAAACAAAATTGTACGGGGGTGGTGTGGGCAATTCCGTGTGAAAATTGTGCACCAAATGGCATGGCATGGCGTCATTCGTGGGGGTTGAAAATCTTCAAAATTTGAGGGGGGCACACCCATCCTTAGACTCCCCCCTGTACGGACCATCCAAATCTTGTTCCACATTTCCCAAAAAGTTGCACGTTTTCATGAAATTTGCCTCGAAAGTTGGCGTTCAGATTGCGATGTCGTCAAAATTCGGAAGCTTTGCAATTAATACATGGTGAATCTAAAATATATTTTTTTTGTAAAATAAAAAAATTTCCCGACCGACCGACCCTCTTTTTTGTCAGCATGTTACCGGAAACAAACATTTATTTTTGTTAGGCCTAATACAAAATGTTGTTCAGGGGGCAAGAGCACTTACAAGGTTTTTGACAGATCCATTTTGGCCCTTAAACATGTATAAGGTTAGACATAGAAAGTGTAAATTTATACATGCTGGAGGGCCAGATGGAGATACTAGGTTTTGACAGAAGAGCAATGAATTGTTTTATTTGTATGACATGAGTAACACATAGTTAACAAGTCAGTCAAGTAAATCAATGTCATGGTATTTTCAAACAAACTGATTTCGTGAACTTTTAGGGTAATCCATGCTTTATAATAACATATTTCACCTTAATATATGATATTGTAAACAAATAATATTCTGACAACCGACACTGTTATCTCATTTAGGAAAATATCCATCCAATAACTTCTTGTTTCTCATAATTTTGTTGTATCATTGACATATCAGTTTCATACTGTTGAATCAACTCAAAAATGTAATTGCTGGTGAATGTTTGTGGGACCGTACGTAATACCTTTAATGATGTCTGTGTGAACTTGGTCTTGAAATTGAATAAACATCAAGATTGATCGAAACCAATTGATTTGCTTTTCAGAACACCCCTTCCGTATTAATGTCTGTTGAGCTATTGCTCTTCAGGTGATGAAAAGAAACCCACCCTGTTCTGCAGGCAAACGAACCTCTCCGGTATGGTCGGTCGGTCGGTCTGGTGTTTTGTTTTTCCCTTTTCCCACACAAATTTTGAGAATTGTTGGTGAAATTTCCTTAATTGTTTAAAAATCATATTTTAAAATCCAATCCCCCTGGGTCGGGCCCACGTCGCCTTATAGGTAAAATTAAAGTCAATAATCTGGTTTTTTTTGTCTTTGTCTTAAACAAAAGGTAAAATTAAAGTCAATAATCCATATTTTTGTCTTTGTCTTAAACAACAGGCTATAGGTTGTAAACCAATTGCCAGTGTTGACCACCTCAAGCCAGAGATGCTAGCTACAGCTGAGACAGTAGAATCTGTTGTGACAGGTACAAGCAAGGTGGTTAAGGTGACCGGTGCAGCCACCCCCGGCAAGACGGTGTCAATATTAGTGAGAGGATCCAATAAGCTGGTCTTGGAGGAGGCTGATCGCTCCATCCATGATGCATTGTGTGTCATCAGATGTCTTGTGAAACAGAGGTATGATTGGATTGTTGGCCATTTTGAATTTCAAGATGTATGTTTTACAAATGGAGGCATGCAACCCAATGCTAGGGAAATACTGAATGGACTTGATACATTTGACGTCAGTTTATGTTGCATATTCATGTAACATACATGTACCCTATAATTAAATAAGGAAAAAAAGAAGAGAAATGTCCTCATTGCGTCTTTTCCATGGTAATCTTTGATGGATCATATTCATATATAATGGCTGGCTTTCAGTCCCAGTATTGTTTTGAACATTACCCACTTAAGTCAAGTGGTACTGCCACCACAGAGTAGAAATGTACCACCAAGGTCTCAATCCTATGCTTTTTCACACATCCACAAATCTTACATGGTTATTCCAATATCTTAACATTTTTATTATTGTTTTGATCCCAACACAGAGCATTGATAGCTGGTGGTGGTGCCCCAGAAATCGAGGTATCCCTCAGACTGATGGAATATGCTCGTAGTCTCTCTGGAATGGAAGCTTACTGCTACAGACACTTTGCAGAAGCAATGGAAGTTATTCCATCCACATTAGCTGAGAATGCTGGCCTCAACCCGATATCAGTGGTTACGGAACTGAGAAATAGACATCAGCAGGGGGAAAAGACAGCAGGCATTAATGTTAGAAAGGTAAAGATTTATGTATATAATATTTTTTTTCAAAATTGGATATTAATAGCTGCTGTTAATAAGGCAGTATTTCATTTCAAAAGGCACGTGGTAATGCTAGGTTGGGTTGGTATATGAAAGGATCCTGATGTCCCAGTAGGAACTATATATTTCTTTGCAACATATTTGGTTAATTTGTTTAATTTGTTTTTATCTTCAATTGAAGAGCAGTACTCGAGGCCATTAGCCTTCTTCAACATTTTGTGTTTATTTTACAGGATTAGTTCTCACACATCATCACACATGCCTCATGCAGTTGCAAGTTATGCTTGATTTATTGACTTCAAACATTCTTGTCATCAACTGTCAGCTAGTTATAGATAACTCGGTCAGAGAGAATTATGTCTTGAAACAGAAAAATAGTCTGATCAATTATTGAACAAACAAATGTACCATCTCGTAATTCCATTGTGGCACACCTATTTAATGCAAATCTGCCCCACTTTAATTTGTGAGTTGAAACATTGCATATGAATATTGATTGACATCTTTTTATGCAAAAAAAGATGTCACAGCAAGTGCCTGGGGAAAATGCAAAATTTGTAATGTTTGTGCATGTGATGTTATCCTAGATCCATCAGAACTGTGTTGATGAAAACTAACATACGAGCTTTATTTTTAACTGATGCACACTACATTATAAAAATACAAGAAGAACAGGTTAATGTGAAACAATTTAGATTTGATGATTTAGTATATTCACCAAAACAAAGAAAAGTTTCCTAAAGTACACATAATATTAGCATTTTGTCAGGATAATGAAGGTTTGTATCAATGAAAAGCTGATGTGCTCCAACGATGCCTCATTTGTAGCAAGTACCTGTTGCTTGAGAATGTGGGGAGGTATCATTTAAAAGTGCAAAATTTACCACAATTCAATGAAGTGTTACATTGATAATGTTCTAATTGACATTTGAGCACAAAATAGAGGTGATTTTGGCACATTCAGATTGAGACCCTCATATTCTCAATTATGTGTATAAGCACTGGAATAAGTGATTGCTGCAAATGAGGTATCATTGAAAAGAGGAACACGTCAGCTTTTCATTGATATGAAATGCAATATAAATATTATTATTATATCACAAATATCCGATTGAAAACAAATTACCGAACTTTTGAGCAGTTGATGATTCACATTTGAACTAGTGACAAGTGGTGATAACATCTTCATAGAAACTTTGTTGTGTAACTATATTTCCATTTATGTGTTTGTTTTAAATCATCAGGGTGCAATTACTAATATACTGGAGGAGAATGTAGTACAACCTTTACTGGTATCAACAAGTGCTATCAAGTTAGCATCAGAAACGGTACAGAGTATACTGAAGATTGATGATATCGTAAGTAATATGAATGTAATTAAATTTGAAATATGTTGGATTTTATTGATGAATTGTGCATGTGATGTTATCCTAGATCCATCGGAACAAATTATGTGAAGAAAACCTAACGAGCTTTTTTAACTGATGCACACAACATAATAGGATAATATCTGAATCACATCATTATGGTAGACAGATTACTTACACTAGATGTGATTTTCCAAGAAAGAACAAAACAGTTTATTTGATCATGTATGTGGCATTTGGAATAATTTAATGGTTAACTGTCCTCAGTCCACTCCATATTGAACATTACTTTTAGAATCAAATCCAAGCAGTTTGATAGATATAAGGTTACAGAAATGAGCTTATCCATTTGATTACTTCTTGGCAAGGAACTTAATGTGGTTTGGCATTATTGCAAAGTAATCCTCATATGAGACC
Organism: Ophiura sarsii; assembly: GCA_035610835.1. Lineage (NCBI taxonomy): Eukaryota > Metazoa > Echinodermata > Ophiuroidea > Amphilepidida > Ophiuridae > Ophiura > Ophiura sarsii. Next base: position 144,966,706 of record CM069441.1, on the reverse strand, counting down.
ATTCATCACAATGGACCTACGGCACATATTCTCCTGGCCACAGTCTAACATATGCGGGCACACTTCGATCAGCTGCGCGCGAATTCTTAAAAACTCACAAAATACCGCTAACCAATCAGAGCAGTGAGGTCGAGCTTACGTAGTGCGCACCACGGGTGTCCATTGCCACGTTTTTGGGCGTACTTAACGCGAGGTCAACCTCATGGGACGTGCATCCATTGTATGTTAACCCTAACCTTCCTCATCACTACAAAACACTATACTTCTATGTGCTGGCATCGCGCAGTGTGTAATGCAGGCTATCATATGCCTACCTTCCCAACTTTACAGCTCTGAGTGATTGATGTTCACAAATCTTTCAATCCCTGTTAGTCATGCCTTTGATGAAATAAGTCAAAATTCTTTAGAGAAAGTTTAAATCTCATTTGAAGTTTGGTTATATCAACTCAAAGATGCTTAATTAATATAGCTAATATTGTTTTCTCATTTCTATTTCAGGTGGTGACTGGCCATTGAACAGCATTTCCTCTTTTAAAGTCGATTCTCTACCAGTCTCTGTGTTGCCTCCTTGTTGCTTCATAAAATAATGCAGCCTTTTGGCTTCTACAATGTTATAAATCCAATTATCACTAGCTCTGTCACCCCACTACATGTAACATTTAAGTTAATCTTCTACAAGTGGATGTGCAAAGAACTGTATCAGATTACATGAGGAAATATCAAACGGTTATAGAGCTGAACTCTTTAATGTTAGGTGTGAGAATAATGTATTATAGTTTGAATCACATTGCCTTGGACCGTTTCAAAACATATTGTGTATGCCCACCAAAATGTTTTGTAAGTAAATTGCATAATGATACAGTACATGTTGAACATCACATGTGTCATGTTCATGATAATTTGGTCTTAGAAGTGAGCTACCACCCTGGGTCACTAGCCACATCCAGTTCTCTTGGAAATTTGACAAGGTTACAATTTCTCCTTGTTAACTCTGTACAGTCTGTCATCAAGTGAACAAGTGTATGACAAGTTCTTCAGTGGTGAACTACCTAAGTGGTAGGCCAGGATTCTGAATCCGACTATAATACTCCCACCAGGTGGGTCATTCCATTTTATTGGGGTGTTCATATTTGTGAGGAAGAGCATGTTTAGAGCAAAAATGCTGGGATTCCTCACCTACCTAAGATCTTATTTTGTATGTTTTCTATTTTAAGGCTATTTTTAAGTTTGTTAAAGTGTATGTGAAGAATTCCAGGATAACTTTGAATAATAGGTGGTATTTGATACCATTTATAACATATAGATATATCAATTTGTGAATATGTGAAGTGGCTTGTTAGTGTGTGTATGTTTTAAGTATATTGTCCACGAGGAGTAAAACAATGAAGTAGTAGGAGTAGTTCCTAATTCACAGGCGCCTGGACGCCATCTCGGCTTCTAAGAATATGGCAACTCTATCAATTTATCACAAACAAATGTCATAAGTGTTTGAAACAAACATTTGTTTTGCTTATACAGGGTTATAGCAGGGTTATAACATTGTAAGGTGACTGCCCACCATATGCAATAAACAGGTACATGTGTTACTAATAGTATAGGAGGGCAGTGGGAGGAGTTGAGTAATATATTCAAACCATATGTGGCATGTGATTCATCAAATTGTCAGTCTTTAGATTCAATTGCACACATTATTTCACAAAGATAATAGTCTTTGATGCACTTGAAAATATTTTGATATTGAAATGGCAATTGTTTCTTTCAATTCTTCTGCAGTGTTTTCAGCAGTGCACTATGCTGTGTGAATTCTTCAAATAAAATGATGAAATCTCTTAGTAAATATTTCAAACTCATTGATTGACCTTGCTTTAAACTACTTATCTTTAAATTCAAATATAACCATGTGTACCCAGTACCCACATTTCATTTTCAAACCATCTGTGGCGATGTACAGATTGTTCTCAAAACCTTAGCCATAGGCTTATACTGCAGAAATTGTTGTTGTAAGCCAGTAAAAGTGCTATAAATTGTATTTAATATGCTAAAATTGGTGTATTGGTGTAATAAATCTTACTTCCTTGAAATTGCCCCAAATAAGACTTCTTGTGCAGTCCAGCATGCTTAGTAACACTATAGTGCCAACAAGGCTTCTCAAAACAAACAGTGCAAAACAATGTTAAGTATTTTACAGCTGCAGGTTGTCTCACTTCCACCCTATAATACATGGTACAGATGGGCAACGTTATGCCTATCTGTACCATGTATTATATGAGACTGCCTACGAAAATGATTGTTACCTGATTCAAACTTGTCTATGGATAACTGTCATACTTGAACTTTAAAGGCCTTGTTATATTTTTGTTGTTGAAGTACTGTGATATGAATAAAATGTTACTACCAGTGTATTGTTTTGTTTGATGTGTTTTTATATACGCGTAACTAAAAGGTTACTGACACGCCCCTGCTAAAACTATAGACCTTCAGACCAGCCTAAGTAAAATCACAAATCTTCAAGGATCTTCAAAGCTATACTATATTACTATTCTATTAGCCTAGGACATGTATGGTTTGACCTAGACAAAATTGCAACATAAATGGTTTTTGTTGTAATTGTTTCAAAATGCCCTTCCGAACATTATATTAAAAATCGATAAAATCTGAAGTTGGGGAAAAATTATAATTTGCATAACAATATATGGGTACATTTAGCCATATTAGTCGGGTATATACAGGGGTTACCGTGCACCCCCACCACCCAGGACTTCCCCAAAACCAACTTTCTTGACTCTTTTCATGGTCCTAAAACATAGTCAGGATGTTACCAAAAAACAATTTCGTGTTATTCAAGATGGCGTCCAAAATGGCTGCCAAAACTGGTCACATTTCATAAAATGACATATAGCAATCAAAATGCGTAGAGAAAGTATAGTTTTAATAGTGGGATGTATGTATTAGACAACTAGAGACTCATATCCAGTAGTTTTGCTTTGTTAACTTACCAAAATCCAAGATGGCCGCCAAAAATGGTAAAATTCCATAAAATGGCATATATCAACCAACATGTATGATCAGAGTATAGTTTTAACAATGGAATGTATGTTAGACCACTAGAAACTAATATCCAGCATTTTGGCTTTGTAACATACTTAAAAACCAAAAATGGCCCCCAATTATATCTATTCGTTTTGGGTATTACACATTTTTATGAGTGTGCACAGTACATATTTCCAAACAAATCGCACTAGTTTGAACATTTTAAAGTTTTAAACGGCTGAAATCGGCGGAAGGTCCGTCCTGGGTTTTGGGGCGTAAATAAAGGGCCGAAATCGCTACATCAAATTCATCGCATAATATTGAAAAATCTAGTCCGACACTTAGCTATTTCCTTTTGATATGTTTTGCGGACATCCCTTAGGAATAATCTCTGTAAATGTCATATAAGGATGTATGGGATAACTCCAGTTAGAGCCGATTGTTTGACCTCTACTTTGCACGTAGCGTCTATGGGGAATGCATTGGTGGTGTATACCCTAAGGGTATACACCACCAATGCACTATGGGATAGCACGTCCGGTAAAAGTTTATCACAGCAATAGTTCCTTTTTGCGGTATAAATTGCGAGATTTTGACATACTTTTTTCAATTATATCTATTCGTTTTGGGTATTACACATTTTTATGAGTGTGCACAGTACATATTTCCAAACAAATCGCACTAGTTTGAACATTTTAAAGTTTTAAACGGCTGAAATCGGCGGAAGGTCCGTCCTGGGTTTTGGGGCGTAAATAAAGGGCCGAAATCGCTACATCAAATTCATCGCATAATATTGAAAAATCTAGTCCGACACTTTGCTATTTCCTTTTGATATGTTTTGCGGACATCCCTTAGGAATAATCTCTGTAAATGTCATAAGGATGTATGGGATAACTCCAGTTAGAGCCGATTGTTTGACCTCTACTTTGCACGTAGCGTCTATGGGGAGTGCATTGGTGGTGTATACCCTCAATGCAACAAATACAATTTTAGTATCATGTTCTAAACTGCTAAGCTATTGCTTTTAGTTGTATTATAACACCCCCCCCCCCCCCCCCCCCCCCGCTCTGTGACAATTTTGATTCGGTATCACTTTCCAAAATGGCTGCCAGATGGTTGAAGTTGATGCTAAAATGACCTAAATCAATTGTTTTGTATTGTAAATGACCATACTGTATAATACCAATACCCCAAATTTAATGGGACAGCATTCACTATGATAAAGCCTTGGGGCTGTAGATCTAGTTTGAGTATTTGTAAAATATCCGGATTGCTGCAAAAGGTTAAAATAACTTAAAAGCAGTATTAGTTCATTGTTTAAGTGTTACATTATTAATACATTATTATCTCTATAGCTTTTAATCTACTCAGTCAACGTATTTGCATACTCTTTAAGTAAAGGGTTCAACAAAAGAAAGTATACCACTTTGTTTATGTCATTTTGAGTAACATTCAATTTTTGTTTGACCAAACAGGCTAGATAGACATTTAGATGAATCTTTTAGGCATACTTTGATACCAAATTTGCCCCCTAACAACAAAGATAAACCATGATTAGCACCATTTAAAGAAAAATATCCCATTTTCAAAAGTCGCATTTCCAATAAACAGCACGAGAAAAAAGGACCATTTGTTAACACACACAATGTCGTAAGACCCAACGCATTTAGCACCGTGGGATCGATAGCCCCGTAAATCCTGGCTAATACACACACCCCGAGAGACCCCAAAATAAACAAAGCAAAAATACTGGATATGAGTTTCTAGTGGTATAACACATACATGTCTTTGTTAAAACTACTTTGATCATACATTTTGGTTGATATATGGAATGGTATGGAATTTTACCAGTTTTGGCGGCCATTTTAGTGGCTATCTTGGATTTAGGTATGTTAACAAAGCAAAAATACAGGATATGAGTGTCTTATGGGTCTAATACATACATCCCACTATTAAAACTTTTCTTTCACCACGCATTTTGATTGCTATATGTCATTTTATGAAATTTGACCAGTTTTGGCGGCCATTTTGGACGCCATCTTGAATAACACGATGTTGTTGTTGTTAGGATCATGAAAAGAGTCAAGAAAGTTGGTTTGGGGGAGTCCTGGGTGGTGGGGTTGCACGGTAAATCCTGTATATACCCGACTAATAATGGCTTAATATACCCATATATTGTTATGCAAATTAGCATTTTTTCCCCAACTTCAAATTTTATCGATTTTTAATATAATGTTCGGAAGAGCATTTTGAAACAATTACATCAAAAATGGTTTATGTTTCAATTTTGTCTAGGTACACCCTTTTTTGGGGTTACATGTCCTAGGCTATATGCTGTGTGGAGACACGGCGTGTGGAGAGGCTAAGGCCAATTTTGTTGTTGTTTATTGGCGTAATATGCCATTGAAAATTCGGGTAGGGCGGGAGGGATTTTTTTCTTCTTTTATTTTGAATAAGGAGTTCCTTTAATAGTATACCCTACCACTGCATATCTTCAATGGGGACTTTTAAAGATCGACCCATACATAAACAGTGAGGAATACAAATGGTAGGGTATGAATTTGATCTCATCGAGTCCAAATAAATCACAAAATATGAGGCCGTTTGCGGTCGTCAGATTTGCTGTGTACTGTATTCCTTTTTGAAGAGGAGCACCAAAGATATTATTTTTGTCTTTTTTTCCGTTTTTAAAAAAATTCTTCTGCAAACAAATTAGTAAATAATAATTAGGGTCGGCGGGTTACGACAATACAACACATTTGTTTGAGCCCAATTAATATGGTATGTGTGGACATAGTAAAACTTCCCAACAAAAGAAGCTCATACTTTTAGGTCCTATAGAGTGAAATTCGATTATTTTTTGATAGCTACAGAGATGAGCCATGATTATACGGTATCAACCAAAAGTATTAGCACACTTTGCAGGCTTACAAATGGAGTGAAAACACTTGGAACCATTGAACAACTACTGTGTTATCTTATAGGTTTATAACATTAAATGAAAAGTTCATACATGATTGTATAAGTTTGTTTAAACGAATTTAGGATATTTTGAGACATTATTCCTAGAAGAAAATGTATGACAATATTTCAGATCTCATCGATATTTCGGTGACTCGGTGAAATTACAGGGACGGTTAATATTTCACTTGAAAAACATAACATAAAAAGAATATATGGTTTTCTTCTTAATAAATGTCCATCTTGTTACAATGGCGCCCATCTTTCAAATCTGCTGTACTCTGGTTTTGGAGATCAAAGAATATGTAGGAACAATCAGTTAATATAAAAGTCGCCACAAAATGGGCGTCAAAATGGTACCGCCTAATCTGAAATTCCATAATACATTTATAAACTGCTCACAAAAAGTATCGAAACACTTAGAAATGATCCAATATATAACGGCTCGAAAGGGTATGCATTAATCGAAGCAAATATCCAAGTGCATAATTTTGTTCTGCGTATTTTGACACCTCGATCGATGAGATACGATGCTGCGGAGCGGAGTTATTGTCATTTCAGTGGTCATGGGTCCAGTTTCAAAAGTGACAATCATCCTATAGAAAGAAGTTTGCATTACTGTTTAGAATGATCAGATTCGTGCTTTTCAATAGGGATGAGTGTCACTTTTGAAACTGGACCCACGACCATTGAAATGACAATAACTCCGCTCCGCAGCATCGTATCTCATCGATCGAGGTGTCAAAATACGCAGAACAAAATTATGCATTTGGTTATTTGCTTCGATTAATGCATACCCTTTCGAGCCGTTATATATTGGATCATTTCTAAGTGTTTCGATACTTTTTGTGAGCAGTTTAGGTTCGTGGCGTCCGATTGGTAATAAGGTTTTTTTCTTCTTCAGAATCATATCTCAAACAACGCGAAACCGAAAGCGTTTACAAACTTGGCATCAAGGGCTACAATACGGCATACACCACTTATCGGCTGATAGTTGTGTAAAATCGTTTTCTAACAGACTAATTTTGACTCGACCCCCTTGATGGCTTTATGAAATACAGAAGAGAAAGAAAAAGGACTAGAGGAGAATAAGTTACCTATGCCACAAACATAATCAAATATGAGCTAATAATACTGCTATATACAGGGCCCTTGGAAGTATTTGATGGGGGTGCTGTAAATTTGTAAGGGGAGACGTCAAAACTCGACCGCCCGTTGACCGCCGGTTACGGGCGGTTCCGCCCGGTTCTTTCAGGTCAAAAGTTTTACTGGTATATGAATATTCGCGCATGCAACACTGAACAACCGCCGGTTGACTAAATGCTGTAATCTGACCAATTTACACTATCAATCTGTTACTTTGCGGTCATAATAGCTCTCTCTATAATCGTTCTATAAAAAAAAAACATTCATAGACTTTCGGTATTGATTTAAAAAAGTTAATTGAGCTATAAACAGATTGAAAAAGCCAACCCCAGCGAAAATCAATAGCTGTATTGTACTGGTTGTCAACTGAGACTTTTAAGTCTTAAAAGAGCCCATTACTTCAAGATGTTATTGCTCACGTGTGTGACGAGGCACTTTCAACCGGTCGTGTTCACCAGAGTGTTACTATTTGACCTCATTATGTGTGTATATTATAACAGACGACACGTTTTGTGAGAACCGAACGGAACCGGCCGTAACCGGCGGTTGCCGGGCGGTCGAGTTTTGACGTGATCCCTAAGTCATCACCACTTCGGCGTGGGCGGGGCGAAGCCCTTGGCGGAGGTGGGGGAAGAGCAATGGCGCATTCAGGACTGTTCTGATGGGGGGGGGGGGGGGGGGGGGAGGGGGGGGGGGGAAACACCTGAAGCCATCTTGTTGATCTTAAATATTGAAACGTTGAACTTAATAAAGGCGAAGCGCGCACAAATTGTGATTTTAACACTTAAAAGGTACAGTATGACGTTTTTAACGTACCCCGCATAATATTTAGAGTATTTGGTGTGGTTTGAGGGCCATTAAAATATTATAACCTATCATGTTCGCGGACCGCGTAACATTTTGAGTTCATGAACTAAAATTGTCATGAAAAACTGGCATTTTAAGTAATGAAATATTGAAACTAATACGCGCGAAGCGCACAAAATTGCATTTCTAACAAAAATGGTCCAGTATGACAATAATGTCCCCCACATAATATTTATAATTTTTGGTGTGGTTTGAGGGTCATTAAAATTGGTCATGGAAAACTGTCCTGAAGTCAGATTGTTAAGCTCAAATAATGAAAATTGAAATTAATATGCGCGAAGCGCGCAAAAATTGGCATTGCTAACACTTAAATGGTCCAGTATGATGTTTTTAACGTCCCCCATAATATCGTGAATATTTGGTATGGTCTGAGGGCCATTATAATGTTAAAACCTGTAGAAAATATGCGCGTGGAGCGTGCAAAATTTTGAGTTTTAACTAAAATGGTCATGGAAAACTGTCCTGAAGACACCTTGTTAAGCTTAAATAATTAAATAATCAAATTGCATTTCTAACACTAATGGTCTAGTATGATAATAACGTCCCCCCACATAATATTTAGAATTTTTGGTGTTTTTTTTGTATTAAAACTTTGGTCCAGTATGATGTTTTTTTAACGTTCCACACATATTTCGAATAGCTGGTGGGTCTGAGGGCCAATATAATGTTAAAACCTGCATAAAATATTTGCGCGGAGCGCGAAAAATTTGGACTTTTTGAACTAAATTGGTCATGGAAAACTGTCCTGAAGCCATCTTGTCAAGCTTGAATAATGAAACATTGAAACTAATGTTCGCCAAAATTGACATTTCTAACACTTAAATTGGTCCAGTATGACGTTTTTAACGTCACCAACATAATATTTAGAATATTTTGCATGGTTCTAGGGCCATTATAACGTTAAATCATGTAGAAAATATGCTCGCGGAGCGCGAAATTTTTTCCGTTTTTGAACTAAAATGGTCATGGAAAACTACTGCAATGCCATATTGTTAAGCTTGAATAATGAAACATTGAAACTAATGTTCGCCAAAATTGACATTTCTAACACTTAAATTGGTCCAGTATGACGTTTTTAACGTCACCAACATAATATTTAGAATATTTTACATGGTTCTAGGGCCATTATAACGTTAAATCATGTAGAAAATATGCGCGCCGAGCGCGAATTTTTTTCCAGTTTTTGTACTAAAATGGTCATGGAAAACTGTCCTGCAATGCCATAAGCTTGAATAATGAAACATTCAAACTAATGCGCGCGATGTTCGCACAAATTGATATTTCTAACACTATAAATGGTCCAGTATGACGTTTTTGACGTCCCCACATATTATTTAGAATATTTGGTGTGTTTTGAGATTTGACGATGATGGTTCTTTCTATTCCATTAACCACTTCCGTAATCGTCTAAATGATAAGGGTGCCGTAATTTTACAGTATTACGCTCTCCGCAATGCGCTTCCCATTGATTGGAAATTAACACAGACTCCTGGTGACAATGCCACGACTCCTGACAACAACAGAGAAGATGTTTGTTTTAATTCAGTCCCTATTGATACTTGTACAAACAAAGGTTTTAGGAAAGCCATGATTCACATTTTGTATGTTCCTCCTCTGTGTACAAATGTCTGACCACTTAGGTTCCCCAATTACTCTTTCAATTGGACCGACATTTGGCTCGCCACTCCACAGTGCACCGATGAAGCGAGGTTGATCTCATTAAATTGGAAAATCCTCCACAACATTTATCCCACCAAAGTACTTCTATGTAAGATGGGTAAAGTAGAGAATAATATTTGTCACACATGCAACGTAATTGACTATATCGACCATTTCTTTTTCAAATGTAATATAGTTAAACAGCTATGGTCTTACGCTAGTCAAGTCATCTCGCGTAAATTATCTACATGTTTTGTATTAACCACTGAAATTGCTATATTAAACTATCACAATAATACTTATGACCATCATGATTTAAAATTTATTAACCTCATCATCGCCATTGGGAAACTGTGCATAAGCAAGTTTAGATATGGCAACCACCCAAATCTGTTATTCCTATTTGAAAAAGAACTCTGTCTTCGTAGACTGATTTCACTGTAAATACTATGTCATGTATATCATTAATGTCGTGATATTAAATGTATGTCTTAAATATTATAACTCAATGTTTTTAATCGATTGTCACATTGTACATACTTGCTAATATTATTATATTATATTATTTTGTAAATATTGAAGTTATTGTGTATCATAGAATAAAGAATTAAATAAAAGAAGAAAAAAAAAAGAAAAAAAAAATCACTATTGGATTTAGCAAGCATAGCGGGTAATATAACCTGCCATGGATTTAGACAACCGGATGGCCTATGCTTTGGTATATATAATATTACGCAATACCTATACACTCAAGACAATCAAGCAATGGATGACTTAAAGGTCAGGGAAATGACACATTTTGATATTCGTAGACAGAGCAAACCTATTTAGCCCCTGTAATTTTCTTCATCATTTTCAACGCCATGTCACCGGCATCTGATGGTATCTGGTGAAACAAAGGGATATGTGTTAGGATGTTAATTGTATTGAACATTAAACCAACGAAATAAACTGAATGATCATATATTTATACAAATATTCAACAATGAAGGCAGTAGGCCTAGTACCGTCCCATTTCACCTTGTACCACTGCCCTTGTTAAATGCTATTATATACATGCTGCAGCAACCAAAGATCATGGCCGCATATCAATAACGGATTACATAAACTACCAGCTGCAATCGATCCTCACCAGGGATTATATAATTATGGGATAGGTCACTCCTCAGACAAAATTTCGCCTACTAAAACCAAATTCACGGGTGACGGTTTTATAGGGGGCGCACTATCATGGTCGTAGCAAACCAGACGACATGAGACATGGTGGTTTTTTATCGGCTCAAAACATGATTTATGGCACAGAAATAGTACCTCAATGGTAAAAAAAAGCTGATTGTGATTTAGAGTAGAACTGATTTGCTTTGATGATGGCAGAATTTAGTTCTTATACACGAAACATTCAGAATTGGTTATTTGAAATTAATTAACGTAGAACAAAATACGAATTTTAAATTGTGGATGGCTTCGTCTGGCAGTGACTGAAGAGGGGCGTGGCGTTATTTGCATTTTATGAATATTGTAATCAGATCAGTTGGGAAGGACGCCGGAACTCGACGATCACATCGTGTGAGGTCATGAATAGTCATGACTGAATATTCATTTCCAACGAATGATTGACAGTTTACGCTGTAACTTCCGGTGAAGGACTGATAGAGTGCGCTATACTGAACCAAATCTCAACAATGGGCAAATAGGAGAGTCAATCCCCTGTCCTCACCCAATTCCAACATTCCATGTCTGTTTACCATCATGACCGTTAGCCATTAGACGACTGATTGACTCTGTGATGGCAGATGGCATCGGGTGAAAATAGGCTAGCATGGTGTACATTCTCGAATTTGGAACGTCTATGGACGAGCGCTCAAATAGCTATCATATTAAAAGTTTATTTCACACCAACTGTGTGACGATCCACTTTTATTTCAGTTATTTTTTTCATGCCTTAGTTTCCAAATTTAAAAAAGGTGTATGTTCTTACCATGTGGCCTGCGTTTAAAATCCAATAGAATGAGAAATTCTCGTATGACTTGACAAATGCAGAAGTTTGGTCGGGTTTGGAATCAACATACAGTGGAGTCCATGTCTTGCTGTTGTATTGCTGCAGACCTGGCCAGCTTAACTTTTGCACCCAGGCCTCAGTACCTAGAGGTGTAATAATATTAAATAAAATGTATTACAACATTTCCTAACATGGCACTAGCCAATGTTATATGATCATATTGATTTAGAATGTTTTCAGGAGTAGTGATGTGTTTTTACTGTTTTGCTCTCACACACAGCTACATTTTGTATGTGTTCTACTAAACTGCGCCAATAAAGTATCTAAACACTTACAAATGGTCAGATTTATCGGAACCTGAAATAGTATGCAAAATGCAAAACTAAAATAATTAATTAATTCGATTCACAGTTATCTTCTGCGCATTTTGACACCTCTTTTGTTGCGCTACGATGTTGTTTGGCGGATTTATGGGCACTTGAGTGGCTTAAGGTCGAATTTAAAAAGTTGCAAAAGCTCCTATTCACCCCAATTCCAGAAGGGAACTCACACAAGCATCACACACAGACAAAATCAAGACAAAAGACACCGATTTGTTCTGTCTTTCCCTGTCTTACCATATCAGGGAATCTGGCTTTAAACCCATATTGATTTATGCCTCCCATCTCTGACCCTTTGTTTTGTTATTGACAATTAATGCTGATGTTCATCGTAATCGATTTATCCAACACGCGACAAACAAATCATTTATAAAAGGCGGGCAAAAATAATGCTGATCTTATTCGTCACAGTACAACGCTCTTGCGTGAATAGGGGCTTTTGCAACTTTTGAAATTCGACCTTAAGCCACTCAAGTGCCCATAAATCCGCCAAACAACATCGTAGCGCAACGAAAGAGGTGTCAAAATGCGCAAAAGATAACTGTAAATCGAATTAATTAATTATTTTTTTGCATACTATTTCAGGTTCCGATAAATCTGACCATTTGTAAGTGTTTAGATACTCTATTGGCGCAGTTTAGAATCGATTGCCACAGGAATATATGTGTAATACATTGACTTATTAAATAATTTACTGGTTGTCCATCTAAAGACTTCCGACTCGTGATTTAAATTAGTGCTATTTTTTTAAATGTCACAAATGACTCTTGCCTTGAGCATGTGATCTCTGACTCCAATGCTCCTATATTTCCGATCTTTGCCAGTTGAGTCAACGTCGGGTTGTATTTACGTTTTCAGCCTAATGTACAATACATCTCAGTATGTTCCGGTACAATGTAATAAACGACTTTTGTAAATACGTATACTAAAGTTTAGGCCTAGGCCAATGATCAGTTCCAAATTGGCGAGAAATATGCGGTCTCTGCGCGTAATTCGGCAAGCGAGCTTCCCGGTCTATTTACTAATAATACCTCAGTGCGATAAAGTTTCCGTTTTATTGTGTAGGTTTTCGGTTGATTTTTGATTGAGCACTTTCTGCCAACATCAATATTTTAAGGTAAATGATGGCACTACACAGTTGGGCTTGTTTTTCTCAACTTCCTGAATTCTCATATATATTTTTTCCTTCAGCATGTTCAGCTGTTCAGTGATTGCAAGCGTCATGCACTTTAGAAACATCCAAAGTGGAATAATCAAGTCGCTGTAAAAGCACGATATTTGACTTTTAATATCACCCATTTAACATGAACAAGTATGAGTAATATAAATTTATTTACGTGAACTCTATGACTCCATACACAAAATAAAAGGGATTCAAAACTATTCAAACACAAACCTGGTGTATCTACTATTAGGTCAAGTTGTCCATTGTACACTACTACGGAAAGTTCGGTGTTCTTGATAAGATCATCCACTGTAAATAAACCCGAGATCATGTATAAGTAACAATTAATACATAAAATAAAATACAGTCATCTCTTACTGGGTCTGAGTAATAATGACGCCTTCAGGTTTTGATCCTAGAGCGGGGCACTCATATCAAAATGAGTGCCATTATTATGATTATAAGGTGTAACAAGTCACACTTAAAATGGGGGAGACCTTCTTGCTATCGGATCAGGTCGATAGAACCTTCCAGCGACAAGTTGAAAATGTCTGGCTTTTTGGTGACAAACATAAACAATTGTCTTTAAAGGGAAGCGGTCATGGTGAGGATTCTAACGAATATTGAACAGCGCGCGGCGACTATTTGAATATAAACAAGTTGGACATTGGCGCAGTCTGTAATTGTTCTACGTATGTTTACATGCAAGCGGTATTGTGTGCGACTCTACAACAATCTCTTAACCCAATGTGGACGGCGCGCTCAATCAACCATCCTTCATTTGATTGAACGCATTTTCTATCGTATGATGTAAGTGATGTATTAGTTATGAGCTAAGGTTTAGCTGGTACAAAATCGTCGTCAGCGGTTTCTTTTCCTCACCATATGCGCTATTCCCTTTAAGTGGCAGTTCCTTAAACGGGAAATTTCGGTTTCAGGCTTTAAAGGCCGTATTCTCATACTAAACGCTTGCTGGCTTGCTTAACTCGGGTGGTGTCCCCGATCTACGATGGCTCTCCATTGCTGTCTTTATGTTACTTGTCTCCAATCCTGTATCTTGCTTGAGTAAGTCAATGTATGTCAGAGCAGGTCTTCCCGGCTTTCTTTTGCCATGTTTGGGGGTCCAGTGCACCAGTTTGGAGACTGGCTCTTCACTTCTGTAACAGTGGCCAGCAAACCTTGTCCGTCTCTTCTGAATCTTCTGGCTTATTTTTGGGAGATCACCATACAATTGAGTATTTGATGTGTTGTTGTTGCCGTGTGCGTTGCTAGCTATAGGTTTCCTTTTTATGATCATGGTGTGATCGTGTACATGTAGCCTACCACTTCAATAGCGATGTTGTCGAGTGTGGAGTTTGTGACTGACACATTCTTTTATAATATCTCGGGGTGTGATAATGAACAGTAAATGTTCTTAAGTTGATTGTATCAGTGACAGTTAAGAACACTGATTGTATGCACTTACACTTAAGGTTTGATGGAAAAATTAGTTTAGGCTGTTAGCCTTTACGATTCCATATCCTGTTTTGTTCCAGTGTTTGTCAAGTCTATTTTTAAATGCATTCACTGTCTTAGCGTTGACCACATATAGCTCGTTCCATTGGTTGATTACTCTCATCGTGAAGAAGTATTTCCTGCAGTTGAGGTTCTTGACAAGTGCTGGCTTGTAGACTTTAGTTTGATGTCCTCTTGTGGCGTGGGTTGCTTGGGCCAATGTGAAGAAGTCTGATGGGTCTACTCTGTCGAGCTCTTTCAAAATCTTGAATGTTTCGATTCTGCGCTTCTCAAGAGATATGATGCCTATAGGCTTTTCATTCTGTTTTCATATATTAGGTGTCTCAGTTGGGGTACCATCTTAGTTGCTCTCCTTTGTATTCTTTCCATGGCGTTGATGTCCTTTCTAAGGTGTGGGCACCAGGCTTGGACGCAATATTCTAGGTGCGATCGGACGTATGATTTGTAGAGCACTTTGAAGCAGTTGTTGTCAAAATATGTGAATGTCCTTTTAACTACACGTAGGCAGTTCATGGCTCTAACCGCTGCTTTCGCACACTGCTTGCTGGGTTTACAGTCCTGGGTAAACAGTACTCCTAAATCCCTTTCTTCCATGGTTTCGTCTGTTGTTCAGTTGGTAGCTGGCTCCGGTGTTATTGTGGCCCAGATGCATTTTTTTACACTACTTGGCGTTGAACCGTATATAACAACCATTTGTCTGACCAGGACTGGAGGAGATCAAGATCTTCTTGTAGTTTGAGTCTGTCTTCGTCGTCATTGATATTGCGGTATAACTTGGTGTCGTCTGCAAACATTAATATGTCCGAGCTTACGTTGTCTGGCAGGTCATTAATGAAGAGAACAAATAACAGTGGTCCTAGAACAGAGCCTTGAGGAACGCCGCTGAGAACGTCTGCCCATTCTGAGTCTGTGCCGGCCCCTGATACTCACTTTCTGTTTCCTGTTGGTAAGGAACTCTTCTATCCAGTGAAGTAGATTTCCTCCTATGCCATAAGCTTGTAGTTTATTTATAAGTCTTCTATGTGGTACTGTGTCGAATGCTTTCGCAAAGTCCAAGTAGATTATATCAATCCCGCTTCCTGTATCTAATCCGGCTGTTATTTTCTCTAAACTGGTGAGAAGATTTGTGAGGCAAGATCTACCTTTCATGAAACCATGCTGCTTAGTTGATAATAAATCGTGTTTCTCAAGGAAGTTGATCATTTCATCCTTTACAAGTGATTCCAGCACTTTACATGGTACCGAGGTGAGACTGACCGGCCTGTAGTTCTCAGCCTTCATTCTTGAACCTTTTTTGAATATGGGCGTCACTCTTGCTTTCTTCCAGTCTTCAGGTAGCTTTCCTTCTTTCAGCGATGTTTTGAAGATGAGGTGGAGTGGTTCTGAAAGCTCTTCTGCACACTCTCTAAGGACATTTGGATGAACACCGTCCATGCAAATCATGTATATTATAAATATTCACGATCCATGATTAATACCAAATAAGGTAATATTTATGTCTTGTTGACATGTGACGTTATACCATTGACCAATCAGAGCACACCACGCCAGCAGGGCGGTTCTGCCTCTGAGCTGGGGTCGCGATTTCGATTTACTTTTCTTCTGGCGCCGGAACGATCATGAAGTCCGTCATGTAATCGATGACGTAAAATATCTACAAAAGTATGATTATTGTTGACTGTATAATTATATTACGTAATAAATCATTGATCAGTCGAATTAAGTGATTTCCAGTGAATGCTATCTTAGCAGTGATTTCATCATATTAAATCAAGTTTCGCTCGGTTTTGAAAGATATCAACCACGCATTAAATCATAACATTGAGTTTATCTATCCCCTTTACCATGTTTACCGTGGCAATTTAAAGGGGAAAATGACCCTAAAGTGGCCCAATTTTGACTCAATAAGATGACCTGGCAGTGGCAATACTGCCCGCAATGCTGGTAACCTATTAAAGCTTTTAAACCAAATTTAAACTAGATCTTGTTCTGGTCTAAGACCAGCCCAGACAACATACATATATTGGCCCTATATTGGCCCAATATTGGCAATATTGGCATTGGTATTATCTTGTTGACCAATATTGGGCCAATATTGGTTCCCCATTGGCAATATTGGCATTGGCATTTTATTGGTCACCAATATTGGACCAATATTGGCTTTACATTGGCGCTCGTTAATTGGCATCATGTTGGCAACCAATATTGGACCAATATTGGTGACCAATTGAGTGCCAATGCCATTGGCACTCTCTTGGTCACCAATATTGGACCAATATTGGTTTTACATTGGCGCTCGTCAATTGGCATCATGTTGGCAATCAATATTGGACCAATATTGGTGACCAATTTTATTGTATTCTTACTACATACTGCCATTTTCAATGTCCAATTTTTTCTTCTTCTTCTATTGTTGTGTTTTATATTTTGTACATTACTTGGTACTTTTTATCGTGTGTGTATTTTTATCTCTGTACAGCGCTTTGGTCTTTTTTAGAAAAGGCGCTATATAAATGCTGTTTAATAATAATAATAATAATAATTGAGTGGCAATGCCATTGGCACTCTCTTGGTCACCAATATTGGACCAATATTGGTTTTACATTGGCGCTCGTCAATTGGCATCATGTTGGCAACCAATATTGACCAATATTGGTGACCAAGTGAGTGCCAATGGCATTGGCACGGTTGGTACTCTCTTGGTCACCAATATTGGACCAATATTGGTTTTACATTGGCGTTCTTCAACTGGCATCATGTTGGCAACCAATATTGGTCCAATAATGGGCGCAATATACCAGGGGCGGGGAAATAACACCATTGATTTGATATTCAAATTATGACGTGGTCTAAAAAAGGCGGTCCGCTGTTAAGAGTTATCGCTTCCCGGCCTTTTGGCTAGGATCTTGTGCCTTGTCCTGTCCTTGAAGATTTGTTCCCTTGTCCTAGGCTTGCCCTTGGCCAAATTGGTCCTGGCCACCTGGCTTCCTACCTAACATTTCTCCAAGATCGCCCAATATTGGCCCAATATTGGCCCTCATTGGCGAGTGCCAATATTGGGCCAAGCTTGGGCCAATGGCCAAATAATATTATGCCAATATTGTAAGCCAATATTGGGCCAATGAAAAATCAATATTGGGCCCAATATTGTTATGTTATATTGGCCCAGTATTGGCCCAATATTGGCACTCATTGGCGAGTTCCAGTATTGGCCCAATAGTATTGGCCCAATGTTGGCACTCATTGGCAAATGCCAATATTGGCCCAATATTGGCACTCATTGGCGAGTGCCAATATTGGGCCAAGCTTGGGCCAATGGCCAAATAATATTATGCCAATATTGTAAGCCAATATTGGGCCAATGAAAAATCAATATGAGATGAGAAAATGATCCCTAGTGACCTCTTCTTGACCTTTGACTGGTTATGATGATTTACTTTTTTCTTGGCTTATCAAAGAAGAAATAAGTCCGGTTAACATCGGAGAATGTCTTCAATTTTACCCTGTATAGGTCAATGACCCCTAGTGACCCCTAGTGACCCCGTGTGCCATGTCACTTTTAGTGCAGGAGCAACCTATATGAACATTGATACGAGGAATTCTTTGACCAATTCTGACAATCATCAGTCATTTCCTCTCGGACAAGTAGCATTTTGAGTGAATGGATTTATTTATGGGGATGGTAATCGAAAATATGACGTCATAACCATTGCTTCGGGACAAAATGGCGCGGTACCCCACCCCCTTACTTACCTACATTTACCACGGGTTTCATAAAGTCTCCTGCCAGTGCTGCGAAAACCCACTGAGATTGCCCTATAAAAAACGACCAAAAACATACATTCATATTATTATATAAGGTATGGGATTCGCCCGGATTGTTGCTATTCAGTAATATGGACACATTAAACATTGAACGTGTAAATACTAAATCGTATAAAAAGGTTTTATGTAGAGCGTACATCAAATAAAGCGTTTAGCATTTTAAAGGCTACATCAATTATAGGCCTACGACTTCAATCTTACCACCCAAGTGACATTGTCCGGAATGATACAAGTTTGTCTTTGATCGGTCCATTCATCAGGGCTGTAAGAGCATCAGCTTCAAATGGCTTCACATGTCTATGAAACAGTTGATCTGTGAATATTAAAATAGTTAATAAGTACAGTTTAAATAATTTACAATAACGTGGCAATATCCTGGGGGGGGGGGGTGGGGGGGGGTGGGGGGGGGGGGTGGGGGGGGGGGTGTCTCACATTGATATGGTATACGTATAGGTGCCTGCCTTTTGGGGTGCTTTTTTGACAAAATTAATATAGCGATGGGGTAGTTTTAATCACAGACCAAAGCGCCCAATTGGCATTTTTGTAAAAAGCGCCCAATTTGTGCAAAATTGGGTGCTTTTCTAGCAAAATTGGTATATTGATGGGTGGGGAATTGGCCAAAAAATAGGTATAGTGAAAGTCACATTTTCGTAGTCCGGCAGGAACATCCACGTACGATTTTGGCGAAAGTAACCCCCCCCCCCCCCCGGGGGCAATATTACTAGACCCACGGTGATAATAGCCACGTGAATAATCATGCGAAATGTATGTGTCATTTTTTTTACCGTTTCCATTCAAAACCTTGGGTGGACGGTAAGTTAGCTATATCTACTCATATGTCCTGCTCCAATCAAACAAAAGTGTAGAATTATTATTTAGGAATGACATGAGACGGGAACGAAGACAAACCTTTATTATCTAATATAAGCTTGAAAGCCTTGAATTGATGGGAGTATCATCATCATGAACCAGATTTTGTTTGAAATAGTTTCCACGGTCGATTGAAAGTTTGTAAAACATTTTCAGAATGTCTTTAGAATAAATGAATGACTTACCAATATATGAATGTTTTCCGTATGCCACCATCATGACCAGGTCTTCTTCATTTGGTTTTAGGATATTGTAGAAATTAACTCCATCGGCATACTAAAACAACAAAAGAAACCACGTGTTTCTTCATGGTGGCGTTCTCACTACTAGTAACTAGTATATTAAATTCAAAATATGACCATTTTATTATTTGTCTAAAGAAATATAATTAACCAAACCATCATAAAGGGTTCAACAAGTATACCACTTTGTTTATGTCATTTTGAGAAACATTCAATTTGATTTTGACCAAACAGGCTAGATAGGCATTTAGATGAATCTTTTAGGCATAATTTGATACCAAATTTGCCACCTAACAACAAAGATAAACCATGATTAGCACCATTTAAAGAAAAATTTCCCATTTTCAAAAGTCTTATTTCCAATACACAGCACGAGAAAAAGGACCAATTGTTAACACACACACAATGTCGTACGACCAACGCATTTGCACTGAGCGATCGATAGCCCTGTCTATCCTGGATATACACACACACAGAGATACCCCAATTGGTCCTTTCTTCTCGTGCTGTGTATTGAAAATGAGACTTTTGAAAATAGGAAATTTTTCTTTAAATGGTGCTAATCATGGTTTATCTTTGTTGTTAGGGGGCAAATTTGGTATCAAATTATGCCTAAAAGATTCATCTAAATGCCTATCTAGCCTGTTTGGTCAGGAAAAAATTGAATATTTCTCAAAATGACATAAACAAAGTGGTATACTTTCTTTTGATGAACCCTTTATAACAATGTTTCATGAACTCAAACTGTGTATATGAGACACAATGTGGTTTATTGAAAGAGCATTGCGCATTTCCAATAGAGAAACTATAATGCGTAGCATCGAAAGCTAATTATCGATTGACTTCTATTCGATCCTCCATATAAAAAAGCAATTGAAGTACAACTCTTATCCGCCTGATATAACCTGTTCATCCGCCACATGAATCGCTGGTTTTGAGAGGCAGCTTTATAGTGGACACATGAACACAAACGGAAACGAAATACTTCTCCATAGCTTCCCTTGTAAAATACCCTCAGCTTAAGGAAGACATTCGAGTAGGCCTATCATGTTTGATACAATTTCTGAAATGTTCAGTTTTCGTCTAAATTTATCTGATAAAAAAACCTTA
>CM069441.1:144791926-144945837 GCA_035610835.1 Ophiura sarsii | reverse complement strand
CTACTGTCTGGGGCCCCGTACAGGCAAAAGTTGCTGTCATTGGTATTTTTGTATACCCCAATGTGTAATAGTGCCAATGCAAAAGGTTTCATCCATATACCTCTTCGGCTGATTAAAACCATATTTGTGGGCCCTTTGGGGCTACTGTCTGGGGCCCCGTACAGGCAAAAGTTGCTGTCATTGGTATTTTTGTCTATCATATCATGCACTAGTTCCAAATCAAAAAGATTCATCCATGTACCTCTTCGGCTGAATAAATCAGTTGGGCCCTTTGGGGCTACTGTCTGGGGCACCGTACAGGCAAAAGTTGCTGTCATTGGTATTTTTGTATATCCTATCATGCACTAGTTCCAAATCAAAAAGATTCATCCATGTACCTCTTCGGCTGAATAAATCAATTGGGCCCTTTGGGGCTACTGTCTGGGGCCCCGTACAGGCAAAAGTTGCTGTCATTGGTATTTTTGTATACCCCAATGTGTAATAGTTCCAATGCAAAAAGTTTCATCCATGTACCTCTTCGGCTGATTAAAACCATATTTGGGGGCCCTTTGAAGCTACTGTCTGGGGCCCCGTACAGGCAAAAGTTGCTGTCATTGCTACCGTTGTTACAAATACCCTCTAAGGAATTATATCCAACCAGTTTTGTCCATGTACCTCTTCGGCTGATTAAACACATTTTTCGGCCCCTATATCGTGACACCCAGGGCCCCGTACAGGATGCGACCCGGCAGCAACACAAATTATTGACTTTTGATCCCTAACTGACCTACTCATACCATCAAACCTTTTGTACCTTCTCAGCTGATTAAATGTTCTGGGCTCCCGGCCTATTAGTAGAAGTTGGTAGGCTACACGTACTAGTATTATAATAGTATAAAGACTAGTCAAAAAATTTCGCACGGTCAAAAAATTTCGCACGGACACAAAGTTTCCCAGTCAAAAAAGCACTATAGTCAACAAATTTTGGCCAATTTTGGCCAGTTTTTTAACAAAAATGGTCATTTATTTTTAAAAAACCAAGCTAAAATGGTCATTTTTAAATGGTTACCCCGCGTATAAACACTATATCCAAAGAGAGGGGCGGGGGCACAAAGGGGGGCGGGGGCACAAAAACGTTCTGGCAGGGGGGGGGGGGGGGGGGGGGAAACTGCCCCCCTGCCCCCCCCCCCCCCCCCCCCTGAGCTACGCCACTGCCACCACACCCCTTTGGTGACTATCTTTCTTGCAGATTTACATTTCTGATCATAAATCGGACATACATTCCAAGTTACAGAGCGATGCGATTCCTATTTACCTCAAAATCATGGTTTTAGAGTGAATTTAGACTAGAGTAAAATAAGTTGTCGGACAAAAATCGACAATCCGACAGTTTATTTTCACTCTAAAACCATGATTTTGAAGTAATTAAGAATCGTATCGCCCTGTAACTTGGAATGTATGTACGATTTATGATCAGAAATGTAAATCTGCAAGAAAATCTGCTTTCAATTTTTTTTTCGATGTTGAGGGCGTTTCCTGGAAAGATCACATAATATACCTTTAAGATTTGGTGTTAACACATGAGTTACTGGTGAGAAATTGCAACGTTGAACTAAGAAAAACCCTGCAATAAGTGTTCAAAAATATGCAATGAAATCAGTGGCGTACCGACCGGGGGGGGGGGGGGGGCAGGGGGGCAAGTTGCCCCCCCTGGCTCCAATTACCGGGACGCTAAATTCCTAATACCGGGACGCTAAATTTGCATAAGTAAAAAAAGTGACCTAAAACAATGAGAACTTGACGCTTTTTGGACTGCGAAATTTGTGACCGTGCGAAATTTTGTGACCGTGCGAACATTTGTGACCGTGCAAAAATTTGTGACTGTGCGAATTTTTTTGACTCCTACCCCCCCCCCCCCCCCCCCCCCCCCCCCCCCCCTCCCCCCCCCCCCCCCCCCCCCCACTTACGTGAAATTCACGAGGTGACTGACTGGGAAAAAATTTGGGGCAACCTTTTACGAAAATTTACGCCACTACCGGGACGATACGCCACTACCGGGACGACATACTTCTGCCCCCCCCCCCTGGCTCACATGCCGCGGTACGCGCCTGAAGGAAATGCGTTCTTTTCAACCGTGAATTTCAAAAAACTTCTGGCGTCGAGGGGGGATACCCCCCGGGACACGCTTCGCGCAGGCATAGATAGTGAAATAATTATATCAATATTTCTAAAACACCCATCCCCCTTTACAAATTCCAACGTACGCGCCTGTGGTTGAGCACCTCATCATTGAACGTGATGTCACATCGTGCACACTATACTGGCATGAAGCGATCAATGGGTATACTACAACTAAGCCTAGTAGAATAAGTTGTTACTTCATTCATTACGTGCGCGTTGAATTCATTAATAAATAAATAAATTTGACTTACCGTTTGTAAGTGACTGCATTAGCCACATGCAAACAAATAGTAATGACCATAGATTACAATACATCGTGAAATTTGTCTTAATTTTACGGCATTCACGGCAGATTGAATGTCTCAGCTCAAAATAAAATGACCACGTTCCAACGCGTGATTCCAAACTATTTTGGTATATCAGTAACGGAAATCATCCGGAGAACCGGATAGCTATGCTATCCTGTTGGGCATTGTTACAGCCCTATGTCACTCATATCTGTCCATTGTTGAGATTTGGTTCAGTATAGCGCACTCTATAAAACCTTCACCCGGAAGTTACAGCGTAAACTGTCAATCATTCGTTGTGAATGAATATTCAGTCATGGCTATTCATGATCGCACACGATGTGATCGTCGCGATCCGGCGTCATTCCCAACTGATCTGATTACAATATTCATAAAATGCAAATGACGCCACGCCCCTACTGTGTCACTGTCAGACGAAGCCACCCACAATTTAAAATTCGTATTTTGTTCTACGTAAATTAATTTCAAATAACCAATTCTGAATGTTTCGTGTCACATAAAAACTAAATTCTGCCATCATTAAAGCAAATCAGTTCTACTCTAAATCACAATCAGCTTTTTTTAACCATTGGTGTACTATTATTGTGCCACAAATCATGTTTTCAGCCGATAAAATCAACCACGTCTTAGGTCGTCTGGTTAGCTACGACAATGATAGTGCGCCTCCTACAAAAGCTTCACCCGTGAATTTGGTTTTAGTAGGCGAAATTTTGTCGGAGGAGTGTCCTCTCCCATAATTATAGACTCCCTGATTGTTACTGCTCAGGTGTGAACTACAATCTTGTTCAAAACCTGTTGGGACACTATACGTGCGCATCAAATATCTTTCAGTCGAAACCACTACACTAGTAGGGCAATACGTTGTACTAGTATCAGTAGATAGGGTATAACAATTTATCTTGTTAAACTAATATTCTTCCTGAGATGATTAAGTATGGAAATACACTTATTATTATCGGTCTACCACGATTAACATTATCATACTGTTCAAAATAATAATCATATTTGCGAATTCAATACGATTAACAAAGGTCTACCAATAATATCTTAAAAGATGATCAATACTTCCTTTCTATTCATTCTGGTAGACCGTACATAGTGTTCTATTGTAATTGATGGGTTGACCGTGGTTGATCAATACTGTGCTAGAGTTAATAAGCAAAACGCCTCTTCAAAAAGCTGACTCCCCAGATAGCTTAGTGGTTTGTTTCCTGTCTTAGAATAAGTAGATTGCTGGTTCGAATCTCGATAGGTTCTTATTTTTATGGTTTTGTTTTCGTTTGTTTAGTTTTTGTATTTTATTTTGGAAATGTTTGTAACTTTTTATTCTAAAGTTGATTTCACTTTTCCGGATCTTACGAATTTGTATAATATGTATAATAATAACACGCGATTTATAGGTAATGTATTACGTTGTCAAATGGATATTTTGTGTTTGTTGACGTCTACCTGTATACAAATACGAATACGAATCTTAATTATTATGGCGTCTCAATTAACATGCTTCAATTAAGAGTATTTTAATCCGAAATAAACGGTCACCCCCACAACACCCCCACCCTACCACAATAACACAATCATTAGTTTACTTAATGACATTATTTGTGTTACCTATATCTTATGAAATAAGTCTTTATTAAAAGATTAAAAGGTGCGTAATTCAGACAATGCCCCTTTAAATTGAAGACATTACTAACCCATTCTTTGTTTAAATAAACGATACTAATGGTACATTATAGCTCTCTAATATTGCCAAATATGAGATAATTTGGAACTTTTTTAATGCAGTTACAAGGACTTATATGAATTTAGTACATTATTTTTTCAATGCTTTAATACAATCTTGTTTAAAACCTGTTGGGACACTATATACGTGCGCATCAAATATCATTCAAAATGAGTAAAATGCTGTCAGTTGAAAGTATGATAGTCAAAAATAGTTTATGTAAAGCTGCCATCCCTCCCCCGAACCAATGTTGGGGCTGATATATATAACACAGCCCGTTGCTGGACGATGCTTTTATATGGACCAACATTGAGTTTAGGGGGAGGGACCACCGTTTCACAGGACTTGCAGGAAGTGTCCCAACAGTTTTGAACATGATTGTAGGCCTATTATAAACACGACTTGACAGTTGTAAACTTGTCCGACAGTAAAAATAGGTAGTTATATAGTCGGGTATGTACAAGGGTTCATGCCCACCCACAGTACTAACCCAAACCAACTTTTTGGGTGTCTTTTAGGGTCCTTAAACACATTTTAGATGTAAACAGTGAAAAAATCCCGATGCTCTCCAGATATCCAAGATGGCGTCCAAAATGGCCGCCAAAACTAGTCAGATCTCAAAAAATGACATACAGCAATTAAAATGTATGGTTAAAGTTTAGTTTTAATTGTGGGATGTATGTATTAGACCACTAGAAACTCATGCTACATTGACAACAATAGGGCCAGGGTTAAACTGCAAAAAACATACCTAGTACTTGTTTTAATGGAATATAAATAAGTGCAATTTGCATGATTCGTACGATACCTGAAAAAGTGCAGCTGTCTAGGGCAATGTAGGCCTAAAAGTCATGATAAGAAAGATTTATGTTGATATAGGGAAACCTGTGCGACTTGTATGACGTGAAAGTGGGTGTTTTGTATGACACAAATCGACTTCACTCGTTCACTGTAGCTAGCCATAATGAGATTTATTCACACATTTCCTTCATTACCGTAAAAATGCATATGAAGCAGCTAAG
Organism: Ophiura sarsii; assembly: GCA_035610835.1. Taxonomy (NCBI): domain Eukaryota; kingdom Metazoa; phylum Echinodermata; class Ophiuroidea; order Amphilepidida; family Ophiuridae; genus Ophiura; species Ophiura sarsii. The sequence goes on along the minus strand of CM069441.1, from coordinate 144,940,621 downwards.
GATTTTTCAGGATATAGCATTGACGGAAAAGGGGTGGAATTTTATTGGAAATTCCGTTCATATGAAGGGTGAGAGCAAAAAAATGTCCCGATAGCCAATCAGCGCTCGTAAATTTCTACAACAATTGGCTTGGGCGTATAAAGACGCGACAGACTTCCGGGTTTGCCTTACGTGTAAAGTCAACTTGGAAATAAACATGCAAATGAGCGATCAAGTTAAATCCTTTCCGATAGCCAATCTCAAAGATTATGTCAAAAGTTATTGAGGTATATATTATAAGTCTGGATGATCCCCAACAAAGCTGAACATGATTGGTCTGTCGGAAGGCATTGTTATGAGCAAGTTTGCAATCGCGAATCTCCTAGCTTGGCATATCGTTGTAAACAATGCAAAATACGCCCACATGTAGTACAACTGTACAGAGCTGTGTATAATACATGTTCACATGAGGACTATTAAAACGATACAGACCAGCGCTACGCCAGTGAAACTTCTGGAATATTTCTTGACCGATATTGGCCTGATTTGGGGCATTGTATCATCACATTTTGGATATTGGATCATCAGATTTCAATTCTCGTTTGAATGTATAAACTGGTATGTTAGTTTTCAAGTCATACCGGTGTTTATTTTCACTAGAATATGTTGTCTAAACCTATGCACCATGCAATAATACGACGCAACGGTTCGAACATCTACAAATAGCTCGGTAAATATAGGAAAAAAAACTTATCGTAGGACTTGGAAATTGGCCAAGGTACCAAATAAAAGTGTATTCCTCCTCTATTTAGTGCAAAAATCGGTAGATTCTACCTCTTCTTAGATCATTAGCTAAACTCTTTTAAAATCCTTGAGTAACTCTAGAAATTATGTCAACTTCAACCCCTTAGAAATCCACATTTTCAATAAATGTCATTTTCTGTCATCGATTGTTTTTATAATACATATCATTTGCGATAAATCCTGGAGTTTCATAATCATTTATTCATTATTTTCACCAAAACGGCAATTTTAAAACATACTTTTCAGAATGGAAAAGTTGGCATATGCGTGTGCTGTGTAGGGTTTTCAGCGGTTCTGACGGCTTACAGAGGCTACTCATGTGCGTAGAGCAGAGTCTGTTGTGTTGTCATTTTGTATACAGAACAGTAGTCTGTCATTCATTGAATGCTCTCATGGTAAAAACTTTGTAATTTGTCTATTAAAGGGGCATTGAGAGATACGTATGGGAGTGCGCTCTCAATTATCCTGGAAATCAGGTTTATTTTTGCATCAAAGTAATACTTATGCATAATACTAACTACCATCTGAAACAGTTTACCAACATTCGCCGTTATCATATAAAATTTCACGATTTTCTTAGTTTCGATATGATCTTATCGAAACTAGGTGCTGAATTCGGAAGTTATGCTATCGTTTTACCTGCGGACTTTTGCGGCAAATCTCTAACCGGAAGTGCCGTTATTTGCTTATTTGGCGATGTCGAAATTTGCTTATTTGGTGATGTCGAAATTGTATGACATTTTGGATTTGAGCTATGTTGATGATTATCTTTACGTTCTTTGCTCATTTAGTATATCGATACATCTCTCAATGCCCCTTTAATTATATATAAATCTTGTGATGTTCTGTATATGAACGCGTGCCGCTGATTTAAAAGCGTACATTAGGCTACAGGGCCCGCTTAGCAGCGCTATAAATTGGTGCCCTAAAAACCGACACCAAATTTAAATATTCGCCTTCCATCAAAGCTGGTTGCTATGACATAATTCTCGTGTGCAACCAACCGGCTGTATTGCAACGCCCATTGAGTAGTTTAAACGCATGAGCGTGGATGTAATTTGCAACATAATGGAAACTCACCCATGCAGTTAGCAAGTAGTACCGCTCGTACACGCCCCGAATTTAAATATACAACCAGGCAATCCTCTCGTAGTAATTGATAACAATAGGTTTATCAGACCGAATTAATAGCACTCCTAAGCGGGCAATTTATGTCATGTGTTTAAATAAATAAATAAATATAAAAACATCTCTGTGTATATAATAATTATAAACTTTTCCAACTCTTTTTTGCGCTCTCATAAAGTTCAGCCCCTCACGACACACGTAGGAGCAATTCGGCCAATCCTTCTCTGCGGTCACTTAGTCACTTAACCCATAGCGAAACAATTGTCCGCCCCACTCAACAGTATAACTTAGAATGGATAATTATATGAAATGTATCTCTCATCATTTCCAATTGATTTGAGCATCCCCTACACGATGGTTCTGTATTACTGTTGATTCTCTAGAAATTGATTATGATTAATGTGGATTAGTATAACTTTCTTGTACATGAATTAGGACATGTCCCATGAACATGACTATGTTATTCTAGATTTGTGTTTGTACTTAGTTAAATATGTGAAACTGTAAAAAGTTAATTTGTATGCAATGCAAGTATAACTAGAGTTGTGCGTTAACGCCGCACATGTCCTAATTTGGAAGGGTCAAGTTCAGCTTGTAACTATGGCTAGTTGGCTTAGGTCAAGAGTTTAAACTGTTTTCCATATGACAACTTCAACCAAAGTTTCTACATGCATAACATGTAATACTATACTGTGTTCAGTTGAACTTGATATGTAACCCTGTGACATGGCAGGTACATGTAAACTGTACAATCCAGGACCCTGGATTAATTCTTGTTAAGTTATTGTGAATGATCCGTGCTATAGACTAATGCATTGGAGGTTCTATCTGGCCACGTATTCAACATGTTCAATAAAGTATGGTTGTTGTATACTTCCCCTTTGTTAAATCATGCATTACTTGAGGTAGTATATTATAGGCCCCATTTATTAATTGGTTTGTTTATCAAATGTATCTTAAGTTTTGCCATAGTACACAATTATACCTTAAACATAATTGCATGTGCAAACATACATGTACATGTGGCATTAATGTAGTTGGTTCAACGAAAGATAACTTTTGAATTGCTGCATGACCAACACATAATTTGTATATGTAGTTAATTCAGATTACAATACCAGCAATGAACAATTTTCTGACTAAATTCTGATATCAGCTATCAGGCTATTATTGTTATATGATTTTAATTATCATTTATGTTCAACGTATATAACCATGTTTATTGGACTAATTAGCAAGTAAATGTAATAGTTATAGTTTCATGAATAATGGGTTGTTTTATTTTGTGCTGATGATAATGCTTTTGATAGAAAGTATAGTACTGGTTTCCACCATTGAGAACACCCATATCATATAGTTCCTCACTCAGCATTATCAACACCATTCTCATTTTGATATTCAGTGTTGCAGATACCGATCCGATCAACGAGGATGATGACGCAAGGGACAAAGACGACCTATACAGATTCGAGGACGACGACCTGACCGAAACACAAGTGTGCACACTGCGCGCGTATTGTGTTATATAATAATTGTATATAATCATAAATAAAGATGAGACAACTCAAAAAGATGATAGTGAAGCTGTTTTGATCTAATTGGATGTTCCGTAATAATTAGTACACTAAGGTGAAACGAACCTGCCACTCCATTTCACTTCGTAAATGGATGATGGATAGTGATGCTTTCCTGTGCAGGAAAACAAGCCAATATGATTACCTTCATTAGTCATTTTTAATAACTTCTATAATAAGATATATCAAACAAATGATGACTATACTCAGACCTGAAGAACAGCTTAACTTTCGTACTATTAATAGTTCCCCTATGACTTATCAGCATCAGTGATTCTCTACTCGAACAGAAATTCTTATTTTTGTATTGCATGCAACATAGCGTACATTAACAGATTCATACATTTTATTACAGCTTTGCTAATAAAAAAAAGAATAACTAAAACTTCATAAAAGAATCACTATGTGTCTTCATTTCTGACTAATTTGTGAAAACCATACACCCAACCCCATTGAAACAAAAGTCTTTGTTTGTTTAAGCTGAGGCGTTGTCTTTTTTTAAAGACATTTCTTGTTTATATTGTATTGTATAATTGTATCCAGTGATTGTATGGACGCATTCGCCAAGTTGGCGAATGCCACTGTTTTGAAAGTGTATGTCGGAATAAATAAATTAAATAAATACCAGTAAATATTCCTAAAAGGAACTCGCGTCTGTTTCCTAAAAAATATTCATGATCAATGGGAATCCGAACTCGAGGTGGCATCTCCATATAGCAGTACCCGAGCAGCACAAAGACATATGGGCGATTCCACGGTAACACGCGTTACATTTAAGCGCGCCATTCTTTATTCTCCACTCTATAGGGGAATATAGGGCAACTGGACAGTGGTCCGAAATGAAGGATTTTGTTTGTATATACTGCTTTCTTTTGAACAATACGACTTTTGTTGATACTTGACAGATATCTTTACCTTCTACAATCCAAAACATTTGGAACTTTATAGGATATTTACACATGTGATTTTTCTCCATATCTTTGAAGCTAACTCCTTGAGTGACTGATTGAAAATTCACAGATAGTATGGGCGATATATGAAGATGGGTTTAGATCATGTTTAATGTACTTTATATGATTGACAGATATGCAACAGTAAATATATACATGCAGTACAGTCGTCTTAAGATACTAGGTGCATATTGCATTTGATGGGTGCTATATTGTAGTGTGCTTAGGGACTTTCCGAAATATGATTAAAACCATAGGTTGTGGTTGAAATGACCGTAAAATGGCGCATATTGCTAATTTGGGACAATCATGACATTGGTGGTTTGGATTTCCGATCAATATTATCATTTAAAGAATGCTTCAACTTAAATCATTATCACGGGTATTCATTTGGTAGAGTTATTAGTTCATGAATTTGCAAATAACAAAGTACACCATTTCTTATTTATCTAAAGACACTCGTCTACTTGTAGGACCCTAACGCCGTAATATTTGCGAATTCAAAGATACTCACTGGCTACAGAAATCTGTGTAATGGCTAAAAACAAAAATGCAGTTTTCCCTTTTTTTCTGAAATGTATTGGAGTTATTGATTATTATGACAAATGGTGGTATGTTTTAAAACATTTTGGCGTAAAATGTATTACGTCACAGACGTGTTTTAATAACGTTTCATCTCGACAAAGTGCTACGTCATTTGTTGGGGTAAGTGGTCCGAAGGGTGTGGGGCAACTGGACCGCCTGCAAAAACTTAATCAAAATTGTAAAATTCATTTTGAAAATGAGTTGTTAGTGTCAATAAAACATGACTCGGTATTGAAATGTGAATAGAATATGAAATAATTCACATTCTTTCAAGTTCTTAGACATTTTGGGGCATTCCGGGTCTAATACCACTATTTCTGATATTGAAGGATTACAATATGACATGAAATTGCTTTAGAATGGTTTAAAACCTCGGTATTATGAATTACATCTTTATTATATTTTGAATGGTGTCTGTAAAGGTAATTGCTATGACGTAATATCATGATTTATGTATTTTATCCACTGCTTTTTGTGTATATCAACCGTTGGGTCATCATTGTCATATTTACTAACTTCCCCTGTAACATGAAAAGCTGGCTAAATATCAAGATGGTTTATTATAAGTACTAAATGATGATTATATGAAGTAAATAAAATCATTAAAGAAAGGGGTATATATAGACAAATGTATGGGGCGTCTGAATATCACAACCATGTAACCATTTATCTAGGTTCATACCGTTTTATCTAATAAACGTGCAGTCGAAAATTGCGCTTGCTTTGTACACCATTAGTATTACTGCGTTTTACACCTTAACCACGAAAACTATATAAAACATGGGTTTCATGAGACCTACGTATCATTTTTTACACGTTAAATAATATGGAAATGAGTTTGTAAAGAAAATACTGCTTAGTTACCGTGTTGTCAATCAATGATTTCTGTATATTCTAACCGTTGGAACATATAGGACCAGTTGCCCCAACGATGGGGTAACTGGACCGTGCCAAGTAAAGTTTTTAGTTAGTGGTAATTGGCCTTTTGTTTGGATATTTTTTAACATTGATTATATGTTATATGTAAACAGTTACATGGGTGATATTTTCATAGCAATTCCATAAATATTTACACGAGCTTTAAGCTTTTATATCATGAAACATGCTTAACCGGTCCAGTTGCCCCATCCTCCCCCTAACTGTAAAAGTAATTTGAATGAAGTTTTCATCTTTTGTATTGTAATACCCAATACTTAAGGCTAGATCCTCATGCTAACACCAATATGAAATATTAGCTCATGTTAATGTAAGACCGCTCCGAATATCGGTAACACGCGTTACGAAAAAAGACGCACTAAAATAAATCCCAACTTTGTTTTGCTTGTGTATTTCAACTAACCAACCTACAATCAATTGGTCACTACTGTAAGCAAGTACCTTTATAAGGTGTATGAAACTAGAATAATAACAAGAATTAAACTTCTCACTTTTTTGTAAAATGTAAAATAGTCGGTAACACGTGTTACGGTAACACGCGTTACACTTTGTCCAGCCATAATTTACTAGCCTTAGATTCTTTATTATATTTCTAAATTAAAATTAATTTTGACTTTGGCAATTGAACTAACATATTAACCATAAATAGTGATAAATAACACTTGACAAATTGAGGTTTTGGCACGTTTTCCTGAATATGAGTTTGGTAACACGCGTTACGACATTTTGATGGCCTATTGTAGAGTGGTGGTTATGAATTTATCTAATTGTTTACTATTTTTAAATAGGGCCTAACTAGTAGAATTAAATTTATAAGTGGCGTAAATTAAAACCAAATCAATAAAGTAAATATTTTCAAAAAAGTGCTGCTCATTTTTTGGGTAAGAAAAGTAGAGTTTTTTCATAGTAAACATTAGCCAAATGTTGTAACAATTTTTTCCTGAACCTTTGCATGAGCTTTGAACAACATAGAGGTAAAAATAAATCTTTTGGAGCAATTTTCAGTTTTTTTGCTCCGTCACATTTTCATGGAATCGCCCATATACATTTATAGTGAGTTCGCCGTAAATTCAATAGAGTAGGGTATAGTAAAATAGTATATCGTCAGCCTGCTTCGATAATTGCCTAACTCATTTTTTCTAGTTTTGAGAAAACAGTGAGTTAGGCAGTTATCGAAGCAGGCTAATGATATGTTGAATAGCACCACGAATAGTACAGGTGAATTCCAACAGGAGCAGTACCTGTTGGATAGAATTAGGTTGGGGATAAACTTTTAAGTGAAATGTGGCTTGTTATTTAGTTTAGTTTAGTTTTAGTTTAGTTTTATTTGGCATATCAAAACACAGAGATACAAGACAATATCAGATCAAATATACAAATCTTAAAAAGTTAACACAACATATTACTAAAAGAAAACATATAATGCCAAGGATAGCCAAGGAAAGCTCTAAAAGGGGCTTATTTCCATTGGGGTACTTCGAGTATTAAAACAACACATTATAAAAACATCATATACTGTTAAACTTCATCTATAAGCCCACATTGACTAATAGTAAGCTGAAAATAGATAAAAAGGTATGAGCGCCCTCTTTTGATCTAGAGAAATTAGCATGAATGAGTTTAGGGTCCATATCCAAACTCTCAGTGATTTTATAGCGTTTTTCTACCAATTTTACCCCGGTATTACAACGGTATTTGTTTCTATTGTTAAAAGCATCGGAAAAAGATCGGTGATTAACTAGAGCCTCTCTACTTATCTGGCGTTAACAATAGAACTGTTGTAGTACTCTCGATGGCTCAATTAGTGAAGCAGACAGATGAAAGGAAGGTTGTGCTATATTCTTTAAGAAATACTATAAGCTTTTTAAATCCGATCGTAAAATGTTTACGTTCACCGCCGATCAATGTATCTGGTCGTCTAGACATATTCATCTATTGTTCGGCGCAGTATTGCCATGATATTATGAAAGTAGCCCATTTCCCCTTCATTCCATTGAAATCAATGCTGAAAACATTTTGGCGATAGGTCACGTAACATATTTGTATAATGGATGGGTGATGACGGAGGGGGCGTAATATATTAACCATCGTGTTTGGAAATATTATACAATATAATACTTATGTATTATACAATATACAATCCAAGTCATTAGTTTAGAGAGGATATTGTTTCCGACTTTTGTCCTTTCTTCAATTTTCGATACAATGTTCCCTATCAATAGAATATAATGGTCTTTGCTGGTTGTCAACTGTCACATCGCATTGCATTTGGCCTGTTACCCTTTGGAACATGAAACCACCATACAACTTGCGACATTTGACGCTCAATTCTCATAGCCCGAGTGAACGCAATACTGAAGCGATTCTGTAATCGCTTCAGTTCACTACGGCTATGAGAATTGAGCGTCAAATGTACAGCACCGGGAAGAAGCTGAAATCCTAAAGAACAATTCCCATTTTTTAAAATGTTAATCGCTTCATTATTTTAATTTTGAAAACAAAGTTTGGGGATCAGCAACGCATAAGAAATGTGATGCTTGAATAACTCCATACTAAATATATATTTATCAACGACTTTGCCAAAATTGTAATAGTCTAGTGTAGCATAGTGGCCACGCTCTAGCGCTCACACGCAGGAATCCCGGGTTCAATTCCTCAACCAATCATTATTTCTTCTCTGTCTGTTTTTTCCCTTTTCTTCTTATTTTTCTCTCTGTGTCTCCAATTTCTCTGTTTTGTCTTGTTTTGTTTTGTTAACGTTTTCGTTTTGTTATTTTTTAATATTTTTTATTCATTTTTCTTGGGGGAGGGGCTTTGTTATTCATAAGACCTATTATTGTGTTATCATTTTTTTTAAAATCATATATTTGAATGCGCATGACAAGATATTGCTGTGTACCGGTTAGCTCAGTTGGTAGGGCAGCGGATTTACAATGAACACTCATATTGATATATACATGTAGATACCATTGAATCGTAAGTTCGATCTCAGTAGTACCTTTATTTAGTACGTCCCACGGTTTTTACCCATATTTATGATTATATTTACTTATGTTATCCCTTTATATTTATTTCTTCTGTTTTTTCTTACTTTTCTTTTTTTTTGTTGGGGGGGGGGGGGGTTGAATTTGTTTTTTGTTGTTTTTGTTTTTGTTTGTTGGGGGCTTTTTGTGTGTGTGGTTTTTGATTGTTGTTTTATTATAAGGAGCTACATACGTAGTAGCAATAAAATTATAAGAAACAGAACATGGATTTTAACATTATTCGATACGAAATCGGATACAGTAATTGGACAGGTACAATTGAATGTTTTCCTTGTCCTCCTCGTGACAGAAAAACCAAACCCTTTTTGTAATCTAAATTATATTCAATGCTATATGTATTGAATATTGATTTAGATAATGTGATGTGAATACTAGCAATAGAAGCCATCCATGAGTCGGTCATATTTGTAGGAACTAAAGTCTGTTCCCAAATTTGAAAAGACTAATACTACAGATCAACACGCATGTTGACGGATACTCGTTTAAATAACCCGCCAAATGTATAGGTCATTCTTTGAACAGTAAGACTTGCATCAAATTGATCTGAACAACGAATATTACGGGAACAAGAACCTTTTGTTACGGACACGCATGAGTGAAGTGGATTCTATTGAGGTAATTCCTTGATGTCTGACTGTGCAATCGATAGGGATTTACATAGTTTCGTAAAAATCGTTGAGTCATGAATGCAACCTTTGAGTTGGGAGGTGGAGGGGGGGGGGGGGGGGGGGGGGGGGGGAGTGGGGGTATACTAGGGTTTTTGTTAAATTGTACATTTATCAGACCGCGAATAGCTTTTAATGTTGTTCAAAAATTATATATAGGCCGAACGAAAATAACTTAAGAATCGTTTCACAAAGTACGGAATTTGTTATTCGTTAAATCTAATAAATCATAGACTCATTTTACAGACAACAACACCGTGTTGAAATATCCGTGTGTATTTAGGGAATAGTTGAATGAGAACTATATTTGGGTATAAAGCGCTGAGGATTTCAGGAAAATCGAAATAGCTCAGTTGGTAAAGATTAGGACTCTCAATCAGCAGGCCGTACGTTCGAATCTTTGTGGCGGTTTATATTCCTTGTGCTCTATACTTAGAGCGGTCGAGTCTGGGTAGAGGTCGGTTAGGGTTTTAAGTATGCCGAAATATAATATTTATTATTGTTCTCTCATTATACGTCCGTTCGGGGTTTTCATTTATATTGACATAATTTTAACGTTATTTATTCATTTTGTATTTACTTTCTTAATTGTTGATGTTTATTTAATTATTTATCAATCAATTAATTATAAATAGGCCTAAATACAGTTTATTTTATTGATATAATTATTAATCTATATATTATTTATTTACATTAATTACTTAATTTCTTCATATTTATTATTTATTAGGTCACGTTCAGAGTGTATGCAACATTCTTAAATAGTCTAAAAACGCAGAAAAATGACACTATTTAGGGGAGTAAGATTCATAATGCTACTTGATTACACACATTATGCCTAAACCAGAAAACAATAACACGTTGTATGTTTAATGGCTCCCATATTGTTTAGTTTTCAATGATAACATTATCCATGCTTGTACTGCTTACTCAAAAATCATCCACGGCTGAACAATAGTCTTTAAAGGCCACTTGAAGGAGGATTATTCTTATGAAGTTAACGAGTGGATTACGATAAGCCTAGCAATGAATAGGCGGCTACAAACATATCTAGTTTGAGTCGGGGTTTGAGGAGTGTCGCTATTAGCCTCTATCACCTGCCATGATAAAACCTGGCACTTGTACTAGAAACCCGATAGGTGTACAATCTGGCAAATGGGTCGCCCTTTACGTCACAACGAGGGTCGGGTGAACACTGGTCAGCTTAATAACACAATCTTCCTCGCGCTTTCATGTGTCTGCTTCACTAATTGAGCCATCGAGAGTACTACAATAGTTCTATTGTTAACGCCAAATAAGTAGAGAGGCTCTAGTTAATCACCGATCTTTTTCCGATGCTTTTAACAATAGAAACAAATACCGTTGTAATACCGGGGTAAAATCGGTAGAAAAACGCTATAAAATCACTGAGAGTTTGGATATGGCCCCTTAGTGTATTCGATATTCAATACTATAAAGTTGTATTACTATCTAAATAATTTCATGGACAGACGAATTGCTCAATTGGTAAAGCGCCCGGTAAAGCGTCAACTTCAGTATCACGAGGTTGGTGGATCAATTCTCAACTACACCCGGTACCCTTTGCAATTTCTTTTGAAATCCAAGTGATATAGAAATTAATGCAAACTTTAATGTAAAATTATTACTCAATTATACTAGCTTTATTGTTATTTTTCAAAAAACAAGCGCATAATTAATTTGATTGTATAAAGTAATGATCTTAATAGTCCAACCTTTTTATAAGCTAAAACACATTTATACTACAAATTAACCACAGCAAAATGTATTCATTGGCTTATTTTAAATGTTTCACACAGTAATCTTAAACGTTTCCTTCATCATGATTTAAGGGCAAATTATGATGATGCATATTAGGTTGGTAGATCAAGTTAAGCATCAAAATGTGTTGCACTGCCCCTGGTATTGTATCTGTGGGTGTTGGACAAAGGCAAACCACCTCAGAAAAGTATATGACCCCCCTTCCTATCACATAAAAACCATATGACCCCCCCCCCCCCCCGTGTGATTTACCAAAAACCATATGACCCCCCCATCACACTAGAAAAACTTCATGTTGGTGTACACAAAGGCAAATGTGTTTGCAACAAATACATTTTGTCAATATTTTACTACGTTTGATATATCTATGCATCAAAACAATAGAGAGTCACATAATACATGAATCATCAATCAACATCCAAAACTACTACATACTATTATGTAATAGGTACATAGTTTTGCCAACAATATTCCAGCATCAATATATGTTGTACTTCATACATACTAGTACAGCAATTCTGTAAAATATACTGGGAGTAAAATACTCTAGGAAATTCACTTTCACTCTTGAAAAAGAAAGTAAAAGTTAAGTTATTTTGCATTCAAGATTCAAGTACTGATAAACAAAATTATGGTTCAACCAGCAAAAGCAGGTAAAAGCAGAAGGGTTAAAGAAAACAAAAAGAAAACTACCAGAAGGAAGCAAAAATGCATTAACAACATTCTTTGATTAGGCAGTGTCACCTGCAGTATAGTCCAAGCATGGAAACCCTTGCCAATTTGCCACAACCTCTATCCATGTTAGAGGTGAACATGGATATATTTGCAGATTTGCATGCACAACAACAACAAAAAATCAATAAAAAAAAAAATCATTTTTTCTATCGCAGATGTTTAAAATTATTTTGCCTGTGATGACATAGATTTTATGAAACAGGATAATATTAACAAAAATGTCTCACGGTCAAGTAGACCTGAATGAGCATTTTCGTATTTCACTCAACTTTAATACGCCAAATAAAAAAACATGTTTGTCTCAGAGGAAACTGGAAAAATAAAAACCTATGCGAAATGCGGTGGGGGTTTTTTTCCCGGAAAAAAAGCTATGCGAAATGTAGTACAAATATTCCTTTTTTCTTCATTTTATACAGGTCACTTTTTTTTGTGGCCATGAATGACCTAAAATATTAAAACATTTTGGCCCCAATTTGACTTTAAAAAAGTCTCACAAACCTAAAAAAACTTTTTTTTAAAAGTGATGCGCTGAAATGCCAATTGTAAAACTTCTGCGTGTGGCCTTCTGAGACAAACCTGTTTTGGTTTTTTGCCTTTTATGCATGAGTATTTAAAGTTTAAAGTGGACTATAATCACAAGTTGAAAGAAATCAACTCTGAGTTTATTGGTTGTTTAGTCTGTTTTCATCATTGGTACTCTGGAGTTTTAGCTGTAATAGACATAAATAAGTATTGTAGTCAACTAGTCATGATTAGTCATTATCAGTCAATAATTGTTTTCATCTGATCTTCCTGTGTCCCGTCCTGCGTATACAAAATGAAAAACTTTATAAAGGTAACAGTCGCCACTGCACATAATCAAATGAGCTTGAAGTTTTGATAGAAATGTGAATAGTAATCAATGATGCTTGTTTTTAAATGCCCATGAAGTTGGCAAGATATCAAAGGTCGGAGATTTTAGATTTGTCCAGTTTGACCACAAAAGAAACAAAAAGTTTGCTGGCGCAGGAAGTTTTGTTGTTGTTTTGTATTTAATTTTTGGACACAAGAGTTTAAAGTTGTGTTTGCTTGTCATTGTAATTCAGTATGGATCAAAATGTTGCATTGTTGTATTAATTGTTGCAGATGACAGTGGCGTAGCTAGGTTATTCATATTAGGGGGGGGGGGGCGAGAAATGAAAATGAACCGACAAGATTTGTGATCCAAGAAATGCGCGCGTAGCGCGCGAACATTTTCGACTTTTGAAAATGCAAAACCATATGACCCTCCCTTCCGATAATCTAAAATCATATGACCCCCCCTTTTTGCTTGACCAAAACCATGTGAACCCCCTCTTTTCTCCCGCCCCCCCCCCCCCCGTCCGGTGGAATTAATGAGCGGTCCCTAAGGACAATTTGTTGTCGATCAGCCATTGTCTACACGACTCAAGTTCTCTACATAAAGTGTCAGAAATTCCTTTATCGGATGTGAAAAGGGCACTATCGTCAGCATATAACAAAATATTACAGTTAACGCTTGATGACATATCGTTAACATAACACAAGAAGAGCAACGGCCCTAAACTACTACCCTGTGGAACGCAACATGATATATTCATGGGTTTGGATTCAACCTGATTTACATTAACAAATCTGTTTTCTGTCAGATAAGTATGATCTGAACCATTTAACAGAGTCAATGTGAATACCCATAGCTTGCAATTTGTTACAAAGTATGTCATGGTCTACTGCATTGAATGCCTTCTGTAAGTCTAAGAGCACCATACCTGTGTATTTACCTGGAGCCATCTAGGATCTAATATAATCGGTGAGGTAAATAAGGCATGTATCAGTAGAGTATGAGCCTCTGAAACCAGATTGCAGGTTATAAATTATTATCAGAGAGGTATTTCAAGTTGGTTACACTGCTTTTTTTGGGCGAAGCCACCCTTATAGCATCAGATTGCAAAAAAAAAATCACATTTAGGTCTTTCTAGACATAAGTGGGGGCAGCCATGTTTGTAGTCTTTGTAAATTACATATATACCTATGCAGTTTATTTTAACAGTCCTGCAGTCTGTGATGGAGTCAAAGCTATATTTGTTTAATTGATGCATAGACTGTTGATTCATTCAGAGAGATGTTTATAGACTCCCCACAGAGAGACATAATAGCTTATCTTGTTTGACTCTAGGAGAAACCTCCCATTGCCTTGGGGTTGTCTAATATTGTGGTTAGTTGTGAATGTTTGAGTTTCGGGTTATATATATAATACTAATTCCTGGGTTGATTTAATGAAATGTCAATAATAACCATGATCGCCGGAATGACATTTTTATATAGAAATTCTTGGACCAACGTTTTTGTCATTATATACCTAGATTGTTCTTCAGACGGTATCCCCCCCCCCCCCCCCCCCCTGCACACAAATCAACTTTATTGGTTTCCTGTACTATTTTTAGACTGCGGTGTTTTGATTTGTTTTTTGGTTTGAATTATGGAAAATACATACACCATTTCCCTGGTATTTTGGTTTGCAACAGATGCTTCAGAAAATGGTTACAAAACATGCTTCTTTCTTTTGGATCGCCCCCATTCCATTTCAATGGAATTTTTATTCAAGATTTTTTGAGACAATGGACAATATGCTAACCGGTCTATAATTGCCAACATCGGATCTACTGTTCTTCTTGAATAAAGGCTTTACTCTAGCAAATTTCATATCAGTGGGAACGGTGTTGCTGATGATAGACAAGTTAACGATGAAAGCCATGTGATCTTTAATTACCGCTGCACCGTCTTTTAAGAATTTCGCTGTTATACGATCTACAATGTTAGAAAAAAGTGTTCGAACATTTGTAGGTGTAATGTAAAGTATTCCCCCTTCGCCCCTGATCAATGTTGAATCCCACAATTTGCCCACCATCAGCACAGGGCCTCGCAACATTGATCGGTGGGGAAGGGGAAGGGACATGAGTAAGGGGATACTTCAGGCTACTAGAAACAAGTTTTGATTTTCACGTGACTCAAAGAGCGTGCCTGTTATGGTCCAATAAGCATGGCAATTAGGGTCAGTGTTTGAACACCTTTTTTCTATGATTGTGTATAAAAACGCTTAAGAAAATCATCTTATTTCAGTTTTCGGCCCATAAATCTGTTATTATATGAGCAAATCCAATGAAATTTCGCGTGCTTTTCGGGATTGTCTACAGCTATGATCACACCAAAGAAGAATAAAATCGAAGGACATTTAGGGAACGGTCACATAATGCACATATCGTATAGCCCTGAATGCGTGATAGATTATGGATAGATGAATATGAATACCTTCAGCTTGATTGTTTAGGCCTATTAATGTTATTTATTTCTTCCATAATGAACATCGTACCATCTCACTGATATACCTAATAATATATTAACATATTAAAATTCAATTTTCGGACACAGACAACTGTATAAATCGTGCTTCAAATTTTAAAATGCATGTTATATTTGGCTAATATTCTTTCACTTATATATTTTTGTTTTATTATGGTTACTTAATAAATATTATATTTGCGGCATTATAAATTCAATATAAATCATATCAAAACCATAATATAATACGAATCCATTTTGTCTCAAAAAATGAATAAAACGTCAACTACTAACACGACGCAAAGTATGTATAAACATAAAATACACGTTGGTCGATGTGGTCAATGGTAAATCGCCAATGGTAAATCGTTACGATTTACCTTCATACAAAAGCACGCGTAATCAACGATTTACCGTATCAATACATATAATACATACTTTTTTTAATTTAACAATGGTAAATCGTTCAATTGCGTGTTATTTCAATGAGGTGCGGGCAACGGTTTACCTTTACCATGATCCATACTTAACCACCGAGCTTACTACTATCCTTCTGGAAAATGTGTTTTCATTGACCGATCGATTAGCTCAGTTGGTTAGCGCGTTGTATTATCGCTACCTTTAGCGTCAATGTCGTGGGTTCGAATCTTACAGCCGTCCATAGTCTATATTCATTTCTTTTAATAATAATATTACATATCTATTTATTGCATTCAGTTTTTCAACTTTCAATTTTTCATTGGTGCCTTTCCGATCTCTCTTTATTTCTTTATATAATATGTTCTTTCATTCTTTCTTTCCCTTATTTTCTGATCCATTTTTTTATGTATTTCTTCATTTCTTTACTGTCTTTATGTGGTTATATAGTTCGTAATTATTGTAAGTAATATCATTGTTTACTTTACATTATTATTTGTGCAACATTTATATACACATTCACCGTGTGCTTCTTATGCATATCGCTTTGAACGGTATTTATGCGTTGAATGGGTTAAAAAAGTTGATAAAAGTGACCGTTCCCTAAAAAGTAATTTGTCAAATGCAACCATTTTGTCATAATGTATTGCACATTATGTGAGTAAAAACATATCTAAATCGCGTTGAAATCGAGCTAGTGGTTCGTAAGTTATGATGCAAACCGTGATACATGATACCGCATATTTAAGAAACCTCAGACAATGTTAGAAAAAAGTGTTCGAACACTTTGTAGGTGTAATGTAAAGTATTCCCCCTTCCCCCCCTGATCAATGTTGAATTCCACAATTTGCCCACCATCAGCACAGGGCCTCGCAACATTGATCGGTGGGGAAGGGGAAGGGATATGAGTAAGAGGATACTTCAGGCTACTAGATTTTCGCGTGACTCAAAAAGCGTGCCTGTTATGGTCCAATAAGCATGGCAATTAGGGTCAGTGTTCGAACACCTTTTTTCTATGATTGTAGACTAGTACTTTTATTGGGCTTCAACTTGAGTAGCGCTTTGTACACAAAGTCAATGGTAACAGGCGATAGCTTAAAACCCTTTGGGGAGACATTCTTACTTTTGTAGTAGTTTTTAAATGCATCAGACTCAGTGCCAAAAGTATTACTGGCAGGTGGCAATTTGATAACTAATGTTGAAGCAGCAGAAGTGTAAAATTCATTGATATAATTTGCAACTTTAGGCCTACAATGTAATAATATGACCCATTTTAAACATTTTACATAATAATTACAATCTGCCTAACTCACAATGCTGACTTAGGCAGAATTGCAATTGTGCATTTATCAACCCTTTTGATTTGTCAATGACTTATATATTATTACAGCCGCTAGTGCATAATGTAATGAAGTCATGATTTATGCAAAACTCTCAATTTCGCTGAAAAGTGAGTTAGGCAATTATCGAAGCAGGCTGACGATACACTGCATTAAATTTAAGTATTGGTGCTTTATATCGCTAGCACACGATTTTAATTTGCCAACGGCGATATTCTTATCGAGGAAACAATACCATGACTATTAGTATTCAATATTGATGTCGTGTCGGTTGAGATTGGTACTGTCGGTGCATTTGACCAAAGGAATCATGGAATTATGATGGTCAAAAGTACACAGATGAAAAAGCGCGCATAAATGTCTTCCCAAAATGCAATATTCTTTGGTACAAGCTTGTTTTGAGCCAAAATGTAGCTCAATCGTGCAAACAAAAAGGTGTAAAGTCAACAAATTTACGTGCGCATTTCTGGACTCACAAAAATCGTGTCGGTTCATTGTCATTTTTCGCCCCCACCAATATTCACCTAGCTATGCCACTGCGAAATGTCTCACGAAGCACTTTTCTCGGGTTTTACACTGTACAATACCATAGACAGTCTACGGTAACAGAAATAACTGCTATACAATTATAGCTATTTGGCCGGTATAGACGCGTAAAGTATGACAGATTATTGTCAATATTATTATCTTATATAATTACCAATGACGGTGACGGTGTCACTCCACAGTGCACTCTTAAAACTAAAACAAACCATAGTTGACGAGAAAGGTAAGTTTAGACCTATATTCTATACACCATTTCGAACAATATTCCGGAACAATATAATATACTTATATTTTGAGGGAGAGAACATGTGTTTATGGATTTCTCTGTTTGTGTGAAATTATGACCCTGATCAACCTTGAACCACTGAGATTCACATGAATGACAACGCAATGGGTATCTGTATATTTAGTAATGTATCGAAACGTAGGCCTATCGAAATGGGTCGAAACGGATCGAAATGGATCGAAATGACTGGAATGGATCGGAAATGGATAGAAAAGGGTAGGAATGAATCAGAATGGGTGCGAATGGGTGAAAATGGGTGCAAAAATGTAGAAAAAATGAGAGGAAAAAAGAAAAGAAATTACCGAATCGCATTTCATTATCGACAGCGCGTCTCCATGTGCAATGACGATTCAATAGGGGGGGGGGGGGGGGTGAAGGGGGGGGGGGGGGGGGCGACCGCCCCCTTATATTGACGTCGTGTCGGTTGAGATTGGCACTGTCGGTTCATTTGACCAAAGGAATCATGGAATTATGATGTTCAAAAGTACACAGATGAAAAATATTCGCGCACTATGCGCGCATATTTCTTCCCAATATGCAATATTGTTTGGTACAAGCTTGTTTAGAGCCAAACTGAAGCTCACTCGTGCAAAAAATAGGTGTAAAGTCGAAAAAAATTTCGGCGCTACGGCCGCAATTATTGACTCACAAAAGTTGTCGGTTCATTTTCATTTCTCGCCCCCCAATATGAAAAACCTAGCTACGCCACTGTTTATGTCCACATTACATTTAACCCTTACCGCACTGAATCTCACTGCCAAAAACTATCTCCGCGCACGTGGTGCTGGCATTGCCTCGATGACCTCACCTACCCCAGGCATATGTCGGCGGGAATTCTTAGCCGGCATATGCGCTGGGAGTTTAGCTCAGTTGGTACGGGGACAGACTGGGGTGCGGATGGTCCCGCGATCGAATCTCGGGGGGTGCTGGGTGATTTTTCGGGTCAAAAAGATAGTACTTATAGTAGAGAGCGTGTGTGGTCTAGTGGATAAGACGCCGGTCTCACGATGCAAAGATTGTGAGTTCGAGCCCCGCCACGGCCAACATGTTTGTATCCTTGGGCAAGGTACTTAGTCTCAATTGCTTCGTCGACCCAAGCGATATTTGGGGAGCTGTTAGGATATCAACATCTAAGTAGTGCTGATAGGCTTGTGCACTTGTCGACTGGTAGCCGCCTAAGTGTAGCGACCAAAGGATGCTGATATCTAAACTGGCAGCGATAATAATTGATTTAAAAAGCGCTTTGGGACTGTGCTTGCATTGTGGAAAGCGCTATATAAGAACGGTATTATTATTATTATTATTATTACTTTCCCCCCTCCCCCCGATACGCACGAAATACATAGCTTTACTGGTTAGGGATTTATTGAATGTCAGTTTTTCGTGTTCAATAACCCTTACCGCACTGAATCTCACTAAATCTCACTGCCAGAAACTATCTCCGCGCACGTGGTGCTGGCATTGCCTCGATGACGTCACCTACCCCAGGCATATGTCGGCGGGAATTCTTAGCCGGCATATGCGCTGGGAGTTTAGCTCAGTTGGTAGGGGGACAGACTGGGGTGCGGACGGATGGACATGCAACGGGAAGGGTGGCGAGGGGCGGCATATGCGCTGGGAGTTTAGCTCAGTTGGTAGGACAGACTGGGGGTGCGGATGGTCCCGCGATCGAATCTCGGTGGGGGGGGGGGGGGGGGGGGGGATGGGGCTGGGTGAATTTTCGGGTCAAAAAGATAGTACATTTCCCCCCTCCCCCCCCCCCGATACGCACGAAGAACATAGCTTTACTGGTTAGGGTTATCGAACGCGAATGCATGACGTATACTAGTAAACGATAATTCAAGTCATACTATATTGGCTAGATTTCGATTAATATGATCGTAAATGTAGGTGCTACTAAGTGACCATTCATTATTTCTACCGGAGGGGGGGGGGGGGGGGGGGGTAGCTGGAAGAAAGCAACAACCAAAAAACATGACCCCCTTCCCTAGATACTAAAAAGTTATGACCTCCCTCTGGAATGTAGAAAAAAGTTATGACCCCCTTTTTTACACACAAATAGGCCTACAAATACAATGAGCATACACAATTGAAGGGTGCAACACCTTCAATTATGATTTTTTTGTTGAGAATACTATAAAAATATACAATTATATTATTATAATTCCTTTGATGATTTTTGTTGAGTAGTATATATAATTTCAGACAGTTTATGCGTTCAGCGTGGGCATGCTGTCAGCATTGGTAAGCTGTTGCTGTCAGTATGGGCATGCTGTCAGCATGGGCATGCTGTCAGCATGGGATTGTTTGTCGTTTATTAGCTTTAATAAACGGATACAAATGTTTAAAAACTTGTTGAGGTAAAAACATGTGTTTTTTGGCAAAACCTACTCAAGCATGTAACCTATTTTCTGTGTCTTGAGAATTTATTAAACAAAATAAGAATATTCAAAGAAATGTATTGAACAGGATTAATTAAAACCATTAAAAACAATTAACACATGTTTAGGAATAATACCAGTGGCCTAACTGACTCAAAGATTTTCTTTTAAATAGTATATTTTTTCATTAAAATGAAGACATTTACATCTAAAAATGTGATACTTTTGAAATTTCGACAAGCATTTTTGTTTGTAATTTAACAGTACAAATGTTAAAAAACGTATATTTTGGCTTAGAAATATATTTTAGGCGAAAATCCTATGTAGAGCGATGAAAGTATTTTTTGCGTTTTGAGATTGTATTGTACTATACATAATTATACACAAATAATGTGACAATTGAGTGATTGAAACCTATTTGTTCATTTATTTTGAGAATAATAAATTTTCTTTGTATAAATTATTATTTATCGAAATATACGTTTTCTATAATTGTTCCGAAATGCACGAAACATAACCAAAAACAAAAATTCCAAATTAACATCTGTAAGAAAACTCGGGCGTAAATTTTTTTTTATAATGAAAAACCCCATAAAAGAGGGCATTATTTACAGATAACGGACACAGAAGAAACAAATATGGAGGTATTGCTCATCGGCTACATCGTTTTATTAATCTTTACTGAGCACCCAAAATGGCACTCTCTTCCATTTTCAACTATATAGGTTCACTACAATTTATACTGGTAATTTTAATTACCTCATTCATTTGTAGAATTAAATTTAACATACATAGTTTTAATTTATTCACGATACTTCACCTGTAGATTCACTACAATTAATACTGGTAATTTAAATTACATCATTCATTTGTAGAATTAAATCAAACATATAGTTTTAATTCATTCACGGTATGTCACTACATATAGAAGTACCTTAATAATACATTGGATAGTAAATTTATCATACATACAATGTATAGTTAGATTGAACTGATCGTCCATTTGACGATGCTTATTTGTATAATAAAATAATAATAAGTCATGGAAATATAATTGTATAAATTGATAACAGACGTGTTCGTATCATCAACAACCACCAATTTTTAGGAAAAGTAAACAACCTAATCCTAATGTATAAACACCTAAGAGAGATATGCATATGAGATGACACAATGATGGATGAACTAATGAATTGACTAAGGACCATTATTATATTAGATGAATCATTTATACATCACTTCAGCACATGATTCCAGGGATCTGTAGATTACCTGACCCCTACCTTGGGAGAATTGCTCGGAAGATAACATCTGCTAATTCACATTGTGTACTGACTTCAAATTTATGGTATTCAACATATGATTGGATTTCTGTAAACTACCTAAAATCCCTACATAAATGTACACCATTCAAGTTTTCCTATGAACACTTGCCCAAACAATCCCCCCCCCCCCATTTTGGAGCAAATGAACAATGGGTCAACCGGAGTAATTGTACGTGATGGAGTTTAAAGATATAATAAAATAATAATAATAATAAAAATCATGTTAACAATAATAATGCATTTATAATGCGCCATCTATCTAGACAACCTATTTTTAAACGGATAAGTTTTTAAAGTCTTTTTTGAAACCATCAATAATATATCTAATCAGTCTTCTCTCTTTTGGGAAAATTCGAACTCCTCTGGGTACCGTTGAAAAAACCAAAAATGCATGCTCCAAATGTTATCTGAAGAAGATTACCCTTCTGTGGATAACTGCAATCCATCAAACCTCCCCTTGTTGGAATTCCCTGTGCATGTTCTATTCATACCAAAGAGTAACACTTTTAAGTGGTGGGGGATGGTCTTCTGATACCCTTAGCCAATCGGCTACACCCGTTATCCCGGGCCGTTATCCGTGCACAGGGATACCATTTCAGAAGACCTTTTCTCCCCAAGTAACTGCGTCTCTTTTAGACCTGATGGAATCGCTAATAAACCATGTCACCCGGCCATGTCATCAAATGCCCTGTGTTAAAAGTAACAAAAATAAAAACAAAGCAGAGCAGATGCAAAGCAAAGCAAAACAACGGCAAGAATAAAGGCAAATTGCCAAGCAAGCAAATAAAGGTTAACTATGATAAACGTGAGGTTAGACCAAGGAGTTAATATATATTTGATGGCTGAGGACTGCCGATAATCGATCATGTCCCAAATCCCATTGCTCTGATGCCATTCATCAATATAATAGATTTAAATTGGTATAGAGTCACAGCAGCTTCAGCGTTTATCCCATAATACACTTCTAGAGCTCATTCCATTGTTCATTATCCATTGTTGTTAACGTCGATTATATCAACGAATGCACTGCCGGAAGTCTCAATCGTGCAATATCAACATAATCGCTACCCTTTCTAATGTTGACCCGTGCATTATCTAAAAGCTTTGTCATATAATGCACGTTGCGAGGGGCAACGATTATGTTGACCTTGCACGCTTTAGACTTCCGGTAGTGCTTTCGTAGATATCGACGTTAACAAACAATGGACATTGATATGACCATTAAAGCTGTGGAAATAGAAACACTAATTCACATAGTTAAGACGTTAACAGTTTAAAATGGATGAATGCTAAGGATTAACGAATCAGTTATTGTTGTCAAGTAGTACTGTACTGGTAGTCGTTCAATTACATTTTAATCGGTTAACTTATGGCCGTGTGTTTTGAACTCGCCACCCTTACCGTTGCATGTCCAGATTTTTACATTTTACGCCATCTGAGATTCGAATTAGCATATCGCAATAACTCTTTGTTCTACCCCATAAAAAGTATATATTTTCTGAACGGTAATCTCACAAGAAATCCAAATATGCTATTGGAATTTAGATAAGACCTAATGGTAACATGTTGTGATTAAGAATGTTCAAAAAATATCGATTTTTTTTCATATTTTGATTTAAGCTCAATAATATTTTTATACCTATCCCAATCATAATTTTACTGTGAATATTTAAGTTTCTCATGCAATTACCCATCAGAACATAATAGTTGTCAATGGTAAACATGTTGAAATATACTTTATCAAGATGTAAATGAGCACAAACGTTTAAATTTCATATTTATTAGAGTTTACAAGTATATTTTTGGGGGTATGCACCCTATCTTGATTTAAACGGCATTTTTGAATTCCCCTATTTGAGAGCTTTTCAAAAATGTATAATTTTGCTATCATCGGTTAAATATTTTTTCTGTTATTTTTTATTAAAAGTAACAACCTTTCCAAACATTCCTGAAACTCATCATGGATATAATTTATATATTATACTATGTAGCGTTGAGAGCGATATACCAACATCACGTAGTTTAATTAAAGGCTGAAAGGCAGGAATGAGGGAATGACTAACTAAAAATAACATTAATTAAAGATTCCTCAACTTTATGATGTCATTAAGAAGTACTGACACGATTTCAAAAACTGACGACTTGCAAAAGATAATGCATGCATGGACATGAAATAATCAGACTACAACAATATCACTGCGATTTAAATCCGGATGAAATTATTAGTGCTAACATCAAGGGATACGCAGCCAGAAATTACAAACATATTTCACAAACAGACTGGCAAAATGGTATAAGCATCGGTCAATATTTTTAGAAATTGAGTAGGTACTCATCCGCAATTAGGTATGTAAATTAAACATGGTACAACCTGGATTTTAATGATAAGTGTATGTGTTAAACATAATTATTTTCTATTATGGCTATTTTTCATTCAAACTGATTCCATAGATTCCATCGATATTTTCGTGAGAAAATAGCCTCCTCTCCCAGTCAATGGAACAGCTGGGTCACGTGATTGGAAGATCGGTCTCAGATGGATAGACTATAATAATAATAATAATAATAATAATAATAATAATAATAATAATAATGAACGCTGCAGGAAGGTAGCGTATGTTACAAAAAAAACAGCCATATAATAAATAATGATATACATGTAGGTTGGTTGCGGAATTGAACCCGGGATTCCTGGGCGGGAGCGCTAGAGCATGGCCAATATGTTACACTAGATTAACTATTTTGGAAAAATCGTTGATAAAGATATATTTAATATGAAGTTATTCAAGCATTACATTTCCTACGCTTTGCTGATTCCCATATTCTTTCAAAATTAAATCAATGAAGCGATTAGCATTTTAAACATTGGGAATTGTTCATTAAGACTCCAGCTTCTTGTGGGTGCTGTTCAATCGCAATACTGAAGCGATTTTGTAATCGCTTCAGTATTGCGTTCACAAGGGCTATGAGAATTGAGCGTAAAATGTTGCAAGTTGTATGGTGGTTCCATGTTCAAAAAGGTTACCGGCCGAAATGCTATGCGATGCCAGGCGCGTACCGCGGCATGTGAGCCAGGGGGAGGGCAGAAGTATGTCGTCCCGGTAGTGGCGTACATTTTCCGGTAAATTTTCGTAAAAGGTTGCCCCAAATTTTTTCCCAGTCAGTCAACTCGTGAATTTCACGTAAGTGGGGGGGTGGGGGGGGGGGGGGGTGGGGGTGGGGGGGGGGGGGTGGGTGGGGGGTAGGGTTTTAAAAAATTTCGCACGGTCAAAAAAATTCGCATAGTCACAAAATTTCGCACAGTCACACAATTTCGCAGAGTCACAAAATTTCGCAGAGTCACAAAATTTCGCACGGTCACAAAATTTTGGACTCAAAAAAGCACAACAGTTAACAAATAATGCCAATTACTCAGTGTTTTAGGCCCTAATTTTTTTCCTTTATGCAAATTTAGCGACCCGGTCTTGGGAATTTAGCGTCCCGGTATTTGGAGCCAGGGGGGGCAACTTGCCCCCCCCGCCCCCCGGTCGCTACGCCACTGTGCGATGCGGGAAGATCGTTATAAGGCTGCTGTGGTATAGAGTCAACAACGGGATTGATTGGCAACATGTGCAAATAACTATTATCAAAACATACCAACTGATATAAACAAACGGATGACTAGAGTTAATGCATTTATTATTTATTGACGCATGTAAATGAGCCATGTTATTCTTGTTGACAAGATTAACATGCATGACTGAGGGGATTGCATATGGCAGATAGTGCCCGTTCGGGTTGCTCATTAAACACTGATGATTCAGAAACAAATGGGGCAGAATTAATAGCAAGATTCTCACCATCTGAATTGATGTTCTGTTGCTGCTGTCCGTGGAATAGATCGTTCGTCACCACCCGTCTAAATTTGACTGCCGGGGCACTTCTACTGGTGGATGCCGTGGTTCCCGTAAAATGTCCACTTTGATGCGAAACTGGGAAGGTTCCGTCATCTGTTTCTGTATTGACAGGGCGTCGCCATTTTGATCAAAGCTGTTACTGGTTGTTGGTATATCGATCAAATTACTCGGTAGACTTCTTTGCATCCGTGACGGGTTCTCAATGGTTTGTTGCGGTCGCCCGGATGCGGTGGACTGACCGAATGCATTTATTTGCGCATGTATGTAGTTACTCCCATTTCGGAGTGTCTGCGCCCGTCGCGGTTCTGCGGACTTTTAAATATCTAATTACCTCCGAATTCGGAGGTTCTGTGGACTCTAAATATTTTACCTCCGAATTCGGAGGTTCTGCGGACTCTAAATATTTTACCTCCGATTTCGGAGGGTCTGCGGACTAAAGAAAAATTCGAAAAAATGAGTTTTTTACCTAAAACACAATTTTGTTGTTTCTGTTAGTTTTGGTTTCTACTTGATTCTAAAATATGTTACAATAATTCCACTATTTTGAGAAGCCGTCGACAAATCGCATCAAATTAAAAAAAATGCAGGTTCTCTATAAACCCCACTTTATACGGGGGTTCCCTTGCACCCCAGGACTCCCCAAACCAACTTTTTAAACTTCCTTTCATGGTCCTTAAACATTCAGGAGGTTAACAAAAATATTGTTGGTATGCTAAGGGAGCACGCAACTAATTAGCTCCCCATAGGCTTTACACACAAATGTCGGCCTATTAAAACCGTTCTATTTTAAAACTCCACGGATAATTCGTTGTGAAAATTTGCAATCTTATGTCATATATTTATTTATAACATATCTGAATATCAAGGAAAGTTATCCGTCACATTTTTCAGTAAATGCCGCTGAATTGGGAAATATTAATTTCATCACCTAATTTTCAGTCCTCAGGCTGGGATGCACAAATGGCGGTACAATTATAATAAGCTCAAATCACCCCGTTTCTTTTACAAACTTCACGTACATATTCCACACAACACATACATGCAACATTCGAGAGGACAGTGCCAGCTAATGTGTCGATTTCGCACACTTTTTGTGCTTGATAGGAACTATTGCTGTACTCAATTTTTGGCCGGAAGTGGATTTCTAGACTGAATTAGTTGTGTGCGCCCCAAAGAGGTTATTCAAGATGGCGTCCAAAATGGCCGCCAAAACTAGTCAAATTTCATAAAATGACATATGGCAATCAAAATGTACGGTGAAAGTATAGTTTTAATAGTGGGACGTATAATAATGTATTAGACCACTAGACACTCCTATCAAGTACTTTGGCTTTGTTAACATACCTAAATCCAAGATGGACGCCAAAATAGCCGTCAAAAACGGCAACAATTCCATACATTGGCATATACTGAACCAACATGTATAATCAGAGTAGAGTTTTAACAATGGGAATATGGGATCTATGTGTTAGACCATTAGAAACTCATATACATAGTATTTTTGCTTTATTAACATACTTAAAAACCAAAATGGCCGCCAAAATGATGACCAAAATGGCAAAAATTCCATAAAATGTATGATGAAAGTATGGTTGTAACAATGGCATGTATGTATTATACCACTAGTAACTCATATTTAGTTTTTTTGCATTGTAGTCATACTTTAAATCCAAGATGGCCGCCAAAATAGCCATTGTAATTGTAAAAATAGTCTACAAGAGTGTATAATTATCCAAAAAATATATTGTAAGAGTGTATATTGCATCACATTCACCAAATAGTATGTTCTAAACTGCCAAGCTATTGCTTTTAGATATATGACCCACCTCTGTGACAATTGTGATTCTATATCACTTTCCAAAATGGCTGCCAGAAAATAACTGAAAAGCAGTATTAGTTTATTGTTAGTGTTACATTAGAAAAGACCAAATTATTATATCTATTGAGCTTTTAATCCACCTAGTAAATGTATTTGCGTATGTGACAAGCCTACTCCATTTTGACAATGTAATGTTATTAAGATGGCCATTATAATGACCATTTCATTACCATTACCTCCAAATGGTGTTCTTCCAAGAAACATAGTCCTCCCCAGTGATGATATTGATGAATCCACTTATGATCAGCATTTAGCTTGTCAAGCCCAACGCTCAAAACAGCATGGTTTAAGGGAACCTGTAGTCCTATAATTTGTAAATCGTGGTGCATTGTTTGTCAACTACGATTTCTCTTCTTAGGTCACGGTAGCGTTTATTCTTGCGTATAATTTTGTTTGTTGCAGTCTGTATAGCTACCATGAACATGATGAAACAGAAATCGGAACATCATCAGTTGTTTATCACACCAACAGTCGCCATTAACCGCACAGATACTGGTTGGTCATGGATGATATTAGTCAGCTCGTTCATTACCTATCTGCTATGGGAAGGTACTATCAAATCTCTAGCGGTCCTTCTTCCGACACTTAGGGAACATTTCTGTACATATACATGGATGATTGGGCTAATGATTGCACTGATGAATGCCATAAAGGACTTCTCTGGTAAGTTACACCACTCACAGGGTAGTGAATTTGAAAGTGTCAGGCAATTTGTTTAGTGTTTAGAGCGTTCATAAATACTTTGGTTGGGTGGGGGGGGGGGGGGGGCTGGACAATTTTATTTTGGGTATATCAATACTTTTTGACCCACTCTCTCGCTATGCCTAAGATGTTTTTGAACCCCCCTTTTCTTAATACTGGATCCAAAACTTGTTTGACCCGCTCCTTTTTACTATAAACATTTCTTTGACCTGTTGTCAAGGTCAAGAAACATAGTTATACTAGGCACAAGGCAAGTCATGCTGTACAAACCTGCCACGTACATTAACAAATTTCCCTTTTTATGCAAGGGGGCTGATCGCGAAGCGAGCCGACCACTACTGACAAAAATAGGGTATTCTAGATATAGATGGAGGCACCCATGTTTATTTGTAGTCTATGCTTATTTTAACAGTCTGTGATGGAGTCAAAGCTATATTTGTGTAGTATTGATGTTTCAATATTCAATGTTTAATGCAGTATAGTCATATATCGAACACAACATATTTCATTAAATCTTATCTATGCTGAAGAAAAAAACCCAATCAGCAGATTGTGTGTTCGGATATTTTAATGCTACGGCAATACTTGATATATAAGGAGAAATCCCCATTTGTTGTGGAGTTGTCTAAGTGGCGAGTTGTGGATGGTTGAGTTGGTGAGTTTGGTCAGTTTTGGGTTTTCTTGTGGCGAGTTATGGAGTGAGTAAATATAGTGAGTTATGGAGTGTGTGTAGCAGCGCAGAGAATAAAATGCTATATTTCTGGTAACTAATTTATAAGTGATAGATTTTCTGCGAGAATACAGGATTGAGTTAGAATGATTGGTAATCAGGACTGGGTATTCTATGTGAATGTTTAGTATCATACGCTTCCATTGCAATTTGTCGTATTAGAAATTGTGATGAGTAGATACGCCATTTTCAACGCAATAGCTTTTTGCAGTTTACAAATATAATTTGTTTGCTATTTTGTGTAATGGGTTGATAGCTACAAATGTGTCAGTTACCGTGACTGATAGATTTTTAAGTTTGCTATTACACCGATTGATCTGAATTATAGGCCAAGGTTGATTTCATCAAACGTAAAGGTCAAACATGTCATTATTACAGGGCAAGCTTGATTAAGCGCAGGCATTTTACTTGATGTCTGTGAAAACCATACTAATAAGTAGGATCGGCTTGACTTCACTTTTTACACTAACAACATGCCCCTGTCCCCCATCGACCATAGGCGGCGCAAACAGGCGTCTATTTATGAGGGGGACGTCCCCGATAATTTTGTTTTTGAACTGGAACATCTAAGTGTTAATAAACTTACCAATTTCTGCGCGCTTCGCGTGAATTAATTAATTCAATGTTAAGCTTCAATATTTTCTCCGTTTCGACATTATAAAACACAATTTGTGTAGCCTATGTGACCAGTGAATTTGCAGGCAAGGTCTGCAAAAACTTTACATCAAAGCCAAAAGAAGTGGTAAGAAAGAAGAGTGGGTCGTTTTTTCATGCGACATCTTTAGCCATGGGTAGGCTTTTCAACTGAAAAATCCTTAGACATGGGTCCTGTTTGTCTATTTTCGCGAAAATTTGCCAAAATTAGGTCTATTTTCGCGAAAATTTGGTCTAAAATGAAGCAAAACCCCTAAAAATGGGTACCGATTTCCCCAAAACCACCCTTAGAAATGGGTAGGGGTTTTGAATCTCCAGCGGCACCCCCCGACCAAACCAAATCCGAGTACCCCCCCCCCCGGGTTCAATTTGCGCGGTTCGAAATTGCGTGGTTCGTTTTGGTGCTAAATTGACCTACGCTATTGTTCACCGGTAATTGGCCCCCCAACTATACTCCCTTTCATAATCCCTTGGACATAATTCCATCAAATCATGCGTACGTGCGAGTTGCGTACGTATGTGCGTATGTCCGCGTAGTAATGCGTAGGTGCGTATGTGCGTAAACCCGGAAGTGCGTACCAGTCCCTTTAAAGAATAATCGCGCATCCTAATTGGTCAATCGTGAAATCGTCACACGCCGTGATCGCCGGCGCGTGACCTTGTTCATGTTTATCGCGCCTGTCAAGCATTTTGACGCCGCGCCTCGAAAACAACTACAAAACACGCTCGCGTGAAATAACGCGAATTATGTCCAAGGGATTATGAAAGGGAGTATATATAAGCTACTTTTTCGTAGGTACAAAAGAACCTGAATGATGGGCAAAATGTGTACTCTCGCAGTGTATTTGGCAGTAGAATATGTCATTTTCATCTTTCTTCATTCTTTTTTTAAAAATAAATAATAATAATTAAGAATCAAAGTGATAGGGTTAGTGAGATCACTGAGCTCATAGGTTTTCTATAACTATTAGCTATCCTGACTCAAGCCAGCGGTGTTTTTCTGAGGATATAAAGCAGGTTGAGATATTTAACCAGGATATACATACTTTCTGGTCATCATATGGTATTTTAACAGGGCTCTGAACACTTGAGGTGTAGGTGTCCGAAGGAGAATTTTGTAATTAAACATTATTTAGAATTATTATAATAAAGGCATATTTTTGGGCAGCAATTCATCTTAAGGAGATTATTGCAAACGTTTCAAACTATAGAGGTGAGTATAATACTAATACTATATAAACAGAAGAGCACTTATTAGCTCTTTCCAGTTTTGACAACACCATTTGTCAGTGTTTTTTTTTAAACACCTTAGCTTTATTTTCGAAACCCTGGGCTTCGCATTTGTTTTATCCCATCCACTGAATCATTTTCTGAACACTATTATATTGCTCTTTCAATATTTGGAAAAAGAAAACAAATAGTAGGCTATACTTCAAATACAAAAAAAAAAAGAGATTTCAAAAACTTTTCCCATTTTTTGTCCCTATTCACCCCGTTTTAGAGAATGACGATTGTAGTTATCCCGTAGTTATAGGTTCTACTTTATACAACAGGTCCGTTAGTTGGAGCACTTACTGACATCGTTGATCCACGTCATCTCGGAATAGCAGGTGGTCTATTATCAGGACTGGGATTAATAGGGGCTTCCTTCGCAACAACTGTGTTACAATTAACATTCTGCATTTCTATTATGAATGGCAAGTATATTATCAGGACTGGGATTAATAGGGGCTTCCTTCGCAACAACTGTGTTACAATTAACATTCTGCATTTCTATTATGAATGGCAAGTATATTATCAGGACTGGGATTAATAGGGGCTTCCTTCGCAACAACTGTGTTACAATTAACATTCTGCATTTCTATTATGAATGGCAAGTATATTATCAGGACTGGGATTAATAGGGGCTTCCTTCGCAACAACTGTGTTACAATTAACATTCTGCATTTCTATTATGAATGGCAAGTATATTATCAGGACTGGGATTAATAGGGGCTTCCTTCGCAACAACTGTGTTACAATTAACATTCTGCATTTCTATTATGAATGGCAAGTATATTATCAGGACTGGGATTAATAGGGGCTTCCTTCGCAACAACTGTGTTACAATTAACATTCTGCATTTCTATTATGAATGGCAAGTATGACACCTTTGCGAATCGTCAACTGTACGTATTCAAGTAAAAACGAATGTGAACACTGGAATACACGCATTTGTATTTTGCACGATATCATAGAAAACGTATAGGCCTAGGCCCTACTTATTTAAAGTGGCAATTGTCCTTTCTTTTAAGTCTTCATGAGCAACACACGCTTAAGAATATCAACTTATCAAAGAGCTTGATCTAAATATGTAGGTAATAACGACGACGTAAAGAGGTACGTAAAAATCCGTGTTATCAATTATACCTTTTTCTACGTTTCAGGTATTGGTGTGGGTCTACTGATGATTCCTAGTATGTCACTTCTTGGGAAATACTTCGACAAATACTATCCATTTGCTAGCGCAGTAGCATATTCTGGACTATCATTAGGTATTGTCGTGTTTGCGCCACTGACACAGGTAATCTTGGAGACCTATGGATGGAGAAACGCCTTATTATTACTTGGTGCCATATGCTGCCATAATATATTCGCTGGTACTTTACTCCGACAGTTTCAAGACTCAAAAGATAATTATATGCCCATACAACAAGATGATGACGCAAGGCAGACTATAAAAGAGGTTGGAACTTTTTCGTGGATCAGTGAAGGCGACAAATCATCAACATTTGGCAGTAGAATCGTGAAGTCACTTGGATTACCGCTTTTTAAAAATGCTTCATTCTTATCGGCGATTTTCATGATGTCATGTGATAGCTTTTCCAACACAGGTTGGATCGTATACTTTGTTCCCCATTGTTTAGTGAAGGGATTATCATTGCACCAAGCAACTCTTATAGCAACGGTAGCTGGTCTTACCAATCTTGTTGGAAGATTTATCTATATCCCGATGCTATCTATAACCGGTGTAGAGGGAGCTTTGTACATATCTGGTGCATTTGCAGCGGTTTCATTAGTCATTGATAAGTGGACTAATACATTGACGAGCATACTAGTTGCCAATATGTTCTATACTATAGGCGCTGGAGTCCTAAAACCTCTCAGTGACGTGTATATTAAGAACATTGTGGGCAAAGAACATCTCTCGCAAGCGTTTGG
This sequence comes from Ophiura sarsii, assembly GCA_035610835.1. Lineage (NCBI taxonomy): Eukaryota > Metazoa > Echinodermata > Ophiuroidea > Amphilepidida > Ophiuridae > Ophiura > Ophiura sarsii. The sequence goes on along the minus strand of CM069441.1, from coordinate 144,907,749 downwards.
ATGGAGAATGGCGATAAATGGTTTCTTTAGACTGGCTGCTGGATTCTTCATTGGTAAGATGAACTATTCACTTGTTTCAAATGCCCTTATGTATAATGCATGGAAGTGACATACTCCACCTTGTATTATTTTGTATTTTTTTCTTGGGTCTCATTTGGACCTTGGTATATGGCACCACTAAAACTCAGTTGCTGACGTACCAACTCTAGAGGGCGGTATGCGCAAGAATATAAACTATTATCTTATTTCTGAGAGCATTTTTAAATGGTTAAAACCATTTACATACAGACTATTTGGTATATATACTCTGTATATAGGCCTATGACATTTGGAGCTAGGCCATAAGTTTCAGCCTGCTTATATCAGAATCCGTGGACTAAAAACCACGCCTAGGGGTTAGGCGACGAACCACTGTTATACGGGCCCGCCCGAACGACCAATTTTATTTCGAATTATCCACACAAATTGAAAACTGTTGAACATTTACCAAGATTTTCACGAATTTTATGGAAAAAAAGAAAACGAAAACGCCCGACCGACCTACCTACCACAATATAGGTCCATTTGCCTGTAGAGGGGTTTTGTCGTCGCCCTGGTTATATCGAGGGTTGAGCGCCAGAAGTCCGTAACTCAAAAAATGCTATTCTGAGATATCAACTTTTAAATATTCGGGACTCATTACAATACACTGTAGCACCCAACTTATAACTCTAATTTTAGTCAAATTAAGAGTGTTTACGAGTTATCTCTTTATGGTTCTGAAAATCTAGGTTATATGGATTATTTTGGTGCCAAAATCTCATTTTGCCCAAAAGTTGAGTTACGGCCTTCTGGCGCTCAACCCTCGATATATACATGCGGTATTACTCAGACGCTACTGACTTGCTGCGCAAAATTGTTTTTATTTGAATAATTACATTACGCTAACGCTGCCACTGGAATAGAACGAGTAGGCGGCGGGTGGCGACTACGGGTAATGTAACTGTTCCCAGACCATATTTACGGGTATAGACGAGTATACATATTTCTACTGAAAAAGCTTAGGGGCCGAGTACGGATACGGGTACTACAAGTATGGTGGATATATTTTTGGACAATTAAAATGTAACAATATCAATGTGGGCTGACTGTAATATTTTCTTGACGGTACTTTAAAATTAAAATTTCTTTTTCGTCATTTGTGGGTAATCTTTTGACCCAAACTGACAAGAAACTATTATAAATATGGCTAACTAATACTAGCAACAGTGAAACAACAACCAACCCAACTGAATTTTTTTTTAAATCAATACAAATGTTCGTAATTATATTGGCTTAAGGACACAGGACTGGGTATAATAGAGTTCAGTTGAAGAAATAGCGTTAACTATAGCTTCCAAGGTAATAGTTTATCAAACTTTCTTTTAATCTCACAACAGTCAGACATTCTACTCTAAATACCACCCCAAAAAATCACTTGATATTTTTGAATGTTTTGTTGAAAGTATATATATAGCAAAGAGCGTGTGAGACATTTTGTAAATGCTCTGTATGTCTTTTTTTAAATCAACTGCAGGATGGATGTACGATCAGACTGGTACTTACGATGAAGGTTTTATCCTGTTGGGTTCTGTCCACGCTTTAGGGATAACCGTGTTTGCAGTGGACAATTTACGAAAAAGAAAGATTAGGAGGACAGGCAGTAGTGCGATAAGCACTAAAAATGACATACATGCAGAATATTAATGCCAGTATTTTAAATGCATTCTGAGGCCATTTCCGGTCTATGTAAGATAAATGTGGATTTTTTTATCAGCTGAATTTTATCAATAGTAATAATGAGAAAAAAAACTTTGATGAAAAGTCGTATTTTATGATTATGATTGCTGGAAAGCTGAGCGAGCGCAGCGAACGTAGCGTCATACGCGGTGCTGAATTGTATCAATAATATGATTATAATTATATATCCTGGAAGCGGGGCCAGCGTAACGAGCGTATAGCGTCATAAGTGTGGGGTCAAAGGGCCCCGGACAATTTTGAATTTTAGATGCATTCTGAGGCTATTTACGGTCTGTTTTGTAAGGAAAATGGCGATCTTTTCCAGCTGAATTTTATTAATAATAATATTAAAACGTCATTGTAGAGGCTTTTAAGGGATGCTTTTTTTCTTCACAATTTTCCGGAACGCGGAACTTCGGAACAGGTTTTAAGGGATGCTTTTTAGGTTACGGTATACTTCATATAACATGTTTGAAATTTTCCGACACGCGGAACTTCGGAACATGTATTTAAGGGATGCTATTTTTCTTCACAATTTTCCGGAACGCGGAACTTCGGTACATGTTTTTAAGGGATGCTTACAGTCGTTGCCTTTCTTCGTCACTTTACCATGGCAAATACCACAATACTCGACAGGCTTAATGGTACACATTTCTCTGTCACTGATGGTATCTACCGAGGAGAACTCGTGTTAACTAACATGTTACATATCATTATTGGCGTCACAGGAGTTTGCTGTAATTTGCTAATTCTAATTGTGGTAGTGCAGTTCAGCAACTCTAAGTCAAATCGAATAAGCCTGTTTATATTAAATCAAACAATGATTGATTTGATAACGTGTATTTGGCTTATTATTTTCGGATTGTCCCTAGAGGCTTCTGAGTACAATGGTGTGTTTGGGGAGAGAGATCTTGTGCAGATTTTGGTCACCCGGTTCAAAGTTTATGTTGTTTGCATGTTTTGCCATATCAACATACATGTACAACATGGTAGCAATGTCCATAGAACGATATGTTGCTGTCATACACCATTTACATTACAAACGGATTTTTAATAAGATGTATACGCGCCTGATTATTTCAATCGTCTGGATAGGGGCTCAATTAGCGCAAAACGTCTTCCCTATTTTCAAACACTTCGCCACGAAAGAAGGACAATGCAGAGTGCAATCAACTTGGACTTATACACATGGGACAATCTCTGGAGTGTCCCTTTTTCTGTAGGAGTTCCTATTTCCCTGTGCCATAATGACGTACTCGTATTTAGTAATCGTAAGAAAATTTGGTAAAACAGAACTAACCATACGAAATATATCTGCTGTCGTAGAAAACAGAGCCACACGACAAAACCACACTGTGCGAGAAGCCAGACGTAGCGATGTGAATAAAAATGTGACTTCCACAGTATTTACACTGTGTCTTGTCTACATTATATGTTGGATGCCTAATCAAATCACATTCTTGCAGTTCAACCTCGGAGGTACTCAATGGGGGATGGTATCATTTCACTGTTTTCTTGGCTTTCTGCAATTCGTTTTCTAACTTCTTTGTATATGCGTTCAAGCACAGGTCGTTTCAGCGTGGCTTAAAAGAGTTGATACTTTGTCGTAGATCAGTGCCAGAAGATCAATCTGATCAAGGAACTTCTTCTGCAGTTAATTAACGTCAAAAATTGGAAGTTGGAAGTTCTTTAGAAGGTAATTTTGCTACAATACAAATCGTAGTGGGCAATGATCGTTTATAAATGTTACTATGAACAACAGAAATGTACATAATGCTTAACTTTTAATTGCTTAACTGCAGGATAATAGTTGTGTTTAAACTTCTGTGTTAGATATCCTGTACTCATGACTTGTACTGCAGTGTATACAGATTGAATGTAAATACATCAATCCTCTGTAAAAATAGGAATCAATTTAATATACTAGAATAATAGATAACAACAATACTATAGATCAATTGCCGTTTGTAGAAGAGCTTTTAGAAAAGTTATTTTTGCTATAATCATGACAATGCAAGCCTTAGTGTACATTGACGGGCCAAGAAATGTTACTACCATTTTGCTTGTAAAACAGAAATGTTACTACATTTATGCTTGTACAACAGAAATATTACTACATTTATGCTTGTACAACAGAAATGTGCCTAATGCATAACCGCAGGATAAATAATTAATGTCAAATAGTTTTAGTCGTGTTTCAATAATATCTCTGCTAGTTATCTTATAGTAAGGTGATATCATGCGTTCTGTAAAAGTAGCCAAAGTGTCACTCCACAACGCCAATATGTTACTAGTATATATTTAACAGATGAGATAAATTGGTGTAATTCGTCGTTAAAGCACTTTATTCCCCATAATCTTATAATGTTAATCAATGCTCTTGTAATTACTCATTTTGCTTATGTATGGTCCAACTATTCACAATCATAGCAAGCGAGATTTTATTCTCTAATAAATGTATATTTGTCTTAATTTGTATTGTAACATTGTAATATTTAATGCATGTACATGTATATGTATTGAAAATGAGGGAGTCACTGAAGCATATTACCTCAATAACGAAAGCATTAATATTAAAATAATTCCCCAGAGAAAATTAAAAGCAAGGAGTATTATTCTCCTTGTTAAAGTTAGAAATATCTATAAATTATCCAAAATGGCTGATAAATAAAGTACAACATCCAAACTGCCATGAAGCCTTACAACACCCTCAAAAGTCTACTTGTCCATCCCAAAGACAAGCGCGAGCTGGCAAAGACAACAGACTGTGTTTACCAAATACCATGTCAATCCTGCGATAAGGTCTATATACGTTGGAGAAACGGGACGTCTTTTTGGCACCAGATTAAACGAACATAAAAAGGACGCCAACAAAGTCAGTGACAGAAAATTCACACGATCCAACAGAAAAGAGTCAGCAACTGAACAACACAAATCAGCAGTGACAGACCACATCGCACAGGAAAACCACACCATAAACTGGACAGGGGCAAAAATCCTCGACAAAGACACTGATAAGCAGAAACGATGGATACGAGAAGCAATTTGGATACGACGACAGTGCCTAACATACTCAACCGCGACGAGGGCATTTATTCTCTGAGTCACGTGTTTGATCCACTCATCACAACAACTTTGCATTCTGGGAACGAGAATATCATCTCTCGCTGGAAAAAGAAGAAGTGGATCAAACCATTACTGAAGAAGTCAACCGAACTGGTTGACGGAACCGTCTAAATGTGAGTACATTTATTGGATTTGTTCAACAAAATATCAACTTTCAAATAATGACGGATTTCGCATAACGGGTACCGAAATTTAGGGTGGACTTTGGATAGTGGGATGACTTTGGACATAATAAGGAAAGAATAATCTTTCATATAACTTATTTACTAAGTTGTATATTCTGATATCTGATATGCGAAATGAATATGGTTCTCTTGTTTAATGCTTTATTTTATTGCATTCTTTTGATGGGTCGCCCGTAAAACGCATCTTCTTGGCGGTGGTCAAACTTCCGGTTTAGTCAGAGGTTTCAGAGGTTTATTGTCAAATTTCAATCTAATATCAGTATTGCTTTGTAACTTTTTTTGTGGTGTTTACTTACAATACAAATATTCATCCTACTGTTTAAAGTCACCCCAAACCAGGGCTGGCTTTGGACAAACTTTACCCACAAATATCTGAAAACAAATAAAATTGAAGTAGATGTATGCATCATGAACTGCTCTCTATTCATGCTTTTAATCCCAACATGAACCCCAGAATCCCAACATGAACCTCAGAATCCCAGTTTTCATCGTAATGTATTGTATAAATCATGTCAAATCTGTCTAACGTAATACTGATACATTGTAGTTTTTGCTTTTATCTTGCAATCCCACACAATACAGTTCATAGAACAGTTTTCCCTATTCTTGCAATCCTACACAATACGGTACACAGAGCAGTTTTTCCTACTCGTGCAATCCCACACAATGCAGTACATAGAGCACTTTTTCCTACTCTTGCAATCCTACACAATTCGGTACATAGAGCAGTTTTTCCTGACTCTTGCAATCCCACACAATACGGTACACAGAGCAGTTTTTCCTGACTCTTGCAATCCCACACAATACGGATCCTGATTTAAGAACTAGTATATAATACAACAGTGCAAAAAACACATTTTCAATGCATTTTGTAGATTTTGTAGGTAAATTTTGATTTACCTCATTTCTAAAATTCTTCTGTTGATTGAGGGCGGTACATTAGCTCTCCTAATTCAGGAGCTTATTTCTCGACACTTTCAGGGACATCGTATATAATTTTTGTGATTAAATGATAAAAAAATCATGAAAATATCAAATTGAAAAATCTAATGACTTTATGAGCGAAAAAAATGGCTTTTTGTTACCCTCCTTTATCAGGTGATCCAATGGGCACGATAATTGGCGGTGTGGTATCTAGAGCAGTTTTTCCTACTCTTGCAATCCCACACAATGCGGTACATAGAGCAGTTTTTCCTATTCTTGCAATCCTACACAATGCGGTACATAGAGCAGTTTTTCCTATTCTTGCAATCCCACACAATGCGGTACATAGAGCAGTTTTTCCTATTCTTGCAATCCTACACAATGCGGTACATTGAGCAGTTTTTCCTATTCTTGCAATCCCACACAATGCGGTACATGGAGCAGTTTTTCCTTTTCTTGCAATCCCACACAATGCGGTACATAGAACAGTTTGTCCTTTTCTTGCAATCCCATACAATACGGTACATAGAGCAGTACACAGAGCAGTTTTTCTATATATTCATGCAATCCCACACATTACGGTACATCGAGCAGTTGTCATATTTTTGCAATCCCACACAATACGGTAAATAGAGCAGTTTTGCTATTCTTGCAATCCCACACAATACGATAAATAGAGCAGTTTTTCCTTTTCTTGCAATCCCACACATTACGGTACAAAGAGCAGTTTTTCCTTTTCATGCAACCCCACACAATTTTTCCTATTCTTGCAATCCAACACAATATGGTACATAAACAGTTTTTTCCTATTCTTGCAATCCCATACAATACGAGATATGTTGTAGTGTTTCATTGTCTTGCAATCCCATTCAATACGGGAAATAGTGCATTTCTCCCCTTTTTTCAATAATAGTCTAAGAGTTTCAGATACAGCATGGGCATCGCTGATAACAAGCTCAATCCCACACATTACGGTACATAGAGCAGTTTTTCCTATTCTTGCAATCCTACACAATGCGGTACATAGAGCAGTTTTTCCTATTCTTGCAATCCTACACAATGCGGTACATGGAGCAGTTTTTCCTATTCGTGCAATCCCACACAATGCGGTAAATAGAACAGTTTGTCCTTTTCTTGCAATCCCATACAATACGGTACATAGAGCAGTACAAAGAGCAGTTTTTCTATTCATGCAATCCCACACATTACGGTACATCGAGCAGTTGTCATATTTTTGCAATCCCACACAATACGGTAAATAGAGCAGTTTTGCTATTCTTGCAATCCCACACAATACGATAAATAGAGCAGTTTTTCCTTTTCTTGCAATCCCACACATTACGGTACAAAGAGCAGTTTTTCCTTTTCATGCAACCCCACACAATACGATAAATAGAACAGTTTTTCCTATTCTTGCAATCCCACACAATGCGGTACATAGAGCAGTTTTCCTATTCTTGCAATCCCACCAATTCGGTACATCGAGCAGTTTTTCCTATTCTTGCAATCCCACACATTACGGTACAAAGAGCAGTTTTTCCTTTTCATGCAATCCCACACAATACGATAAATAGAACAGTTTTTCCTTTTCATGCAATCCCACACAATACGGTACATCGAGCAGTTTTTCCTACTCTTGCAATCCCACACAATACGGTACATAGAACAGTTTTTCCTACTCTTGCAATCCCACACAATGCGGTATATAGAGCACTTTTTCCTACTCTTGCAATCCTACACAATTCGGTACATAGAGCACTTTTTCCTACTCTTGCAATCCCACACAATGCGGTACATATAGCACTTTTTCCTACTCTTGCAATCCCCCGCAAAGCGGTACATAGAGCACTTTTTCCTACTCGTGCAATCCCACACAATGCGGTACATAGAGCACCTTTCCTACTCTTGCAATCCCCCACAAAGCGGCACATAGAGCAGTTTTTCCTATTCTTGCAATCCCCCACAAAGCGGCACATAGAGCACTTTTTCCTACTCTTGCAATCCCACACAATTCGGTACATAGAGCACTTTTTCCTACTCTTGCAATCCCACACAATGCGGTACATAGAGCACTTTTTCCTACTCTTGGAATCCCCACAAAGCGGTACATAGAGCACTTTTTCCTACTCGTGCAATCCCACACAATACGATAAATAGAGCACTTTTTCCTACTCTTGCAATCCCACACAATGCGGTACATAGAGCAGTTTTACCTACTCTTGCAATCCCACACAATACGGTACATAGAACAGTTTTTCCTACTCTTGCAATCCCACACAATGCGGTACATAGAGCAGTTTTTCCTACTCTTGCAATCCCACACAATGCGGTACATGGAGCAGTTTTTCCTATTCTTGCAATCCCACACAATACGGTACATCGAGCAGTTTTTCTATTCTTGCAATCCCACACATTACGGTATATCGAGCAGTTTTCCTATTCTTGCAATCCCACACAATACGGTACAGAGAAACAGGTTTTTTCTTGCAATCCCACACAATGCGGTACATACAACAATTTTTCCTATTCTTGCAATCCAACACAATATGGTACATTAACAGTTTTTTCCTATTCTTGCAATCCCATACAATACGAGATATGTTGTAGTGTTTCATTGTCTTGCAATCCCATTCAATACGGGAAATAGTGCATTTCTCCCCTTTTTTCAATAACAGTCTAAGAGTTTCAGATACAGCATGGGCATCGCTGATAACAAGCTGAATTTTATATGTGTAGAATCACATATTAATTTAATAATTCAAATCCCTGAAAATGCCCCTTATGCCCCCTCCAAAATCCAAGAAGGCGCTCAAAATAGTCACTAAAATAATAAGATTTCATAAAATGATAAATCGTCGTTGGTATTACATAGTGATATTTTTCAATAATTTGTCAATTTTTTATTACCAATTAACTAATCATGTTTTGAGTTTATGACCTGTGAAAAATACGTCACAAAAACTACCAAAGTGTAATACCACTGACCTTACGTCACTGTGCTATACCATCGATGATATATTATCAATAAAGGTATCATGACAGAATCATTTAAAAAATGTATACATTTCTGCGACAACTTATAGAGGAGCAAGTTAGTTTCGAAAATGTAATGATACAACGTTATAAAAATCTATATTGGGTCGACTTTTGTCCTGACTTTTGTTATGTATCCAATTGGAGGTTTCAAAATGTGTTTTCCCTTTCGTCATGTTCGTTAGGATGTGCTTGGCGCGTATAACTATATTAATGGGGAACGAAGTAATCGTTTTACTGGGATTTCCCCCCTGACATTTCGTTGATCTTTTACGACCGAACCAAAGGTGTTACATTAGGGACTGATCTGAGGACCCATGAGTCACCATATGGTCCCGGTCGCGAATTTATTAACCGTACTCACTCACTGTATAAATGTATTGCTGTACAATGTACATGTGCTATGCACTTTACTCCGTCAGGTATCAAACGTTGTTTACGGTAATAAAGATCACGTCCCGGGCATATGGTACGCTCTTGCAAGCAGAGACTGTAGCTTCCAAAGTCTTTTTTATTATCTCACAGCAGTCATTTATTCTAGTTTAATACCATCTTTATTAGTTTATTAATTAATATTAGCGCATCGGCTTCCATGATGTTGAGTTCATAGTGGAGTTTTTGCATGAAATGTTCGAGAAATAGCAACTCTTCTCATTTTCATCCTTGAGATCACTCGCTCCGTCTCTCTCTCTTTAATTTTAGTTGTCTTTCTTTTCTATATTTTCTTCTTCGTCTTCTTCTTCTTCGGCAAGGGACCCCGGGACACCTGACTTCTAGGCCCCCTGGCTACGCCAATGTATATAGTTATAAATAACCTTGGTATTTCAGACAGCGCACCGACCATCATGATCATGCAGATGCAAATGGTGATGGCTTTGGCTACTTGGCTCTCACTTATATATTTTCAGTTTGCATTTGATGCGTTGTGGCTATAACACCGTTTGTGTTTACGAACGCTTTTATTGCTCAGATTTCTTACAAAGACGTTGCCTTTTGTCACTACCATGGCGAATACCATGATACTCGACAGGCTTAATAATACCATTTTCTCTGTCACTAATGGTATCTTCCGCGGAGAACTTGCTGTAAATAATATATTTCATATCATTATTGGCGTCGCAGGAGTTTGCTGTAACTTGCTGATTCTAACTATTGTAGTGAGGTTCAGCAACTACAAGTCCAACCGAATAAACCAATTTATATTAAATCAAACAATGATTGATTTGATAACGTGTATTTGGCTTATTATCTTCGGATTGTCACTGGAGGCTTCTAAGTACAATGGTGTGTTTGGGGAGATCTTGTGCAGATTTTGGTCACCCGGTGCCAACTTTCCATTGTTTGCATGTTTTGCAATATCAACATACAACATGGTAGCAATGTCCATAGAACGATACGTTGCCGTCATACACCATTTACATTACAAACGGATTTTTAATAAGATGTATACGCGCCTGATTATTTTAATCGTCTGGATAGGGGCTCCATTAGCGCAAAACATTTTCCCTATTTTCAAACGTTTCTCCACTAAAGAGGGACAATGCAGAGTGCAATCAACTTGGACTTATACACATGGGACAATCTCTGGAGTGTTCCTTTTTCTGTGGGAGTTCCTATTACCCTGTGCCACAATGACGTACTCGTATGTAGTAATCGTAAGAAAATTTCGCAAAACAGAACTAACCATACGAAATATATCTGTTGACCATGTTGACCATGTTGACGTAGAAAACAGAGCCTCACGACAAAACCACACTGTGCGAGAAGCCAGGCGTAGCGATGTGAATAAAAATGTGACTTCCACAGTATTTACACTGTGTCTTGTCTACATTATATGTTGGACGCCTAATCAAATCACATTCTTACAGTTCAACCTCGGAGGTCCTCTTGATTTCAATGGGGGATGGTATCATTTCACTGTTTTCTTGGCTTTCTGCAATACGTTCTCTAACTTCTTTGTATATGCGTTCAAGCACAGGTCGTTTCAGCGTGGTTTAAAAGAATTGATACTCTGTCGTAGATCAGTGCCAGAAGATCAATCTGATCAAGGAACCTCGTCTACAGTTAATTAACGTCAAAATTGGCGTTTGTAGAAGAGCTTTTAGAAGAGTAATTAATACTATGAAATGTACCTAATGCATAACTGCAGGAGTAATATAGTTGTGTATAAACTTCTGTTTTGTTACCTCGTAGAGTGATATTATGCATTTTGTAAAAGTATATCCACAGTGTGAGACTCCACCGCACCAAGTTTTATAATATTTGTCAGATATAACATTATCCGACATCTTTATCCATGTCAAGAACAAAAGACATCTTACTACACAGTAAAGATCCATTTTACCAGTGTACATTTAGTTATCCTTTATTCTGAAAGAGAAATTAAGAAGTACCCACTTTTTGATGTGTCATTAGAATATCTGATTACATTTGAAATTATCATATACAGCTATATACCTTACAAATAAAGTAGTTTTTTCATCTGTTGCTCACACATACCGTGAGCATGATGTATTGGTGATTGGCTGCTACTACATTTACAAAAATTGTAGCAGCTATAAGATTAGTTTGGTCATCGACATTAGCCGTACAGTGTCTTGAATTTTTACTGAATGTTTGGCGCTGACATTACATATATATGGCAAACTATTTTTGTATGGCTTGTTGTACCGATCAGAACAATTTGATTACAATCGGAGCATTTTAACATTTGACCTCTGTACAAGGAATTTGATAAAATGTTGTCATTCGACCTATTTGCACTATATCTCAGAAACTAAATCATCGGCTGGATGTACAATCATTAACCGTTTTGCTCCTCTCAGGAACTGGTTGATATGCAATACAGCAGCATCATCTGATCATTTGTGCATTTTGACACCGATATGACCATTGATAGCAGCCTTAAAGGTTCATTCAGTGATGTCTTGGAGGCTGCGCCCTAACTTTTGATACAAACTGGGATTTGTACATGTTTACAATTGTGTTACATGACACTTGTAAGGATTCAGAAAACATAAGTTCAAATATTCTTATCTACGACTAGTAGTTGAGAGCATATGGTTTTTCCGGTCCCGGTCTATGCTGACACAGCTACTTATATATATACCAAAATGTTCTTCGAAGTTGGTAGATCCAAGAACCTAAGTCACCCTTGCCTACTGGGTTGGTTGATTGATCTTTGACATTTATTTAGGGTAGGAGGTCACATGTGTTTCAATGGGTTTTGAAACCATGTGTGTGCTCCCTAGCTATAAAGCTCTATAAACAGTCACTCTATTAATATGCTGGGCATAAAGGCTGCTTTCTTGATTTCGTGAGTAGTTACAGCAAAAATAACCATTATTAAAATGTTCGTCTAAGATTTTCAAGAAGAAGACACACCTTTTACATGATTTGAAGGCCATGGTTCATGCAATGAATTAAATGTCATGCACCGAATCAATTGAACGTATAATTGGCTTGGTGCTATTCCCTTTGTAGTCCGTTGCGCATGGCTACGTGGATAACCTCTATTGCATAGTTTCATATTATGTATTACAATCTTTGTTTTCATCCATCGTTGCAATTTACAGAAATTATGTGGACATTTTGGATGCTATCTGCAATTCTAATATGATTGAACCCTTAATAAGTTGGTTTAGAGTGGTTCTGGTAGTGGGCCTAAGTAAAAAATAATCTGTACGACAAAGTAACGCCAAATAGAACATACGCAATATCTAAACCGTTAAATAGACTTTACATGTATACCTCGGCTACACAATTATGAAACATCAGTTTCCTTTCAATAGTCTTCACCAAAGATTGTAATTATATATTATTGAGCAAAATAATAACAGTTGTGATTAGGGCGGCCAATTTTTTAACTTTGTTTTTTCTGTGCCATAGTGACAAAAAGACAACAGCAAACGTTCATGAATTTTTGGAACTAAATATAAGTACTCTGCTGCTCTATAAATCACGGAGACACGCTAGGTATGGTTGCACACAGAATTCACACGATATATTGTATCGACTTTATTAAAACAGATTTTGGCATTACATTAACGTTGTGTTATATGTGGCAAATATCGAGGCGCTCATACAATAACACATTTTGCTATATTTTATAAGATTTATTGCAATTTCATTTCCATAAATCTAATAATCTAAGGTTGTTGTGTGTCATTCTTTTTTGAATATTGCTGAATAAGAGTCCTTCAATTTACCTCGTATATTGCTTTGAACACACCAGTTAATAAATACGTGTCTATACACTGTTCCAATATTTTTGCTAGTACTAGTAGCACATGTATCTGTTGGATTTGAGACACTTGAAAAGTAAAATGTATTCGAAATGTACAATGTTGATATAGGCCTACAGCAAAACAAATCGCAATCAATTAAAGCTAACAATTATTTAAAATTTGATAATATCAAATGCTTTTGTTCTTACAAATTTCTTTATCTATTTCCTTACAAATGCGTCACTTGATGCCCCAGTTAGATAATTATTCATGAAATGATCTATCTTTTTAGACCCGAGTGTTCAATATCACCCGATAATTGGCCATTTACCTACTGGTTATATAATGCGTCAATAAATAATGTTAGATCGTCTAGTCTTGGTTGCAGTGCATCATTCTTTTAGACTTGAACAAGTAAAATGTATTTATTTATTGCATATATTTTTTCTCCAAAAATGCTGGATATTCATAATTTTGCACATAGCTCACGAATTTGACCCTGTATCAAAATTTCGCTGTGAACAAATGTTAATACACGTGTTAGTGGCCCAAATGCCACATTTTATCTCGATTGGATAAACCATTGCTGAAAATAGCTGTGCGCAATACCTATGATTTAAAAACAAAATGGCCGCCATTGCCATAGCAACCTTACATAAAATTGTCATTTTTTTGAGCGAAAATCGAATGTATCATCAATGTACATCATCCCAACAAATATGAAGACCGTAGGAGCAATACTATGGAAAATCACCTTTTCATCTTCAGTCTCCCCTTAGCACACTCGACGAGCACATGCTATATTCACTCTGATGTTGCGTTTAATCATAGAAATAGTAGATACTATTTCCATGGTTTAATTTATCGCTGAAAGTATTATGTCTATTGTGTAACATATTGCAACATCCCTAATGCGGTGTGTTATTGTGTGAGTGAAATTATGATGTACGTAGCCAGGTTATACTCATACCCAATTATTAGAAATCTGTAACTTATTAAATTACAAAATCAAAGCATTGAACATTCACTGCTATTATATGCCATTGTGTGAGATGTTGTATATATTAGCTCCATCTAACATTTTCTTAACATCTTGTTAATTTAGATTGCAATACACAGAGGCCCGTATTCTCGTACGTAGTTAAACACGGTTTTAAGTTAAACACGCGTCTAACTTTGACTTTAGACACAGCGTTTAACTAAACGCGATTCTCGTACATTTGTTTTACTTAAACACGCGTCTAACTCACTGAAAAGTGTCTAACTTTAAACATGGGTATGGGGGTAGTTTAAGGCGCGTTTAACTAAACAAATACACGAACTGTATGCCTTGAATGATTACTCAACCGTGCCCGCTGTAAGCTGCCGAGCATATTGTGTAGTATTAAAAATACACGTGCGTTTGAGGTATTCAGTCGATATCTATTGTAACCTATTAGGGCCACAACAACAATAAATACCTGTATACATACTATACAGTAACGCACAACGACCCTGGGAACGAGATTCGCCGAGTTTAAAACCGTGTTTAGTTAAACACGTTGTTTAAAGGATAAACGCGCGTTTTAGTTAAACACGCGTTTAGTTAGACACGATTTTAAGCTATAAAACCGTGTTTAGTACGAGAATACGGCCCTATGTTTTAAACTGTATATACATCGGAAATAGAGAGTCAGTCATGATAAAAATAAATTTAATGTAATGTTTTCCAATAAGTCTGATAGACAAATATCCTAAAACCGTAAATTTCCAAAACACCTATCAAATGAAAAGGTATACAATACTAAGTACGTCAAAATGTCATCATTTGAATTGTGCCTGAATATTGGCCCGTATTCTCGTACGTAGTTAAACACGGTTTTAAGCTAAACACGCGTCTAACTTTGACTTTCGACACGGCGTTTAACTAAACGCAATTCTCGTACATTTGTTTTACTTAAACACGCGTCTAACTCGCCGAAATGTGTCTAACTTTAAACAAGGGTACGGGGGTAGTTTAATGCGTGTTTAACTAAACTAATACACGAACTGTATGCCTTGAATGATTACTCAACCGTACCCAATGTAAGCTGCCAATCAAATCGTGTAGTATTAAAAATACACGTGCGTTCGAGGTATTCAGTCGATATCTATTGTAACCCATTAGGGCCACAACAAAAATAAATACCTTTGCTCTCATGGTCACTAGATCACTGTGACCCTACTATTTATGTAAACTGCAAAATATTTAGTTACCATGGTTACAGAACACAAATTACACTTTTGCGACCCTAAATTACTAAATTATTAATTCTTCATTTAAAGGTATATGTGTTCCGATTAGTGGCCCGAATTTGAACTTGATGTTTTCAATTCTACATAAAGGGTCATTAAAATAGTTGTATTCCAAAGTTTGAGTTGCATAACTCTTATGGTTTTATTTAGAAGCACAAGGTAAGACCATAAATACAGTGGTGACACGACATTTGCCCATTGAGTAGTACACAACTGGCCGGTGGTTAACACTTGTGCCAGTAATTCACTGCATTTTGCCTTTAAAGTGTAAATGGAACAGATCTTTCGCCAAACATTTTACAGAAATAATGAGAAAAATATGTGGTATCTTCTGTTATCAAAATATGTTGATGGGAAAAATAAAGCTAAAGTGATCCGAAGATCCACCTCTAAGTTAAACAGTATAAGCACATTGAATTAGTAGATTGAACTAATATATTTGCCAAGAAAAGTGATAAATAACCCAATCTAATTTTATGTTTTAGCACGTTTTCTTGACAGCGCATTTTGGTAACACGCGTTACAATATTTTGGTGGCTCGTTGAGAAGACGTATTTTGGAATGTTTTACTTTTTTAACTAATGCCTTACTTGTGAGAAGGAAATTTACAAGCGGCATCAATTTGATAAGAATTACATTTTAAAAAGGTGTTGTTCTATAATGTCTGTGTAACGCGTGTTACCGCTCTGAAAAGTATATTTTTTCATAGTAAGGGAGTGTTCATAAATACTTTGGTGGGGGGGGGTTGACCCCCCCCCCCCCCTATACAAGCACCTTTTTTTTTTGGGTCAAAAATACCAACCTTTTTTTTTGGACCCCCCCTATACAAGCACTTTTTTCCCTGACCCCCCCCCCCCCCTTTTAAGAACCTTTTTTTTGGTTGGCCCCCCCTCATATTTTCCAACCCCCCCCCCCCACCAAAGTATTTATGAACACTCCCTAAACCATAACAAAACGTTGTGGTAATAATTCATCAGCCCTGCGTGTATCGGGAATAATATGAGGGCAGTGCAAGGCGTGGGGTCACTTGTCAGGGGGACAAATAAGGCAGTGGCGTATCTGGGATCACTTGTCAGGGGCAAGGGGTATTTCTGCCCTTCACTTCGCTTTTTTTAACGGTAGTTTGAGCTGGCCTTCTCGGTCACAGCCCCCCTGACCCCGGGAGATTACGATACTGTATGAGGGCAAAGGAACAACTTGTTTGGTGGAGAATTTGTTTATGTTTAACATGAATTTCATGTAAAAAGCTAAAAGAAATCCTTTTTTTAATGAATACACATTAACTGCTCCTCACAGCCAGCTAGTATGCGTACTAACAATTATGTTTCCCAGCTATGGGCAGTTGAAATGTTCGCTTTGACAGCTGGATAGCGATAAAAAAATCTGCTAGCCAGCCACAAGTTAACAAAAATCTAAAAAATCACAAGCTATACGAAAGTTTGCGAACATGTTATCAGCCAGGTATACCAGTATAAATCACTGAAAATGATACGTTATTATTATACAAGTAATAGCGCCCTATTACGAATTTGTACCTACTAATTGATATTTCATTTAAAAAGTAACCAAAGACCACTTCGAGGGCGCCGTTTATTGCGAGACTCAATCGATTTCGCCATCGTCCTCTAAATGAAATGAAAACGTCCTAACTAGCCAGGATTTCATTCTTATAAAAACTCAGGCCCTACAATAAGTATGCTGCCAGCACCTGTGTAAAGCTGAGATTGGATAATGTGCGATTGAAATACCAAAAATGTGCAGTTCAAATGTTGGCATACAAAGCTCATTTGATAAGCAAAACTGATTTTTTTTTTTTAAAGTTCAACGCTTAGACTATGTATACTCGATTTGTATCTGTGCATGCGTTAACGACTCTCGTGTAAAAACAGACTATGCAATTTGATAAATACGACAGTCTTGTGATATTCATTAGATTCGGCCATAATGTATATTGGTTCGATTCGACGGTTGGCACGCAAATAATATAAATAAGTTATTATTATGTTCGTCACAAAAATACCCAATTAACTTAAGTACAAGTTGAACTCAACCATCAATAATAGGCCTGAATGATTGCCAAGTCGATTTACTTTGAATGAAACAGCTCGTGTTATGTCATTTAGGTAATTATTTATCTCGATTTTGTGAATACTTGTGCATAATGCGCGCACCTTTGAACCCTGGATTTTGAACTAATTATTAAGTAGAATCGGTGCTGCGTAAATATCTTCAATTAAATAATTAAGCAAATGCCAGTTTTCAAAAGAGGGTTTCCAAATGCGTAGGGAATACAATGTTCTAGTGATCAAACGATCACTTAGACAAACATATTGCGGCTCAAAACCGACTTTATAAAGCGCATTTCCCATGGACCAATGCGCTGTACATTAAAACACAATCTAAAATACAATATAGTTACAGCATGCAACAAAATAATGACACATGATAAAATACATGACCTATGTACTTATTACATCAGCAATTACGTATGATAAAAACAGATATATATAAATATACAATTAAGAAGAAAAAAAAAGAAAAAAAATGCACAATGACTAGCAATTAATTTGGGAAAAGGTAGGTTTTAAGAGCTTTTTAAAAGCTTTCACATTGGGAGCATCGCGTACATTATTTGGTAAGCGTATATTTGTTTTCGTAATGTCACACCATCGATGAACCCCGGGACGGTACCCAAGCTAATTTTGATTTTGATTTTGTTTCACCATAACTTGCGCAACCACAACAAGTTTAAAACATCAGTCAAATCATGTTGCGTCACAATGCGGCCGCGAAAAAACAGCACCCCAAATTTTGGGTGGATAGGGCCACCCATCTCCTCATATACTTAAACAAATGAAATACATTTACGAAACTGAACTTCATTTGGAGCGCGAGTGTTTCCGCCTTGCTCATACAGAACAATATTTTGAACATCATGATTGCCTGAAATTCGAAAATAACCTATTGATATTGATAATACGTTAAACATAACCCAGGTCTAACTGGCCTAAAATAATTGCCGTATCGATCAACTCGTATGATGCCATTAAAGTGATCAAATATTTCGTTATTGCATGGAAGTACGATTCTTCCATGGTTATTGTGAAGACCAATTTTATTAAGTGGAGCCGGCGCTTTGGGCAAATGACGTTTAATGAATATTTTAAACGATAGCTGGCTGTCGACTAAGAGGATCAGACGGTGAATATAAATTAGAGTGTGACATAAATTATAAATGATCATCTTTGTAATTTCTTTCACTCATAATATACATCCGCTCAAACATGTATTCGATGGCTTTTGGTGGTAATAAACATTGATGACGCGTTGCCTGGAAACGAATAAACACAAACTGACACGCTTCATTATAACAACATATCCCTAGTAGTTTTCCATTTTCATGATTAGAAAAGGTTACTGGATAGGATTGAATTAAAGGCCTTTAAATAATTTTATCACCACCGTTCTTCTCCGAAACTAATTTGAAACAGCGCAATTCTAGAATTTCGGATGAGTTTTATAGGAACGTAAATTGCCAACACTTCGAAGATCATGGCCTGGATTTCTTGACGTTCAATATCTGTGGTCAGTGAATATTTATAGTATATGTACCCACATGATAAACTTAATTGCATACGGTATGTGCCTAGGCTGAGTTTCTATCGAAACAAACCTTTCATGGTTGAGATTAAGGGGAATCATGGAATTATGACGGTCAAAAGTACGAAGATAGCAATTACTTGCCAAGAAGCTCATTTAAAGCCGAAACGTTATACTTTAATCAATGGTAAAAATAGTGCAAATGCCGAACAGCCAAAAAGTTTCGCACGATATTCGCGCATTTGTTCCCTCTCAATATGAAAAACCTAGACACATTACTGTACACGCATAGTACTAGACAATATTTGGATCATGTATCATGTAAATCTGTAATAAAACATGTTTCAGATATTACCTTGTTTTATTATTATCTTTTAAGTTCAATATTGTTTCCAAAAATGATGTAAGAGGGGTGGAGGAGGAGCATGGGGTGACAGCTTATCGTTGCCTAAAAATGTGTGCACAGCTGAGATTTTCCCTTATTTTTAGGCCCTGTAAAAATTTGCCAGCCAGCTAGATTGTTATGACTTAAAAAATCGTTTGCCAGACAGGAATTCATTTGATAAGAAAACAGAACCAGCCACATTCTAAACATCACGGGAGCTGATATTTGCCAGGAAACCTCGTTGGGTGCCCCTGAGGTCTGCTTATTACTTTGAACTTAAACTACAAAACAATCATCAACCTTGGAATGTTTTTGATACTATAAGCATGGACTTATTAAGTCCATGCTATAAGCATACTCATCAGCTGATAAATAATTTTCGAAGGCGAAGGAGAGTCGTGATACTCCATCAATAATAGTCATCGGGTCAATTAAATTCTACATTGTCAATAAGGCTCAATTAACATTTTTACGTAATTGCTAATGTTTTTATAAATCGTTTTGCTTTATATTACAAATTGAATGTTGGCATTAATGGTGAAAAGGAAAATAAAATTCTTACTTGTTTATTATGATTTGCCCACGAATGACTTCGTAAGTGTCCTGTCCACTAAAAGTCATGTCTGGACAGTGGGGTATTGTGACTTTAACAAGCATTGTTTGTATATTATCAAAAAAACGAGCTAATTATCGTTTGCTCAATAGTCTAGTCTTCAAATCATGTTTGGAAGTGTCATTTGGACAGACGGGAAGGTTTCGAGGGACAAATTAACATACTATCTTTTAACAAATTCGAAAACAAAATAAGTCATTCTCAGATTTTCCATCACAAAGAATTCTCAACAGTTTAGACATTTTATTTTATTAAGTTGAAAAGGAATGTAGAATTGTTTGAACGGTCTCAAAGAACAAAAATGTTGGTCAACATGATAGAAGAGCAGGTATGCAAAAGGGCTTACGTCCACATTTTTCAAAAATGAGTTATAACCGGCAATATATGGTTGTCGTTTCTAGCAATGTGTTGCAAAAGCATTACATTCCATAGTAATTCAATACAGAAGTCAGAGTTGTTATACGTCCATGAAAAATGTTTTGCAAAAGGGCTTACATCCATTTTTATGAAAACTAAAGAATATAATAACAAACAAATTAAAAGTGATTGATTTGAAAACATACTGTATTTGATTGGTATACTATGTACCTCTTTAATTATACAACAAATGTTTCAAAAGATCAATTACACTAGTCCAGAATACTTTCATACTGTTTTTTCAAAATCAGTAAGATGGATATAATTCCCCTTTTGCATATCAGCTCTTTGAAGAGCTGATATGCAGCAATATGCAGCAAAAAGGGCTTACGGCCACTTTTTTAAATGAGTTATAACCGGCAATATTATAGTATTTTGGTAGTAGTTTCTATCAATGTGGTTTATTTTTTGCAAAAGGCCTCACATCCCATAGTAATTCAATACAGAAATCAGAGTTGTTATGCAAAAATACTGAAGTCCATGCAAAATACACAAAAGGGCTTACATTTATTTTTTTGAAGAATAAAGAATATAATAAACAAAAGAATAGTGATTGATTTGAAAATAACTGTATTTGATTGGTATACTATGAACCTCTTTAATTATACAAATAATATTTCAAATGATCAATCACGCTAGTCCAGAATACTTTCATGCTGTTTTCTCAAAATCACTCAATTGGATGTAAGCCCTTTTGCATATCAGCTATTCAGTGATGATCTTGAGGTTAACATGTAAATGTCAAGATTAATGATCCGTATAAGACCAATCAGTGTCAATTTCTGTCTCATTATACTGAACAAAAGGTGAGCGTGAGCGTGGGTGCGTGAGCCGCTTTTAAAATTCAATAGGTATCGTTTCAATATATCCAAGTGGACTAAAAATATCTCAAAATAAATTTACGAACTTCAGCAGTGTGAAATTGAATGCCTTGAATAAAGTAAAAGAAATTGATTAGAATTTGGTATTTGGAACTTTGAAGCATAATAGGTCATAATAGGCCCCTCAATCTTTTAAAAGATTAAACAAATCACACCCACTTATATAATAGTCTTCCTTGATTAAGACCTAATTCATATTTATTGGATACTTTCGTCTATAACATTTTCTTTGCAATGTCACAATCATTATTAATAACATACTGTACATTTAATATTATTGTATAACATAATCAACATTACATTCAATACCTAAATGGCGCTTCTTAGGGACACACCATTATATTTTCAGGTAGGAAGTTGGATTCAGGTGTTGTTGTTTTGGGTTTTTTTTGGGGGGGGGTTGCCACCGTAAGGGGGGAATTTAAAAAAAAAATGTATTCATTCATACTGAGTTGGGTGGGGGTAGAGGTTTAAAAAAAAAAAATTAATCATCAAGGGGGGGGGGGGGGGGGGGGATTTTTGTTTTGGCCTGCACAGAGGGTGAATTTTCATCTCCTTCAAAAACTTCCTACCTCCCCCTGAAAATCTAATGGTGCGTCCCTTATCTTACGCTTCTCTATCAACCATTCATTACTTCATGAATTATCGCGATAGCTGCGTACCAATAAAATGAATCGTTAGATGAGAACGCGCACGCCGAGCGCAGGTTACTAATAATTGCCCGAAAGAACTGCGCCAAAGTGTTCTATTGTTTTGCTCATTGACCGACCAATCAAATTAAAGCCTCACGCCCCTAAACTGAATATTCAATCAGTTATGAGGAAACACGATTAAAGGTTATTTCTGATTGGTTGAACGATACAAATGTTAATGAGGGGATGACCCGACTTGGACTGTTTCAATAACTAAGAAGGGAGTGGACAAAATAAACAGAAAACTAATTAATTGTTAGCGCGTTTATATTGGTACAAATCAAGGATTTGGATAAATATGCATCTTTTTCAGTAATGAATGAGAATAATGACTGTTTAACAACTGTGTTCGTGAATTTGTTTTGAAATCATCGGTTGTTGTTCTGGTCATTCGGAATTGTCCCTCATGGGCTGCGCCCCTTCGGGACAATTCCTCAGAACAACAACCTCTGATTTCTGAACAAATTCACAAAAACAGTTGTTACGCAGTCATTATTCTCTAAACCAAATAATTTACCTTTTGAAAAGTTGAATCATGCAGATTATTCCTTATGTTAGACTAAAGTTCATAAATTTACAGAATTAAACATGATATTTTACACAACAGGCAAAAATATAGGTGCATCAAACTTTTCTCTTTTTAAGTCTTCAAAAGAAGTATGCTAAGATATAAAAAAATTGTATTGTAATAGTAACATGTCATATATTGTATAACCAAAGTTTAATTTGTCAAGTCTTCAAAAGAAGTATGCTAAGATATAAAAAAATGTATTGTAATAGCACAAAATATATAATAATAATACATGGGACTAACGATGTAAACAGCTTTAAGGCGCTGCACAGAATTCTTTTTTTAAAACTGCGGAAAATCTTAAGAGTGACTTTTTTCTAGATTGACAAACTTTTGGACACACATTTTTTAGATTTTGCCTAAAGTTTGGGAGGTGAAAGACATTTAGTAGTTATGTAAAAATATGGTATTAAAAAATTCAGCAACCCTCTGTTGCCATGGTAACGAGCCTATCTTGTTTTAGGTCATTTTAGGGGGAAATTCTCCTAATTATACTGATTTCAGCAACAAAAAAAGTCAAAGTTTGGCAGAATCCTACACCAAGGTGGTACATTTTTTGCCCAAACTAACTTCATGAATGAGTTGCCCTATCTTTGGTCTAACAACCAACCGATTTAAATAAGTCAGTGTTGCCATATTGATACCCAGTTGCCATGTTCAAATATCACATTTTGAGGAAGTTGAAAAAGTCAGATATTACTAACCGACTTCGGATTGCTACAGTTACCCTCGAGGTGATTTGTTTTTCTTTGTACTTTGTTTTTATAACAAAGACCTAATACCCTTTGAGTTAATTCCAGAAAAAAAATGGGGAAACCCGGCACTTACGAATCACGTGACCTGAAGTCACATGATCCAATTTACGGGAAATTGCATAACCGGGTATATATGGGGGTTACCGTGCACCCCCAGGACTCCCCCAAACAACTTCTTTTTTTTTACTTCCTTCATTGTCCTAAAACATATTCAGTATGTTACCAACATGATTTTAGTTTGCTAAGGGGTTATTCAACATGGCGTCAAAAATGGCCGCCAAAAGGTCAAATTTCCTAAAATGACATTGTATCAATAATAATCGGGATCAAAATGTATGGTGAAAGTATATTTTTAATAGTGGGACGTATGTATTAGACCACTAAGAACTCATATCGAGTACTTTTGCTTTGTTAACATACCTAAATCCAAGATGGCCTCCAAAATGGCTGCCAAAAATGCTAAAATTCTACACATTTGGCATATATCAGCCCAACATGTATGATCAGAGTATAGTTTTAACAATGGGATGTATGTGTTAGACCCCTAGAAGCTCACATGCGGCATTTTTGCTTTGTTTACAAATCTCAAAAACAAAATGGCCGCCAGAATGATGGCCAAAATTGGTCAAAAGTCCATAAAATGACATAATACTATCAAAATGAATGATGAAAATATAGTTTTTAACAATGGGATGTATTGATTATATCACTAGTAACTCATATTCAGTTCTTTTGCTTTGTTAACATACTTGAAATCCAAAATGGCTGCCAATGAGTCCCAAAATGGCTGCTAAAATTGTCAAATTCCATATATTATAAGGATAATAACAACCAGAATGTATGATGAAAATATAGTTTTAACAATGGGATGTATGTATTGTATTAGACCACAAATAACTCATATCCAGTATTTTTGTTTTGTTAACATACTTAAATCCAAAATGGCTGCCAAAATGGGTTACAAAATGGCTGCAAAAATTGTCAAATTCAATCAGCTAGGATACTATCAACCAGAATGTACGATGAAACTACAGTTTTAACAACGGGATGTATGTATTAGACCACTAGTAACTACTATCCAGTATTTTGCTTTGTAATAATATACTTTAAATCCAAAATGGCCGCCAGAATGATGGCCAAAATTGGTCAAAATTTCCTAAATTGACATAATATTAACCAAGATGTATAATGAAAAAAATATGGTTTTTAACAATGAGATGTATGTATTATTTCACTAGTAACTCATATATCCAGTATTTATGCTTTGTTAACATACTTAAAATACATAATGGTTGCCAAAATGGGTCCCAAAATGACTGCTAAAATGGGTCCCAATATGGCTGCAAAAGTTGTCAAATTCCATAAGATAGGATACTATCAACCAGAATGTACACTGAAAATATAGTTTTAACAACGGGATGTATGTATTAGACCACTAGTAACTACTATCCCGTATTTTTGCTTTGTAATAACATACTTTAAATCCAAAATGGCCGCCAGAATGATGGCCAAAATTTGACAAAATTCCCTAAATTGACATAATATTAACCAAGATGTATGATGAAAATATGGTTTTTAACAATGAGATGTATGTATTATTTCACTAGTAACTGATATCCAGTATTTATGCTTTGTTAACATACTTAAAATACAAAATGGCCGGCAAAATGGGTCCTAAAATGACTGCCAAAATGGGTCCCAAAATGACTGCAAAAATTGTCAAATTTCATATAATAGGATGATATCAACCAGAATGTACGATGAAAATATAGTTTTAACAATAGGATGTATGTATTAGACCACTAGTTACTACTATCCAGTATTTTTGCATTGAATTACTTCAAATCCAAATCTGCCGCCAAAATGGTCGTTGTAAATGTAAAAATAGTCTATAAGTGTGTATTTTGTATCACATTCACCAAATGATATGTTCTATAATGAAATTAACAATAAATTAATACTGCTTCTCAGGTATTTTGGCCGACATCTTACAGCCCCTAGGCTTTATCATATATTATCGTGAATATTGTACCATTAGGGGTATAATTGGTATTACATATTATGGTCATTTACAATACAACACAATTTGTTTAGGTCATTTAACATCAACTTAACCATCTTGCAGCCATTTTGGAAACTGAAACAGAATAAAAATTGTCACAGAGGTGGGTCTTATATATAAATGCAATAGCTTGGCAGTTTAGAACATACTATTTGGCGAATGTGATGCAAAATACACACTCATTTTGGAAACCATTTTGGATTTTAAGTATGTTATCAAAGCATAAATACTGGATATGAGTTACTTGTGGTCTAATACATTCATATACATTCCATTGTTAAAACTATATTGTCGTCATACATTCTGGTCGTTATTATCCTTATTTAATGGAATTTGACAATTTTAGCAGCCATTCTGGGACTCATATTGGCAGCCATTTTGGATTTCAAGTATGTTAACAAAGCAAAGAAACTGGATATGAGTAGTGATATAATAAATACATCCCATTGTTAAAAAACTATATTTTCATCATTTATTTTATTAACATTATGTCATTTTACCAATTCTGGCCATCATTCTGGCGGCCGTTTTGGATTTAAGAATTGTAAACAAAGCAAAAATGCAGCATATGAGCTTCTAGGGGTCTAACACATACATCCCATTGTTAAAACTATACTCTGATCATACATGCTGGGCTGATATATGCCAAATGTATGTAATTTTAGCATTTTGGCAGCCATTTTGGCGGCCATCTTGGATTTAGATATGTTAACAAAGCAAATGTAATTGATATAAGTGTCTAGTGGTCTAATACATACGTCCCACTGTTAAAACTATACTTTCCCCATATATTTTGATCCCGATTTTGATTGATATGATGTCATTTCAGGAAATTTGACCTTTTAGCGGCCATTTTCGACGCCATCTTGAATAACCACTTAGCATACCCAAATCATTTTTGGTAACATACTGAATATGTTTTAGGACAATGAAAGGAAGTTTAAAAAAGTTGTTTGGGGGAGTCCTGGGGATGCACGGTAACCCCCCATATATACCCGGCTATGCAATTTCACGTAAATTGGATCATGTGACTTCAGGTCACGTGATACGCAAGTGCCGGGTTTCCCCATTTTTTTTCTTGAATTAACTCAAAGGGTATGAGGTCTTTGTTATAAAAACAAAGTACAAAGAAAAACAAATCACCTCGAGGGGAACTGTAGCAACCCGAAGTCGGGTAGTAATATCTGACTTTTTCAACTTCCTCAAAATGTGATATTTGAACATGGCAACAGGGTATCAATATGGCAACACTGACTTATTTAAATCGGTTGGTTGTTAGACCAAAGATAGGGCAACTCATTCATGAAGTTAGTTTGGGCAAAAAATCTACCACCTTGGTGTAGGGTTCTGCCAAACTTTGACTTTTTTTGTTGCTGAAATCAGTATAATTAGGAGAATTTTCCCCTAAAATTACCTAAAACAAGATAGGCTCGTTACCATGGCAACAGAGGGTTGCTGAATTTTTTAATACCATATTTTTACATAACTACTAAATGTCTTTCACCTCCCAAACTTTAGGCAAAATCTAAAAAATGTGTGTCCAAAAGTTTGTCAATCTAGAAAAAATTCACTCTTAAAACCTACAACAGGACATTATGACGGCTTGATAGGATTTACATACTATCGTCACCAGTCATACATACATCATTCAGTTACAGATATCAAAAATACACACACTTTAATACAAATGATATTTTAAAATATAATATATCCAAAAGAATATCTTATTTTAAGGTTCCATTTGTATTTTCAGCCTCTATAGCGAGGCTGTCTCAGAATGATTTATACCCACAAAGGTGTATTTATTTGGCTATGAATACCATGGGTCATAGTACTTAGGCCTAAAAAAGAAGAAGTTTGATTGGCGTAACCCGACCGACCCTAAATACATCGCCGACCCTGAATATTTTTTATTATTTTGAGGGGAAACTTGTACTCATAGAGTCTGTTGGTTTCTATAAATAAAAAGAAAAATGTTTAAAGAAAAAGGAATTTTTGCCGTCTCTTCATTTGTGTGTACTGCTGTCTTTTAAGTGTTCAAAAGTAGGTGATTTAAAAAATTAAAAAAATTAAAAAAATCCCGACCGACCTACCCTATTTGTTTTGGTCATGTTACGCCAATCAAACTTCTTTTTTTTTATGCCTTACTTGTGATTCTAACATGTACATTAACACTTCCCACGCGGCTATTATGTTACCATAAACAAAACAGATTTTTCAGACACCTTTCCCAACTGTCGAAGTCTATCTCAAAATTTACTGAACCAATACTAGGCATATTTGTACTTATTTCAATGTATTTCACATGGTGATTCCAAATATGGTAAAGAAATTCAACAATTTTGACATTTTTGAAACAATTTGTGAAATTTTAGAACGTTGTCTGCAGACGCCTGCCAGGTGGAAAGTGTTTGGTTACTTAGGAGGTTTAATTTTTAAAAATCAGACATTACTGATAGAAATCACAAGCTATTGGGTGGAATCTAAATTTGGCCAAAACTATCTCTTTTGAAAAATTATTGATGGTTATTTGTTGTATCCTATGGTTATTTTTTGTATCCTATTCTAATTTCTACTAAAAGGTTGGTTGTTTGTGAAGTAAACAAAGCAATAATTGTGTGGTACAACAGACTTTTATTCAGCTTCAGTAACAATACAATACCCTTCATTATGACGTTTGTTTTGAACATAATTATTGTGGTGTGAAGTTAATCATTCAATATGTGCTAAAATTGAGAAAGAACATACCAGGTTTTCACATTTCAATAGTCTCGCCCACACCAAAAGAAATAAAGATATCTTGATAAAATAGTAAGTACATAGTCTCATCCTGATATATCAGGCGAGACAAAAATGAGGTCAACTTGGGTGCCTGTTTAACCACTTTTTTCTATCATTTTAATTATGAAATCTAACCCTTCAGCTGTATTACAGATTGATTTCAAATATATTCATGATTCTAAAACAATTTTGATGAGACATTTGTAAACTATTACTTCATCACTTAATTATCTTAAGTATCAGAAGCAATGACATTTGATGCAGTATTTCTAAAGTTAAATAAAAGAATCTGGCAAAGTCTGCATTATTCATAACAGAAACAGGTACAGATACCACGTTTGGGCTTTTGACCAAATATTGGCCAAGATCGTGTTTTTTTTATTTAGACCCAAGAATAATGTTTATAGCAATTGGATTAGACATAACTTTACACATTTAACTTCTCTTGATATTTACTTTATTTAAAAAAAAAAATGTTTCAATTAATCTTAAATACGGAGTACATTATGTCTTAAATTGCATTCATAAGGACAGGGCAACTTTTTTAGTAACTGAATTTATTCCAATTCAGATAACTAAAATATAGAAAATTATATGTTACATCATTTCATACCATGTTCAGGACATCATATTCAGCCATGTCTATGGTACGTTTGTTTTAGCAGCTAATAAGAAAAGTTCCACTATTTGATATCAGAATGAAAATATAAAACTGTAGAAAAGCATGATATAATTTAATGAAGTTGAAAATATATGTTTAAAATATCTTCACACACCGATACTACTCCTTCTTTGCAGCTATGTGTTCAGATGACGGGAAGTTTCATCAATAGCATCTGAAAGGGAAAAAAAGAATCAAAATTGTTTGTAAGTTACAATGATTGCACAACAGAGCTTGCTAAGCCATCACAACCCCTTCATTATCAAATTAACAAAACCTAATCCAACATTAGTTTACATCATGTTCACTGACAATCAAATAATTGAACCCAGGACCACCGGATTACAAGGTTGTGATCTAATGATCAGTTGGGAAGAAATGTGATAGCGCCCACCCAATATTACGCCATCGGTTCAGGTTAAATTTAAGAATTTCTAAATCCTATTAAAACATATTACCACCTATAATCTCATCACACTAACTCTTCCAATTAGTCTGAACATCAATAGAAAATAGTTGAACTGTATGTATTTTGTTCAATTCAGGATTGAATTCCAACATTTCAATAATCAATTGGGTTGTCAACACCAGATAAAACTAAAATAAAACTAAACTAAACTAAAATAATGGTGATCACAAACATAATACTAATGGTCAAAAATGTAGTAGTTGCCTGTGACTATTTTATTAATACGTTTTAGTGGTGAGGATGAATTTGGTTAGCCAGAAATAATGGATGATCTTCTGAGGAAAAACGTAGTGGTCCCTGTGGAGGGTGAATTACTTGACAGGTATTTTGGCTACTCTCTGATGCTATGCCCCCATGTTTCATGAGATGGGTAAGTCGGCAGATAATGATCTAAGAGGTGTTTTTTTAAAGTTTTAAGATGTATCATTACTTACTGTCATCCACAAGCCCCTGGATGGCACTCTCAACACTACTATACAAAACAAGTCTTTCCACATCAAATGCCAACAGTTGATCCCTGATTTCACTCTGAAAAATACAATTGAAGAGTATATTTCCAAAATGGTTAATTCCAATTACTTCTTCTTGGGATTATTTTTACTGATACATGCAACACAGTTCACAATTTAATAGACTTATCAAATTCTTAAATGATTATAAACTGTTTTTCTTGCATATGAAATAATGACAGTTTCTTAATAAAACACTTTGGAAAATAACCTTAGAAATAGCTGCCCCAAAATTGACAACTGAACCCTTGGACATAAACCAGCCAATGGATGTAACCATTTTTGGGGAACAAACTCTTTATATACAGATAAAATTAGTGAGTGTTGTTAAATTTCATGCAATATGTGATATAGGAATCCATAAAGTGTCAGAACACCAAACTTTGATTTAGTGTTGTTCACCATGTTCCTCCTGGATTTGAGTCACATTTTTTTGCTTTGTTTTGTTTTTCAAATCTGCAAAATCTCATCATTTTCAGAACTGATTCTCTCCAGGTTATTTTTCATTGTTATTTATTTACTTGTTTTACATTTTTTCTGCACTATGATTTCTATACAACAGAGTATACCCATGTGGCCATGCAGAACATCCTACAAAGAGGATTCACATCTGACCTGCTCTATATCCACTTGAGTTGATGCATGATGTCAAATTAACACCATAAATGGTGCTATGAAATACATATTATGAACGTTTAAAATGTATTATAATTTATTCATACACTCTTTGTAGTGTTGAACCAATCAGAAAGCAAGAAACTAAAATATGCGGAGTGCATTGAAAGTGTCTAATGCACTCATCTACGCTTTGTTTTGATTTATTGTTCAGGCATTGCGGGTTCGCCGCTTTTCACTGTGGGTGTTTGCAAACATGTTTTATTCATTATTACATAGATCCAAATTATGCTCAAATTGTGAATTTTGATTTGTATAGCGTCATGAATGAATTAGGTCAATACATGCTTATGTTTTGTGTCTCGAAAATTCAATGCACTTGCGCAAATGTTGATGCTCACAATAGCACTCCCCCTGCGGACAGAGTCGTGACATTGTTCAAGTTTCTTCGAATGAAGCAGATTTGTCAAGTCATACAATTTATACTTACATTGACTGAACAGAAGACAAGCTTCACTCCTGCTTTGCCAAAATCTGCCACAGCCTCGTTAAGACTCTATGTGAGTGGAACAACAAGAATATTAAAATTAATGCAACATCTACAAATTTGCTTTTGCATCTTCCTTTCCAAGATATACAAGTTGCTTTTTAGATATAATTACACTCTCAAGTGAAATTACACTCTCAAGTGAAATATAATTACACTCTCAAGTGAAATATAATTACACTCTCAAGTGAAATATAATTACACTCTCAAGTGAAATATAATTACACTCTCAATTGAAATATAATTACACACTCAAGTGAAATTACACTCTCATGTGTGCGTTTACTCTCGGGATAATGTTATTAGTTCTATTAATTTGGAATATACAACATTTACATGTCTTCTCTACTTCATGAACCTAACACATCCTGAAAGGTCTTGTACTTGGGAGGGGGAGGGGTGGTAATATGTGAGATACAACTAACATATTATTAGGAAAAGAGATTATATGCGAGGCCAATGAAACGAGCTTCTGACAAGTATAACCTTGAACTATTTTTGGATCTAAGGAAGGTGAGATCCACCTGTCTTTGTGATGTGTGCCCAGTCATATAAAAAGGACAGGATGGTAGATATACACAGTTTTAAAAATAGAGTCCAATAACGTTAATCTATATCAGAAAAGAATAGCAAACATTATGGCTTTTGAATCATATCTTCCAAAGTCCTATTTTCTCCAAAAATGCATTATTTTATGTATTAAAATATCTAATAAATCAGATTGAAGCTATATGCCACCAACAAATTAATGTTAACATGATGGGTCTCATCTAGGGGACAAAATTAGTTGGAAATTGCTCACCTCTATCATTGTATAATCCACCCCAGTGACATGTGTGAAGTCTAAAATAACTGGTTTTGGATCGGGCATGCCTAGTGATATTTGATAGAGACTCTCAATGATGTATTCACTAGCTGGGAAACGCATACTACGATCTACTTCTACTACAATCACTGTGTCTCTGTACATCTGTAATCAAAACAATGGATTATCATTAATATTAACTTTCTATCAAGTTGTCATATTATTGTTAGTTGATGGTGATTCGCCAATTTGCATTTTACTGGACATGTTTAGCGCACTTGATTTTCTAAAATTCTAAATATGCTTAGAATTCTTATCCTATAGTCTTAATGTTGGTCCAAATTACAATGTAATAAAAAATCTATTAAAAGTGTTAAAACGTTTCCTTATTGCGGTGGTGCAGTTCGAATGAGCTACTTTGTCAAAGTCACTCCATGTTCACGCTTTACAGGTTTTCAACCATTTTGCAAGTTTTTAAATTCACGGATTGTAGCTCCATCACAAATTAAATATATTTATGTGTTATTATTTTCGCAGTAGCTTGTTCGAGTGCGAAAAGTGTGAAAATAAATGTAGCAGTAATTGGTGGCATTGCTCAAAGATGAGAAAGTAACAGACCAGGGGCTGAAGACCCCCTTCCCAACTTGAGGTAGAACAAAGTTACGGTTTTCTTTTACACCTCAGTCCTAATTCTCTTTGACCTCTAGTTCAACCTTAAACTGTTGTCACTGTTAAAATTCCATTTACATCTTGTTGTTTCAGTCTAAATTTGGAGCAAAATTTGGGGGATTTGCCTATCTTTAAGAAGTATGGTTCTAAGTAAAATTTTCATTGTTTAGTTCACCACACCCCAATAAAGAGAAAACAAATCAGTTTGGTACGGTAGGTACCATTTCAGCATCTGGCCACTCTTTCAGACAACCATTTCATGATTGATCAGTTCAATCATTCACCTATTGTGAACATTAGCGTGACACATACCCATTAGAAAAAAGTTGGGTGCCCCCACCCCCCAGGTAGCTGATTCACCGTGGAGTAGTAGCAATCCTTTAAAAAGCAAGGTAGTTTGAGTTAAAAGAGAGATGGGTACTATATGTACAAACCTGCGAACACAGGATCGTCCCGCTCGACCTAAACCTTTACCATCTGTAGGCTTTTAAAATAACAATTCTTGAAATAATATTTGGAATACTTCACTACATGAAAATCAAGTAAAATCAGGACACACTTTTGGCTGTTTTCACAAAAGAGAACTGAGATTGCCATGAACTTTGAATGGGTCCTTGATAATACAAATTAGAGATTTACAGGATCTGACATGATTTTAAAATGTTATTTCTCTTAATATTTCATTTATTTATAAAAGAGAGTCGTTCTACACTAATCAGGAATGTGGATTAGTGATTAAAGCTTTGAACTGTAGTGAAAGTATGCAGAATCTTAACACCACATAAATTAGAGAAGCATGGAAATGTGTATTAACAAAGCATGCAACATGAACACAGACATCAACAAAACATGTCAAGGTCACCTCAATTATATAAGAGGGTCATTCAATAAGTTCTACCTCGTACCTCATAACTTTGCTATTATATAAGCCAGTCTTATGAAATATTACACAATTGTAGCATGGAATCCCAGCTACTAATTCATAGTAAAAATCAGTCTGAGTAGTGGTTGATGTACTTTTCTAGAAATAAAGTGAAAACCAAACGTCCATTAAGTGCAACAAAACGGCTAAAAGACAGCCAAATGTATCCCAAGTGCTATTCATTTGGTCAATTCTAATAGACGAAACGTCCCTATCGGTTAATAAAACCATTCTAAATTACAAATATATCTTGAACAGACTTTAAACAATAAAAGTGACTGATATCGTGGAGACAAATACCCTCTTATTAGCCAGAACCATACCAGGACAGCCATTGATGTTAACCCTATCCTAAGAGAACCTCTGCAAAAGTCATATTTGCTTTTCATAATAACTAAGGAATCTCCTATACAGGGGTAGATTTCAAGTCTCTCAAAGAGAACATTTTCTGTCACTGACTACCTGATTGACTATTCTAAAGGTTGTATTTAAGGAAAACTCATAAAGTGACTGCCATGTTAAGATTTAACACTCGAGGCATCACTGTGGCTTGACTTGTAACAACGAAAATTTGACTGAATAGCAGTGTTCCAGTTTGCTAAAGACATAGCATTCATTACATTCGAGTTGACATTTGGTTTGATTTGATTTGATATCATTTGGGTCCTAAGACCCTGGATAACCCAATAAGCTTTTAGCTTATTTCTATTGGGGTCCGTTAGATGTGTGAACAGATACAGACCGGGATGATCCCCAACTCTTTACAAGAGTCTGTAACCTTTTTAAAGGTAGATGACCCGATCACATTTTCATAACACAGAATTATTTCAAACATACGGAGATTTTCATATCATATGAAAGCTCGTATTTTTCTCATCATCATACTGAAATTTGACGGCCTAAATCGGTATAATTACGGAGAAATCGATGAAATAACGTCGAATTACCGTGAATGGTGGTAACCACCGATATAGTTTGTGTACTACTCAATGGGTACAGTTCACAGCATCTTGTGCGTCTAAAATAAGAATCATTAGAGCTATGCAACTCAAACTTTGGAACATGACTTTTTAAGGATGACCTTTCATGTAGAATAGAAAACTTCAAGTTGAAAATCGGAACATCTACCTTTAATGTGCTCAGGTACTGTATATACTATTTTCAAGCCTACAATGGTTAATATTGCCTCTGATCTAATTTATACATGATAATACAGTATTATATTCAGAAAACATCTAATGTTTTCTATTTTCAGTATTAAAATTGGGCTGTTATATCTTATCATGCAATACGGAGAGAAAAACGAAAAAACATGTATTTATCTTTTGGGAAATTTTCCATGTCGGTTGTCCAAAATCTCTCTCTGGCTTTGATCGCATCATAACAAAAGTGCAAACAGGTATTAATTATCATTTACTCTAAATGTGAAAAAGCTATGATTCTGAGCTATAATCGTGACAAATGTCATTAGGCTGACATTCATATTAGTGATATGATGAGTTAGGAGGTAGAACTTATTGAATGACCCTTGTGGTTATGGAAAATCATGAATAGTACAATTTCATTAATCTGTGTATAAAAAGAATCATGAAATGAGACATGCAATTACCATTTATCATTCAGTAGGCATGACTACTGCATGATTTTATTGCATGATTATTAGCATTTTGATATATTTATTTTCGAATCACTCTATTAAGTCCAACTTTGATATACAAAATTTCCTTTGTGATACGAAAATGTTGTATCACTAAGCGCCATGTCCCCAGATCGCGTGCGCTGTTGGGCAAGCATAAAACTACACTCGGTATTACTCGGATAAGTTTGGTAGGGATGTGCTGCCAGCAAAATAAAAATTGACCTAAACATTTACCAACTTTCGGGAGAAAATTGACCAATATTTTTTGACAGATTTTGCTAAAATTTATGCGAAAAACTGCATAAGGCAAAAAAGAATTGTTTGAATGTCCTTGTCCGCCCGACCATTGAAATCCTTCCCACCCAAAACCTTTTTTATACACATTCTAGTTGAAAATCAAAAAAATTTCCTTGTGTTTAGAAAAATAAAAATACTCATCAAAATATTACAGATTTTGTTTCCGTTTTGGTTACCACAACAAGTACATCTCATTTTACTTTTGGGACCTGAAAGAGGGTAAGGGAGAAAAACAAAACCAAAACAACAAATCCTTTTCCCGACCGACCAACCCAACTTTTGAAAGTGATCTATGGACAATCAAACAATTTTTTCATATAGTTTTGTGGTAGGGATTTATTTGCCGTCAGCAAAATAACAAATTAACCCAAACATTTACCAATTTTCGGGGGAAAATGGACCCATATGTTTACCGGAGACCCATAATTTTCCTATATCTTTGACATATATTTTGCTAAAATTTCTGTGAAAAACAGCAAAATTAAGGATTTGAGACCGATACATTCATTCATTTACCAGACGAGTGAAAAGTGGCACATCCCCGGAACCTCACATCCACTAAGAATCCCCCCACCCTTTCCAGTTTCAATTTTAGCGACCTTCACAATGAAAGTCATAACAACCTTTACCATATCAGTCTACATGCTTCTACATGCTTCTAACCTTCACCATGAAGGTCATTAAAATTGAAACTCAAACATAGTCGCCATTTAGGTCTAAAATATATCACAAAAACAGTTTTTCTACATACAAGCCTATGGCAGTCATGCATGACTGCCATAGGCTTGTATGTTAAATACAAAATAGGCTTTTATTAAAATAGCTCTGTGGTATTTTATTGAATCGCATCTCACTACTTTCATAGAGGTGCCTTGTAACTAAATCAGTATTACATGTTCATTTGCAATGCCACTGAGATAGAATTCCAAGATATTTCTGTCTATAAACAATGTAAAGGTTTCTAAATGCCATTTCTGTACATTTTATTGGCTTTCTAGTGAACAAACTGGTTTTCAACCCATTTTCTGTTTTTCATCATACAACCAAAACGTTTTTGCTTCAGAAGGCATTGCGCATTATAAGATCCTCAAAATTAAGAAATTCACCACTGCAAATCTGTCCTCATTTTTGGACCAATTATATAAAAATTTAAAAAAAGTATAAATCCCAATTCTATAATGATAGAAGTGATTTATTGGTAATCTTGTGAAAGTAATACAAGTGTCACTTCTATTGTATTTTGTATAAACACATTGACCTGTTTATTAACAATCTCCGTTAAACAGTCATTGCTACCAGAAATATGTGGTTTGGGTAAATGTCAGGCCAAAAAAAAAAAAGAGTTGACTTGCCCTTTCCGACCGACCCTAATTTTCGGAAATCTAAGGTCGCTATTTGTTTTTTGTTTTTTTTGAAGAAAAAAAAAGATTGAGAAAAAAAAATTAAAAAATTGAAAGAAGCACATAACAACAAAGAAAGATCAAAACGTGTTTTTAAGTAGTATCTGCTGTTTAAAAAATAAATTATAAAAAAAAATAAAAAATAAAAAATAAAAAAAAAAAAAAAAAATCTTTAAACGTGTTTTTGTGCAGTAAATTTTCAAAAATTTTCAACAAAAAAAAGTCCGACCGTCCGACCCTGACTTTGACCCTGAAAGGGCAAGTCAACTTTTTTTTTTTTTGCCTGAATAGTTACCTGATTGTTGTACAGGGTGTCCAAGAGAACCTGTTACTTATTTTGACAAACCACCAGCATGTGATATAAAAAGCAGCTGAGACTTGGTTACTTGTTTGATACATCATCAACAATTAATTGAACTATGCTGTTAATAAATAACGAACTTTTAATATTCAATTATTTGAATTTATACATTATAGTAATAAGGGTTTTAAGTTTTTTGAAGTCTCGCTTCAATGATTTATTTGTCGCTCATGCATATTGAGAATAATTAACGCAAGAGAACATGGCATTCACATAAACAATACATCTTTATCACAATGTTTTTAATTGAGTAATTAGTATAAAAAAATTAACCAAGCTCCAGTTTTTTAATCAATTTTTAATATTTTTAGCATTATAATTGTATTTAAAGCAGAGGTAGCTATTAAATAAAACCATACATTAACCCTAACACACACAGGGTGTATCAAAAATGTCTGGTTTATTATGACCTTTAATCCATGTAAAATAACAAGTGACAAACATGAGGCCTTTGTGTTGTCTTGTTATCCTGCATATCTATTAAGATGATAGTGAAGCCCACATTATGATGGACATAATAGGTCTAAATCTGTATTTCGTTTTGGTTTAATGTTTCAAATACAATTGTACACTTAAGTTGTCAGTTTTTAACTTCAGATATATCCAATGCCAGATATATATGGTGTAGACAATGTTTTGGTGTCTGTCTATGAGGACTTTACGCATTTAACCGTCCTAAAATCTCCTTTTTTAATGTTTACGAGAGCTTTTCAAAGATTGTTGGACAAACATTCACACATACGAAGATATAAATGCAAAAATTAAAATTGTCTTTCTTGATTTGTAATAATGTCTTTAAAAATGGTCAATTGAAGCAAAAAAACAACAAGTCAACAACTCTAAGCTTGTCACAGTTGTCACAGTTGGGCGATTTTGCATGAATTCAAGGTCATAAAAATGGGGTTTTGTATTCATAAACCTGTTATCATGCATGAATACAAATAGTAAATATATAAGTCAATGTATTCCTCTAATGGGATCTCCCTTATTGTACGATTGGTAACTGAATGGCAATGATTTATTATAGATGGCAAAATGCTGCTACACATGAATGGGTTTACTTTTTTTAACCTAAATGTGCATGATACACATAGTAAATAGGTCAACATATTCCTTAACCCTAACTCCCCGGGCGGGCGTGTTTTTAGGAATTAAACTATCATTGGAGAAAAACGGGTCAAATTTGAGGGGATTAATCAGTCTCCTCATGCGCCGCAAGTCTGATGCCTACAGACTAAGCTGCACAGGTGAGGTTGTTGAACCACACGCTGAGCGTGGTACGAGATTGATGGGTCGCCCGTGTGGTACAAGATTGTAGCACTGTTTTGTAAGGTCCAGTTAGGGTTAATGGGATCTCCCTTAATGTACGATTAATAAACAAATGCCAATCAATTATAAGAAGCCAACATGTTGCTACACATGCATGGGTTTCCTTTCTTTTACCTACATGTAGTAATGAGCATGATACATAATATTATAGTAAATAGGGAAATGTATTTCATAATGGGATCTCCCTAAGCTTATTCCATGATTGATAATCAGTTAAATGGAAATGTATATGGGCTTACTTGATAATGAGTTACATCCTGTAGATGAGAGCCGGGATGAGAGGCTAGTGGGCTGATTTCTGCTACTGATGACTGTTTATCATAATGGATTGGCAGAAATAGCAATCAGAAAAAAATGTAATAGCTTTTATTCTAGTATGATAAATGTTGCACATTCTCATATTCTACCAATCAAGAATTGTTTTAGCAAATTTAGTACCATTCCTTCCTTTGAAACTCGCGAATGAGTTTCATGTTTAATTTGATCATAAGTAATGGAAATACCCACATGACTGCATACCCAGGGTAGATGATCAAGTGTATCGCAGCTCTATTCATAATATTATGTGTGCTGATCATAATAGAAGTTAAGAGGGATTAAAACCATGTCCTGACCAGTTCACCCCTTGCTAGTCTAGTGGTTGAGAGACATGCAAAGGTTCATGGTTCGATTCCCACTAGGACCACTTTTTGAACGGATTTATTTCCTTTTGTAAAAGTTAGGGTTAGCAATACTAGTCCACTAAGTGTGTAGTTCCTACCTAGACAACCCCGGGTAGGCAGTCATGTGGGTATTTCCATTGGTGCATATTATTAATACATATTGTCATGATTCAAAGCTAGTGCGTCATAAGGCTGGCTTATATATTAGCAAAAATATGAGGTAGGAGGAATATTATTGAATGACCCTCGATTGTTTGATGATCTGCTTAAACTTATTAAGTTGATTGGTAACTGAAGATGATAGTGTAGTGAAGGAGTAGAACTGTACATTCCAATCATACAGATGGTATGTACTGAAAACTTACAGAAGAATGCAATGAAGAGCATATTTTTTGCATAATGTTTGCATTTACTGTGTATTACTTCATCCAAATTCTTGAAATATTAAATTTTCAGAAAACAAAACTTTCACAACAATGTGGTATCATAAGCTAATAAATTGCTTTCATTTTTTATTTCAGACAATACAGAGTATGCAGTGGGACATTATATTGGCTCATTCTATATACATGCAAAATGTAAATAGAGACTCATCTTTCCTGTAAGAGGTTATTCAACCGTTGGTCATATTCAGTCGTAGGTTTAGAACAGGCACACTGTTTTGGCTGCATTTTTACTTACCTGATTTTTTGTATTAATCTCATAAGACCTGCTTGATGGATCCACTCGACTGACCCCAGGACGAGCTATGGGATATAGTAGTACAACAATATCTAATCCTATTCCCAAGACTGTGCCATATTCTACACCAATGGCTAAAGAGCCTACAAAGGTCACTACTAGAGTCAGCAAGTCCAGCTCTGAAATATGAATTAAAGAAGAAGTCATTTATAGAGCCATATTTCTAACAGCCTTATATCCATTGAAGTGTTCCTAATAAGGGCTGTATACACTCTACATAATATACAGGCGTTAGAAACACCTTAATGGCCTGTATACACTCTACATAGTATCCTATGCAGGGGATAAGGAGTTCATAATAGTTGGGTGTAAAGAAGTTCAGCCATTTTTCTGTTACAACCGCATTCTAAGCATAAACACAGAAGTGCGGTTGCCATTTGAGGAGTTAAATAGCGAGTCTTTGAGCTAACCAATGCGCATATCTGATTGGATCGTTTTTAACTATGGCACCAAAAATGTTACCGCTTACACGCTCATTATTTAGGGTGTGCACGTAGGCCTGGTGTTGAACTTCTCTGCCGGCTACTAGAGTACATTAAATGGTTGAGCTAAACACCCTCCTTTATCCAATTCTCATCAGTTGATAAAATCAGGTGCTGTGGTCGAACTGGCCATTTAATTTGATAGGTGTCAGCAACTAACAAGCTGATACAGCTGCAGGGAATATGACCGACTGATACATACATGTATAATGTATAATATAAAGCAGTTTACCAACCCACCGTGTGTTACAATTAGAAAATAACAACAAATATTAACAAAATCTGGCGAATGTCCTAACAAAAGATCAACCAGGACATTCCCCGGCGGGGACTTGAATCCCGGTCTCCTGAACTCTCTAGGCAGGCGCCTTAACCACCAGACCACTGGTCTTGCTGATAATACAGCAAATGAACCAGTGGTAAGTGTTTTGGCGACGGGGTTTAACAATTAGACATAAAATAACAAATATTAACAAATGTCGGCGAATGTTCCAATGAAAAATAAGCAAGGACATTCACCGGCGGGGAATTGAACCCCGGTCTCCTGAACCTGAACTCTCTGGGCAGGCGCCTTAACCACTAGACCACCGGCCTTGCTGGGCGACACTAAATAAAGTAAATATATATATATTATATAAAGCAGTTTAGCAACCCACAGTGTATTATAATTTGACAATAACAACAAATATTAACAAATGCTGGCGAATGTCCCAACGAAAAATAAGCAAGGACATTCACCGGTGGGGACTTGAACCCGGGTCTCTTGAACTCTCTAGGCAGGCGCCTTAACCATTAGGCCATCGGTCTTGCTGATAATACTTACCACTGGTTCAATTGCTGCATTATCAGCATGACCAGTGGCTTAGTGGTTAAGGCGCCTGCCTATTAAGTTCAGGAGAACGGGTTTGAGTCCTCGCCCTGAATGTCCTTGCTTATTTTTCATTGGGACATTCGCTGGTGTTTGTTAATATTTGTTGATATAATATTGTCTATTGTAAACACTGATGTGGGTTGGTAAACTGCTTCATATTACATCTACTGAAATAAGCTTACCTGATCTACC
The DNA here is from genome assembly GCA_035610835.1 of Ophiura sarsii. Lineage (NCBI taxonomy): Eukaryota > Metazoa > Echinodermata > Ophiuroidea > Amphilepidida > Ophiuridae > Ophiura > Ophiura sarsii. The sequence goes on along the minus strand of CM069441.1, from coordinate 144,866,295 downwards.
AGTAGTAAGCTTCATACAAAGCCTGTAAAACCTTTGCCTGACATAAAAATCTAACTAAACTGATTCTGTTCACAATTTCCAGATGAAAACATCTTCACAACTGATTCAGTACATTTAGATAGTATCAAATAATGTGACAAACAATTATAGAACATTCCATAAAGTGACAAAGGTAAAATTGAAGAATAATAAAACAAATGCACAATTAAAGACAACTACTTACTGCGAACTTTCCAGAGTGCAATAAATATTCTATAGTTGAACATCTTGATAACAGCCATGATAATGACAGCCGCCAATGCTGCTTTAGGAATGTAATAGAATGCTGGTGTAAGGAATGCTAAGGCTAGTAACACTAGGGCACCTGTTACAAGACCACCTGCTGGGGTCTTTACTCCACTTTGGGAGTTGATGGCTGTCCTGAAATTGAAGAAAACAAATAGATATTATCAAATATTGAAATGTAGTACAGAATGTCGAACTAGGTGTATCAATGCTATTCTTTCATTCATAATATCTTATGCGCATGATCAAACATCATAAGCATACAAGAAAGATGATGAAAAGGGACAATAATCACTTGAGACACATACAAAACAGGGTACGATAAATCCTAACAGCCCGGCATACCAAAAACACTACTTCCAAAAAGCCCATCTCCAAGGGCATATGCGAACGATTTTAGATGACTTAATCAACCGAGCCTATATAGTGAGCGCAGTCTACTGCGGGAACGAGTAGCTGATAGCTGTGGCTTGCTTATGGGGGCCAGGTTTTTTTTGTCCGGATGGTCCCCAGTTCGATTCCCGGTCGGGGAGTGTTGATTTATTTGTTGATTTCTCTTCCAAAATTGGGATCCGGTTAAAATCCCAATTTGGGGTTAGGGTTATTAAGATAGGGAAATTAGATATCAAAGTTGAACTATTGTAAACACCTGGCTGAAAGTATTGCACCTTTTTATATAGTGCTTTATTGGATTATTTGGATTATATGCACCTGTGCAATTTGGATTACATGCACATGCAATACCTGATACATCCATTGTAGCATATTGGACCAAGCATTTGTGTTTGTATTCCACTGATTGCCATGTTCGTTATTATGAGCTTAGTAACATTTGGAGCAATACTTTCTGCCATGTGAATGAATACTGTAAAAGTGGAAATGTTCGTGCTACATTTATTTCCGCGATTTTGAAAATAAAAACAAGCAAACTTGTTCAAAATGTGCAATGCGCGAACATTTACACTCGCGAACATTTACACTTTTACAGTAGTTGAATTGAAATGAGCGAGAAAAACATCAGTATGTTGAGGTTGGAAAGCACTTTGTAATTTACTAATGTTAAAAATGTTGAAGATATCACATAAAGCTATATAATAAAGCTATACAATCAAATTGACTTTTTTACTAAATTCCAAATATTCACTTGAATTGGATGGATATACACCAGCACACTACCGAACCCTAATTATTCAACCAATGAAATACTTGTTAATTTCTTACCTTGAAAAGCTACCTGTTACTGGATATGATGATACAAATGATCCTGCTATATTGCAAGTACCTGAAATGTTAATGACATATTGATAATAATAGAGTACAGATTGAATTAAGACTATCACACATATTCACAAAGTTAGTTGAATGTGTATAATCTTCCCATACATGTCATGAACTCCTGTAGCTTATCATCGTTTAAGACCGCTCTAAAAACTCACTTATTCAAAATTGCTTTTGCCAATAACTTGTAATGTTGTATATCACATGCATGTGTGTTGTATAATTGTAGTAGTATATTATTATGTTTCTGCATTTGGCTTTTTATCATGTTCTCTGTTGTCTGTAGCGCAGTGAGCGGCTTTGTTTGACGGATACTTGCGCTTTATAAGTTTCCATTATTATTATTATTATTATTAAAAGGTTGCCGAGTATAACCGAAACTGACTTCTTCTTTTTTAATCGGGAAAAAAAAAATTAGAAGAAAAAAAAAAATTAAAGAAAGAAGAAAAAAATTGAAGAAAAAAAAAAATGAAAAGAAAAAAACCCACCCACCCTGAGAAAAAGTTTGTTTGCAAACTGAAGCAGCTATTTTGACAGGCAATGACTCCATTTTAAGGACATCTAGTGCAGCATCAGCATTTAAGTAAGGTAACAAAATGAAAATAAAGAAAAGGAAGGGAATAGTCCTCAGTGAATGGTCCTGTTCCACCAATGACCAGGACATACATCTGCTTCAAACATAATACAGTTGCTTGTGCCCTGATGAAATAAAGTAGTTTTTATTTTCATGAGTGAGCCCCTGATGATATTTAATCCATATGGCATCACAGTTTTGGATTCCGACTGGACCAAGTGTGCACTTTATAATACTGAATGCTTCCCTAGAAAGGCTGTCTGCATAATTAATATATAATTGCAGTAATGAAAATACCCACGTGACCGTCAACCCGGGATAGACGATCATGTGTATCGCAGCTCTCTCTTTTCATAATATTGTGTGTACTGATCATAATAGTAGTATTGATTCATTCCGTATGTTTAAAATGTATTACAATCATGTCCTGGCCAGTTCATCCTTCGCTAGTCTAGTGGTTGTGAGGCATGCTTTGCTATGCAGAGGTCCATGATTTGATTCCCACTAAGACCAATTTTTCAACGGATTTATTTCATTTTATAAAAGTTAGGGTTAGAATTACATGTACAATTACAAGTCCACAATGTGTGTAGTTCCTACTTAGAAAACCCCGGGTAGACAGTCATGTGGGTATTTCCATTGCTGCTATACGCAATTAGAGCATGAACTAACACTCTTTCGATACAACATGCTGCACACCCAGCCTGGAGATATATCGCATAAGTCACTATTATTGTCCAAATATTACATTATCAAACTTACCTAATGCAATCAGTTCTTGATTGGCTTCAACTCTATAATTATTTTCTCGTGCTGACGGAATAAACAATACATTTAGGTTAATCAATCAAATTGTTCACATCTTACAACATCCACCCTTACTAAGTGCTTGCTAATGAATCAAACAATAATTCACAATAAATTCTCAAAAATTCCCAAAAAGAAGCGGTGTGCCGGTGGCCCTGCTCTCCCAGTATATTACATTGCACAATCACAAAAAAGTATATATAGGCTCATAAAAGTTAATTTTGAAGCACAATTAACTACCTTGCGTAATGCACAATAGGCTGGATTGCCACAACAGTGGACTGGGTTCGAGACTCATGGCGGCGACCCTATTGTTTTCTGGCACTGGCCCATGTTTCCCCCTTTCAGTTTTATTCCTATACAAACCACTGTGAGGGATCATGGTTGTCTTACTACTTTTCTTGTATTTCTATTACCCCAACCATGCCAAATAAAACAGAAGTGCTTTGCCAAGGGTCCTCGCCTATGTTTCACCCTTGTTAGCTTTACTTTTAATTGTCCAGAAGGTTATGGGAAATAATATCAGGATAGCAAAGTATATATGAATAGTCTAAGAGTCAAATAAATTTAGGTGTGAGGAAATATGTTACTTGTAGGGTTGATAAACAATGAACTTTTTATTGTATTTGAATAGTTATAGATGCATGTTATTACCCAATAAGTTGAGAGCACATACCAGGGATAATGGTTGATAGGTTACTACGCAGAAGCACCATATTGATATTAATGCCGTATCCATATGGTGTCTAAACAGCGAATGAACCAAGTAGTTGTTCGAACAAACAACCAAAAAGCCAGAGAGGCCAACATATGCACTGACTGGCTAACTTGGTTACTAAAACACAATCCTTGCCAAGAGCCAACTTCTGGTTAACAAGTTAGTTTGCGTTCAAACCAAGCCTGATAGAAAAGTGCATTAACCATATGTTTGTCACATTTTAACTTTTTTAAAGGAATCAAAATCAAAAGTTGAGCATAAACTATGAAACATATTCAAGTGTCTTGTACGCTGCAACTAGGTATCTTGTAATTTATTTGAATGTTTGCATCATCCCGTTATACTATGTTTCTATAATTCTGACCATAAAACTTACCAAATGATTTACCAATGGCTATTGCTTCCAGATATCCTATAAGTGGGATTACCACTAAGCCTACATTCAAAACCTACAGAGATGAAATAATGAATTACTACTGGTCAGTATTTAGTCTTCACTCACTAAGGGAACAAGGTAAGGTAGAACATTGTTTGGTGTTCCTTAAGGGAATTGAGTAGTAGCATCAGTTATTATGTCATGATCACATCAATTTGCTTTCTAAATCACAAAAAGTCCAAGAAAGGTTGCTAAGCCCTCAAACTATCCAGATTACACTAGTTGACTTCAAATAAAGGTCAATGTGTATGTGTTGCCTTAAAAGACATCAGACAAATTAATGCATGCACGCTGATTTTAATGGTGACTAATGGCACGACGCAAGTTCATCGATTTCTCTGATTTTCGAGAAACAAAACATACGCATGTATTGACCTAATTCATACATGACAATACTTATCAAAATTTACTCCCGTTAATATTATTTCACACTAATAGAAACATGTTAACAAGTTTCATAACTCCTGCAGTTAAAATTGGTGAACCCATGTATTATGAACAACGAATCAAAACAAAGTGTGCAGTAATTTTGTGATGAAACCGTTCAAATCTCGTCATACCTGAAATATATCTGGTAACTGGAAGTTTGGTGGTTTAAATGGTGGTAAACCTTCTTTCACTTTGCCTGTAACTGCAATGTAACCATCCAGATGTACATATTCTAATGTCCAAGCTATAATGGCTGCTACTATTACAACTACTGCATTTTTGGCTGTGGAGTAATAAAGATAACCAATACGTGTTGAGGGATATAATTGAGATTTATTCAGTAATATGATTACATATCACCGGGCGATGAAGACAAATAAATAAGCAGCTGGTAACCAATCTAATGCTATAGGGTTGGTCGGTCAGGCTTTTTTCCCAATTTTTTTTTGGGAAAGTCATAAACTTTAGTGCAGGGGTGGGGGTGGGGTTGTGAAGTGGTGTCCCCAAAACCGGCGCAAAATATTGAGCCCCATAACCGGGAAATTTATTTTGGTTAATTGTCAGCAATTTTCAAAATATTTCATAAAATTTCTAAATATATAAAAATGAAAATAAAAAATAAAATGGGTCTGTCGAGCCCGTAGAGCATGTTTTTTTCTGTTGCCATAAATCAATCAGTCTAACACCATGAGTACATGCGTAAACAACATGACTTGACCATAGATCCAATAATTAGACAATTTGGCTGACTTTCTATTTACATGCCTATGTGATGCGTGTGATAATGTAAAATATTGAAAAATTAAGTTTGCTGGCAGTAGCTACATGGCTAGTAGCACACTTCTCATAGATTTGTGTACTCTCCTGGACTGCAATTTAAAACAATAAGTCGGCAAACTCAAACATAGAGGCTGTAAAATCTAAATTTGTGAAATTGTTGCAAATATTCCCAGATCACAAAGTAAATTGGAATATTTTGATTGGGGAGTATAATTATGACGATGTAAAACATTGATAAATTAAGTTTAGTGGCTCAGTTGCATGCTAGGGCTTACACTTTTCACATGTTTGTGTAAACTGGTCTAAAATTTGCTACTTGAATTGAAAGAACCCGGCAAAAGGGCAAAGTAAATTTGAAATGTTGTGACTAGGAATAATATATGATGATGTAAAACATGGCAGTTGCTATGTCTAGTATTTTTTCAAATGTTTTATGAACACCGGACTTAAATTTGTCATGTTTATTTTTTAAATTTCTACTTGATGAAATAAAATATTGCGTTTTACTGGTTAAGGGAGGTGTCCCGCAAGCATAAAAGTGTGCATAATATGTTAGAAATATAACTATCGAGCCCAACTTTTGTAATTATATAGAACAAAACACTACACTTATGACAAAAACAAATAAAAAGCGCAATCTCTTAACATGCACTTTTTAAAATTCGCGGCAATTGAAAGTCCCAGTGTCGATGATGTCATAGTTATACAATGCACATGCGCAAATTTGAGCACCGATACCCATGACGTCATCGACACCGGGACTTTCGATCGCCGCGAATTTAAAAAGTGCATGTTGAGTGATGGCAGTTTTTATTCATTTTTGTGACCAGTATGGTGTTTTGTTCTATATAATTACGTAACTTCGGCTCGATAATTATTTTTCTAACAAATAATGCTCAATGTTGTGCTTGCGGAACCCTTCCTTTAATAATGACTTGTTTAATGTTTTTCTGTGATGAGATGAGACGCTTCTAGTTTTTACCACTTGTTGCCATTTCCAATTTTTGCCGGCAAAATCTGGACCTTGTCAAATGCCCGGGGTGCTCAGTGGTCATTACAAGGGGTATCGTACATGTCCGAAAAATACCCTAAATACATAATCTTGTTAATGTGAAAAAGCACCCCTAAACAAGTATGGCACAGTATTTTACATACCCGAAGCAAGTAATATCAGTATTTCCAATACCCTAAACAAGTCTCAAAAATATTTTGATACCCTAAACAAGTGCTTAAAATATTTTGATACCCTAAGCAAGTAATTTGTATATTTTAAACCCTTACTGTGTATGACACATTTCTAACACTTTTTTCCTTCCCTAATAAGCTAAAAGTATTATGAAACAAATGCCGAGCTGATTTATCAGATCACTTGCGAAGGATACAATTTGAGAAATATATCTTGTCCATGTATCATGGCTATTTATAATCCTCATGGAGCAAATAAGGACCCTAAATACGAAAGCCAATGATGTAAATTACAATAATTGTAAAAAGTATACTTTTTTCTTAATTTGGCTTGTTTTGATACCCTATTCACGTTACGTACGTAACGTGCCCCAGCTTCAAAAACTACCATAATTACGTGATTTTTTGAACACGCATGATACCCCTCTTGTAATGACCACTGAGCACCCCGGGGTCAAATGACCTGATAACGCGGGAACAGTTCCATCTAGATGCTCAATATCAAGCATCTATTAAGATTCAAAATATGCTTTTTATCAAGCAGCAATGGTTTTTTTCTTCAATTTTTTACACAAAAAAACACATTTATAACATGTTGTTAGTCCAATTGATAATGAATATAAAATTCATATGCTCAAAAACAATAGCTTCCTGCTCTTATAGCATACTGAGACTCTATAGATTCCCAATCAATTTCATCAAGTATAAATGGAACTGTTTCTTACTTTGACTAACTCACCTGTTCCAACAAACCATAAGAAATTCCATAGAATTTTTTGTAAAGTTGTTGGTGTATAGTCTTCCTCTTTCTCCCATTTCAAGGTATCATTTTTTACTTTCTGTATGGAAAGAAAATAATAATATCAAAGCTATTAATGTAAGGGAAGGATTCCCCCCCCCCCCAAAAAAAAAGAAGAAAAAGAAAAAAAGAAAAAAAAGATAGAGTAATTGTATCATTCCACAGCACAAAATACCTTCTAAATAAATAGGCCATCCAGGGCTCTTAAAGGAAGGGTCCCGCAAGCACAACATTTAGCATTATTTGTTAGAAAAATAATTATTGAGCCGAAATTACGTAATTATATATAACAAAACACCATACTAGTCACAAAAATGAATAAAAACCGCCATAACTCAACATGCATTTTTTTAAATTCGCGGCGATCGAAAGTTCCGGTGTCGATGCAACATGGGTATCGGTGCTAAAATTTGTGCATGTGCATTGTATAACTATGACATCATCAACACTGGGACTTTCGATCGCCGCAAATTTTAAAAAGTACATGTTGAGAGATTGCGGTGTTTATTTGTTTTTGTCATAAGTGTGGTGTTTTGTTCTATTTAATTACAAAAGTTGGGCTCGATGGTTATTTTTCTAACATATAATACACACTTATATGCTTGCAGGACACCTCCTTTAATGGAAAAACTGTAAATGTAGAAATGTATTTGTGAGACAATAAACATTGCGCTTTTCGTGCTTCAAGCACCACGAAAATAAAAATAGACACAAATATATTTTGTGAATGTATATTCTCGGTAATGAACTTTGATCAAATCACAATCTTAAAATCAAGGAAATATTTTAAGCAATCTCCCATCTCGTATTCAATGATGCTCAGAAAATCATTGTAACAACAGCCTTCTTGTAGTACAAAGTTTGAACTAAAGCTTTAAATTACTTTTGTTTCAATAGGAAATTGAGCTGATGATAATTTGATTTAAGATGTAGAGCCAATGCTTAATTCTGACGCATATGCTTCATCAGGCACATTTTGTTGGACAGGGTTATATTGTGATAAGGTACCGAAGAAAAAAACCCCGTTCTACTGGCCCGACCGACCGACCGACCAATTTTTCTTCTTCAAATTTTTGATATTTTTTTAATTTGTTTTTAATTTGTTTTGAACATTTAGAAAACACCCACATCTCTGACCCTACATGAGAGGTCTGTTTGCCCATAGAGGTTTTTTTGGCTAAAGAGAAAAAAGGTTGTAAAATTTAAAAAAAATTTACCTTCTTTTTCTTATATTGTCAATAGTATTACTTCAATTAACAAACAACACAAGCTTGCCTAAAACCCTGCTAGATGATGTCATATTTTCAAGAATAGAAGGCGCACCTTTTGAGCAAGCAAGACATTGTAATAATTACTATAAAATAAACAGATTCACTGCAAACTTAGGATAAGATTTTTAAATCTTGTATGCTACGTTGGCAGTGAATCTGTTACTAACAATAACAATGTACCTGTAATACATATAGCAGCACCATACATGATACACCTAGCAGAACATCCCAACCACTGAGGAGAAAGAAAGACAAATATGAGGTGTATTAGAACATTTGTAAGATTATTACAATTGTAAATACTTATGAGCCAGTGAATCATATACTTCTAGACTTAGTAGTGGCATATTTTGCTCACCGATGATATCTGTAGAAATTCATCCCAAATACCACTTGAATAGCAAGTTGGCAGGGGTGGTTGGCTTCAATGACTTAAACCTACTCGGTGTTTCTCCTTATAAGATTTCAGCCAGTGCTTCAGGTAAAGTATTCATTTTGTTAGGTTCAATACTTACGTAGGATGTATCCTTGGTGTACAATATTCATACTAGTGTAAAGACTCATCACAGAATAAAGCTGTATAATCATTTAATCCTTTAACAAAAGATTTTGTGCTATTTTTAGGCTAATTTCTTGCAGTATTACACCACACCAAGGACAAACTCTACTTTGCATTATAACAGCATGTTCACAATGTATACCAGGCAAACAGATCTATGTCAGGCCAAAAACTCAATTTGGCTTAAAGTTACTTTGGCAATCAATTATTGTAGCAGGCAATTTTTCGATCAGGCACATACTTTAGAAATAAAAGCAAATATTCAAAGTATAGACCTTCCGGAATAGAAGTCGTTACTCTGAGTTTCATGCCTGGTAGGCAATCATCAGAAGATAGTCCAACCATGTATTATTGTTGTTAAATAAACTAGTATGGAGGAATCTCTATACAGCCACAGGACAATTCTATTCACTTTTGCTTAGAATACAGAATATAGACACAACTATCATCCATCTTTTCTAATGTATTGATGGCTCAATAAGTTTTCATATTCTGTATTGTGCAAATGACTCTGACTGTGCGATAACACCTTTTAATTAACTAAAAGACAATAATAACAACAAAAAATAGATAAATAAATAGAAGAAATACACAAAACTTACTTTGTTTCTTTGATATGTTTAAATGTTAGTATTAAATCATCCAGAAATGATTCTGAATGGAAGCTCTGACCCAATATGTGTTTGACCTGACCCATGGCTATAGTAATGGCTGATGCTGATGTAAAACCTGCTATGACTGCACTAGATATAAACCCAGTCAATGCACCTGTGTAAAAAATGCAAGAATATTTTAGTTAGATTACAAATCCAGATGCAATAGATGTACATACCCTTGTGTCCATGGTGTCAGTATTTGTAACAATCAAAACAAATAATATTGTTCTCGCCACTGTGTTTACTACTTTTTCAATCAGAGTATGTGTTCTTTGACAGAATGAAGCGCAACATATGCTTGCCATAGGACATTCTATTCTACCTGCGACATGAAATATTTCTTGGGAACTCCATCTGAGGTAATTGGTGGTGATATGATGACACCAAGGTCTTAGCCAGAGATCCGTCCACCCGTCATTTCGATGGGCAGATTACTTCAAGGACAGGCAGAATTAAGGGATCTAACAGATGTGATATTCTAAAAATAGTTGTTGTACGAGTTTAGTGAACTTGAAACTAGTTCTGACTGACAAATCAAGGCTATAGAGCGAGCACATTTTTGAACCTGTGGGTTGCAGACAGGTGATTTATGTTTTAAGGTCAAATTATGGACAGGCTATTCTGTTATTAAAAATTGGACGGGCAGTTGCTGAACTCTGGCTAAGACCCTGGATCACAGTGACAACACCTGGGATCGTACAGACCAAATTTTATTATGAAGAGTTATAATAATTGTTCTCAAATCACTATGAAAGAATTCGTAAGATCACAATCTATTCATGACAGTATATGGATCCTAACTGTATGAGCGCAATACATGATCCCACATTAATGTTTAACTTACCTAAATGCAAAGCTCCAAGTGCAAATTGTACAATCCCACATAAGAAAGCCAGCATGATTGCGTAAGAGGGTTCATGAAGGTCTGGATCATCTGGATAGGGTTCACCATACAAAGCTACAAGTAAAGACATAATAGCTGTGGGACCAACTGTCACATCTTTAGATGTTCCAAGAAAAAAGTACACAAAGCATCCCATGAATGCTGAATACAGACCAACCTATTGAAAGAGAAGAGAGAGACAAGAGATGAATACAGACCAACCTATTGAAAGAGAAGAGAGAGACAAGAGATGAATACAGAACAACCTATTGAAAGAGAAGAGAGAGACAAGAGATGAATACAGACCAACCTATTGAAAGAGAAGAGAGAGAGAGAGATGAATACAGACCAACCTATTGAAAGAGAAGAGAGAGAGAGAGAGATGAAAACGTTTTTGTTAATGGTTCTTCAGTCAAAACACACTGTCACTCTGTTGTTGATGTTGACTAACATTTCAATTATGCAATACCTTGTGGTTATTCACAAAATCATGTATCTGTTGTGTGGTTAGCCAAGGTATGGCAAAAGGCGTGTTATGACACAAGTCATGCAATGTTTGAAATTTATTAACCCTAACTGTCCTACCTACTACAAATCCCTACACTGCTAGCTACTGGTACCTTGCACTTCCTCAGACTCGACTATCTCATACATATTGACATCTCATTTTTTCTCTGAGATGTTTTTGATAGTGTAGGTTAATTTGCTATTTGTCATTTAGGTGAATTTTTATATTAATAATTCAAGTTAGTCAGAAACCACTTTTTTGCATGCCCTGATTTTGGTTTAATGAGCATATTCTCAAATGATATAAAGCCTAAATTATATGAGAAAAGTGTAATACACAGGAATCAAAATTGCTGAAGATACTATGGCCTCCAGAGTCCCTCTCACTCTCACCTGTACTGGTAGTTTAGCAATACTGGCGTATGCTAGAGCCTGTGGTATGACTGTCAAGCCAACAGTAAATCCTGCTATACTGTCATTAAGTAGATAACTAGCTTTGTATCTAGGAAGCCATAAACTTATTGGTAATCTTTTCCTCCATGAGCTTATTGAGCAGTAGTTCTTAGCTCCTTCTCTAATCTGGATGCCAATATCCTCCATTGTGCTAATCTGTGATAATCTTCTTCTAATCGTCCTCCTGACCCTGACGTTTCATATGGACATTGTTAGTACAACTATCTCATTCCTACAATTCTGAAAGACACATTAAAATAGGATAACATGACTATATATGGTTAAAATTTAGATTATAACGGATATGTCCTGAGACAAATATACCTCAAGAGATATGAAGTGCTCATTCATATACCTGCTATGTTATAGTTGATGGCCAATCGATTATCATCATTTAGTTTACTTTGTAGAACGACCTCATTATTTGAGTTAGCGCGCTATTTTAATTCCAGTGTTATCCACACATGTAATACAATTTTCTTAATGGAGTGAACACACTTGAGTATGGGATGGTTATACTGACATACAGACCATGCATTATAGATTTCTAAAATGTTTCAACCCCCCAGGATTCAACAAAGCAGATCTATGCTTTTGAAAACCATTTCCATTCTGGTCTATCACAGTTCAATTCTTCATCATGTATGAAGGCCTTCATATACGATCATTATAATCTGTATGTTTAGTCTTTATTTTGTTTCTTTGACCAACTTCGCAAAAATAGAGGAACATTTTGGACAACTACACAATAGACCAAAGTCTCGCCATGTGAATGCAGACAGTCGTACCTGCATTTGTATCATTTAATAATACAGAAGCCCCTTTTTTGTTTCAATTTTTTATATGTTTTTGCAGATCTTATTTCTTAACTTGGAATTACTAACTTTCAAGATTTGTTTACACAATTTAGCTTAAAATGTGCCACTTTAGCTTATATTTTCATGCGCAAACAAAACCTGTCAATTTCGACCTTCTTGCATTCATATGACGAACTGATAGTAACAGTAGTTAGGGCCTACACACAATACAAATACCAAGTACTGAAAAGCTTAGGATTAGGATCTCTGTTTTCTCATATAAAATGTCTCCTGTGGACAGCAAAAAATAATTTATAAAATCCACTTTAGTAACCATATAATGCCTATTCATTAACTTTATACCGCCCCCCCCCCCCTCCCCCACAACCCACGAGTGCTAAACAATGCTAAATCCTAAGTCCATCTTCAAGCGCCTGTGCGCCGATGATGTTATCGACCGAGCCTAATAGTGAGCGCGGTATACTGCGTGAACGAGTAGCTGAGGGCCCTGGCTTAATAGTGGGTGGGACATAGAGCCGGAGTCCGAATGGTCCCCGGATCGAATCCCAGCGATCTTAAGTTGGTGTTTTTCTTCAAAAATTGTGATCCCGGTCAAAGGTATCTTTTGTTGCATATGAACAGTGGGTTTATCTCAAATCGACAATGCTTTGTCACTGTATTTAAGGTATGGGGGAGTTGTTGAATATGGAATAAGTGTAAAGCACAAACAAAGTAGCTACGAAAACAAGCATGCTTTCATATCATAGCTCTTTAAAGCTTTGCTTGAATCACACAACAATGTACAGCCTATTCAATGTAAACAATGGACAATCAATCATTCATAATAATTATATAGACCTAATATAAACCACTATTATAGTCTGTGTCTGAGTCTAAATTCATGATTTATTGCCAAAAAAAATCAAACCCCGTTCCGTCCATGAATGATGCCGAATCGGGAATGATGTGCATTCATTAATCATTATCATGATATTGATTCTAATTGACTTAGGCCTACTCATTTCAATATACAGTCATAAAAAAAGTAACTATACAGGTAATAAATGGGCTTCTAACTCTTAACATTATATCCTACTTAAAAATATTAAATCATAAAGTTGTTGAAAAATTTGTCTTCTTTAAATATGAGATATTGCACGCTAGGATCGGGTGAATATTGAGGAAGTGACACTAAAAAATGTAAGGAGAAGTCCGATTTTCATTTTCACATTTTTATTTTCTACACGCGGACCAATCTACGGGTATTTGATTGATTACCGGTAGTGCAATTGAGGGATGCATGCGCAGGTTGGACAGTCGGCCGCATTGTTCCGATGGATCAATACGCCACACACACGCTGCTACCTGTCATTCTCTCCCCCGTGTTGAAATGTAAAATGTGAATTTGAAATTGTGACTTTACCTTACATTTTGGATTGTCTCGTCTTAAATATTCAACTGATCCTAGCGTGCAATATCTCATAATATTAAAGAAGATAAATTTCTCAACAACTTTATGATTTAATATTTCTAGGTAGGATATATATTTTTAGAGTTAAAAATAAAAGTACATTTATTACCTGTATAGATACTTTTTTTGATGACTGTAATTATCATATAGTCTCGATAGATAGCACGACGTATGAGAGCTATGAAACAGAGCTAGGCCCTACCAAACCTATGATTTGGGTACTGCAAGGACTAATTCCAATAGAATAAGATTATAATAACTTAAAAGTACACGATTTTATACAAACAAGTCAAAACCAACCATATCAGTTAAGCAGTGAAGATTCGCTAATAACGGCAAAAGGCATAGATTTTACAGGGCAAAATCAATGCTGCTGAACAAGCTTAAGCCAAGCCTAAGGGCACCAAAGTCCAAAGAGTCTAGACGATTTTAGAGCATAATAAAATCAAAATCAACAAAAATCAGCAAAACTGATGCATCACATGACCAATCATGTGATATGTATCCGATCCCCAGAGGGGGCTTGACTGGAGCCTGAAAAGCCCAGACGACGCTGGCCACGCGTCTCGGACGATCCAATATTATGGCAACGGGAGTGCACCATTTTGAAATATTTTTAACAGTCATCGCCCGGTTAACGATGAAAATAATTGAAAAAAATAGCATTTACAATTGGGGTGATTAGCCACCCAGAACGGTTTTGGATTGGAAAAATGTTCTTCTAAATCTATACCTATGATGAATTTTTCAAAATGATTAGATCAACATTCGCGATTTAATACGTGTTATTTCAATACGAATTCAAAATTTAGGTTTCCGCATGTCCATCGTCGTCTGGAAAAGCCTTTTTTCAGACGGGGGGGGGGGGGGGGGGGGGGGGGGGGGGGGGGGGGGGGGGGGTGAGAGAGAGAAAGGTGACTAGAAAATGGAGAAAGGTCTCAGTAATTCAGAGAAAGGTGTCTAGAATGTAGAAAGGTCTCTGTAATTTAGAGAAAGGTGTCTAGAATCGAGAAAGGTCTCTGTAATTTAGAGAACGGTGTCTAGAATGGAGAAAGGTCTCAGTAATTTTGAGGAAGTTGTCTAGAATCGAGAAAGAAAGGTCTCAGTAATTTAGAGAAAGGTGTCTAGAATGTAGAAAGGTCTGTGTAATAGTCTTGGAAAGGTCAAATGTTGAGAACGGTCTGGGTGTAAAGCAGAGAACGGTCTGTATTAAAGCAGAGAACGGTCTGTAAAGCAGAGAACGGTCTGTAAAGCAGAGAACGGTCTGTAAAGCAGAGAACGGTCTGTAAGTGTAATGTACAGAAAGGTGTGTATCTTCTATTTCTCTCTCACTCTCTCTTTCTCCATTTTCTAGTCACCTTTCTCTAAATTACTGAGACCTTTCTCCATTTTCTAGTCACCTTTCTCTAAATTACTGAGACCTTTCTCCATTTTCTAGTCACCTTTCTCTAAATTACTGAGACCTTTCTCCATTTTCTAGTCACCTTTCTCTAAATTACTGTGACCTTTCTCCATTTTAGACCATTTTGACCCCTTTGGCCGCCCATATTTCCGTACCCCTATTCAAATGTCCCGTCAAATGTTCGGGGGAAGAAAAAAATCGCACACCCAAACTATGTTTCGCTTTATCTTCCTTCAATCAACAATTATAACGGACATTATAATACATGGAATATTATCTATACAAGAGATAAGTGATAGACTTTGATATTAATTGCCAATATTTCGAGACAACACACATCTATAACAAATCTTAGGGACCGTTCATTATTTATGGTGGAGGGCGGTTGGTTGGGTAAACTATAGGGGGGGTCATGTAACTTTCATATGTTGAAATAGGGGGGGGGGGGGGGTTATGTAACTTTTTATTCTTGAACAGGGGGGTTGTGTAAATTTGTTTAAACTGATGGTGGTGATTGTAGTGATTTTAGAGGCTATTTTGGAGTGTCAATGCCATTTTTTTCTGCGCTTCGCGCATATTTTCTTAAAACCTATCAACTTCAAAAACTTTTACTATGAGACGACTTCGGGACAGCAAATCGACGATATGGTGGAAAAACATCTATATAATCATCAACGGTCGAGACATTAGAGCCACAGGGTGTATAATGTTACAAAATCCAATTTCATGATTTAAAAATGTGATTTATTGCACGCTTTTCACCTCATCTCTGCTTTGCACCAATGCTCACAAAGTAGAACGTTTCACTGGATTATACGTTTCTGCTTAGAATGTTTTAATTGTTCGGGTTATAAAGACTCACAAAACCACCCAAAATGTATAAATATGAAAAATTCCAACTCGCTACGATCGCCATTACTAATTTCACACAATAAAAAGAAGGGGCATCATAAAATTATTGGCCGTTCAGATAGGGCACAAACAAATTTGCCAACGTATCCATGAACAAAATTCCAAAGGTAAAGACAACCCCTTAAGTATGTGACAGGTTGGTTTTTTCGGGGAGGGGGGGGGGGGGGGGGGGGGGGTTGTGTAAAAAGCTACTGGTTAGCAGGGGGGTCATGTAATTTTCAGTTTCAGCTTTAGGGGGGGGGGGGTAGGTAATTTTAACATACGAGTCTCGAATTTGTCCCAACCCCCCCTCCACCATAAATAATGAATGGTCCCTAACTATATGCAATATTGATATTTTCCATAAACCAACAACACAAGTGAGCTCCAGTGGAATTCATTTATAGCGCGTAGCTATGATATAATCTCCGATATGGCTGATAAATGTGTTATTTTGCTGATGTTTCTTTGCCTTTTTCAAAACTCTTGTAGTCAAGGTAAGTTATATAATACAATAGGTTTAAAACTTCAAAACAAATAATTTTCAAATTTAATTAAGACTATGCGATATTATACAGCCACTTTGTGAATAATACTTTCTATTAACTTATTCTTTATTTCTGTTTAGTCATTCATCATCCTCAATTTTAGGGAAAACCAAGGAAATCATTTCAATATATCCATATGATATGGCGAATATTTAATTGTATAATGTTGAATGAATGGTGTCACCTATAATAAGAACATCACTATCTTTAGATTAAATATGAACAGTTTGTTGTTGTTGTAGGCCTAAATACAGGTTATTTAAAAATATATTTGTAAATGTGTGTACATTCCTCATTAAATATTTTATTTATACTGTGTCTTCAGTGAATCGATCAAGTGTCTGTTGTGAGTGACTGATGATGGATGCATGTTTTCTTTGTAACTATCATGTTACCATCTCAATTCACGCTTTATTCCATAAGCGTATTTAAACATTAACCCTGACCCCGGTTTAGGGTTTTTGACCGGGATCACGATTTTCGAGGAAAAAACGCCAACTAAATCTCCGGGAACCTGCCGGAGATTCGATCCGGGGACCCTCCGTTCTCAAGCCCCATGTCCCACCCACAAGCCACGGCCCTCAGCTACACATTCGCGCAGTATACTGCGCTCACTATAGGTTCGGTTGACTACGTCATCGAAAACCGACGGCGCATGCGTTTGGAGAGGGTTAGGATTAGCATTTTTAGCACTCAGGGGGGTTAGGTTAGTAAACATCATCTGTCGTCTACATGTCTCATTAGATATGCATAAAGAAAAACGTGTACATCAATTTAAAGAAAATCCTTAACAAAACATTGTTTATGCATATCTATGTGTAATGTAACAATTTAAATATTTGCACTAGATTATCTGCACAAACCACCAAAATGCAAGTACTGTTATTATTCAAATTGATTTTCTATAAAGCGAAACAAGTGAGAGTAAAATGTATCAACAGAAAAATAACAATTCAGAAATCCATTTACAAACTGCAAATTTAATATACCATTGTTATAGAATTCCACAACTGAAGAATGCACCTGTTCGTATTTAGTGTTTAGAGTACGAAAATTAATATAATTTTATTATAGAAATATAGAGAGACTTAAATAATAATAATAATAATAATAATAATAATAATAATAAAAACGCATTTTAAAGCGCCTTACGAATACACCTCAAGGCGCTGTACAATGGCAAAATGTCTTAAACTACAACAAGTTATACGCCAATACATCATAAAAAGATACATATTACACAGACATAATACTAAAAACCATGATACAGTAAGGTAAAAATCTAAACGTGTATATTTATCGAAAAAATTAAATTAATGAGAATTATATTTTTCTGATAAATATTTCAATTTGGGTAAATTCATCAACAATTGCCATTTTTGATTTTAAAATATTTGTTTTGTAGAAAACCATTTTACCATTTAAACTTTTTCATTATCATTACTAATAACATGAATAAAGTGAATGACTAAGATACATACAATTTACTTTAGCAAATATCAAGTTCCCAGATGCAAAACCAAAAGATATGGGAATAGCCCCATCCTTTTCCTTACTAATCTCCTGAATCAGCAGCAGTAAATATGCTTGCTAGGGGGAGGGGGGGGGGGGGGGGGGGGGGGGATAATCTGACTCTTGTGTAGGTTTGTGATTCATTCCCTGTGTCACTTAAAATTGCTGTTTTTTAATTTTTTATATGTCACCCACAGTGCAATATTAGCTTTTTAGGCGACTTTAGCATGTATAACCTTTAATTATTTCTGATAATCTGACTCTTGTGTAGGTTTGTGATTCATTCCCTGTGTCACTTAAAATTGCTGTTTTTTAATTTTTTATATGTCACCCACAGTGCAATATTAGCTTTTTAGGCGACTTAGCATGTATAACCTTTAATTATTTATGTATTTTTAATACCTTTTAATCTCTTTTAGCATTTTTAATGTTCAATTTTTATGTTATCTTTTGTGTACATTTCTATGTGCAATTTGTGGTTTTTATACCAATGTAATAACCATGTAATTCAGCTTTTAGCTACGATTTGGTGAGAATAAACTATAACTATAACTATAACTATAAACTATAACTATAAACATGATTTTTGGTTGTCATGGTAACCAAAATGAAATAGAAAAGAACGTATTTTTGCAGTATTTAGGGCAAGTAAATCATGCCTACACACTAAGAAGTCCGGGGTCAAAAAATGACCCCTTTTCCGGTATCAACTATGCACACTACCCCGGACGGGGTCAAAATGACCCAATTGGTCGTGGTCATTCTAATGACCCCGTACTTGGTCAAAAAGTAACCCGTTGTGGTCAAAATATAACTCCACTTTGGGTCAAATGAAATGACCCCTTTGGCAGTGGTCAAAATATGACCCCTTTTTGGGGTTGGAATGAAACGACCCCATTTGCATGGGGTTACTTAATAACCACATTACGTGGTTGTTTTCAAACCAATTACTGGGTCAAATTAACCCAATTACTGGTCAAATTAACCCAATTACGGGGTCAAATTAACCCAATTACGGGGTCAAATTAACCCAATTACGGGGTCAAATTAACCCAGTAATTGGGTCAAATTAACCCAATTACGGGGTCAAATTAACCCAATTACTGGGTCAAATTAACCCAATTACTGGGTCAAATTAACCAAATTACTGGGTCAAATTGACCCAATCACTGGGTCAAATTAACCCAATTACTGGGTAAAATCAAAATGAAACACACAATTAATAATGATATTTAGAAATAGATTGTTTCAAGCACCATTTTAGTTTGCTGTTTGCATACTTTTCTAATTTACTTCATTAATATAATGCATGTATCTGGTTTGTGAACATTCACTAAGTTAGTGACGTCTTGAATTGATCACGTTTATCAAATGGATATAAATTATATACGAAATCTACATTCCATGGTGTTAATTTAAAAGAAGTCGATGCACACCCGTGTGTCAAATAGTTCTGAAGTCATTATAAAGTTGAAAAATTGGACTGCAGTTGGTCACATTATTATCTATATTTCATAATAATGCAAACACATTTTATTTTATGTTAATGCTCAATCTTGAATTTAAATTTCCATAGCTTCTGTTTGAGACGGATAGTCAATACTTATAGGTATCAATACGCCACGGTATCGGCATCGGCAAAATTACCCATTAGTTTTTAGTGTGTATAAGCGGTCTTCATGGGGAAAGTGTTCCTAAAAATAAAATAAAAATTGATGCACACAGCCCGAACATGAACCTCTTTAAATACTGTGCACTTCTGTTTACTGTTGCCATGAAAACAAGTTGAAAACAAAAAATCACACCTCAGATCAACCATATATCCCCAATTATATGCAGATTCCTATAAGGGATGTAGATTTAATAAAATGTAAAATTGACTTTTCTTTGTAAAAAAAATAGTTTAAAAAGGCACTTTTACCCCCCAAATGCCATACAGGTGGCATGATTGGAATTTGTTGCTAGTGTTAGTAGACAATCTCCAAAATAAATCTCCAAAATAAATCATAGTTTTCCTCAATCTATTTCAAACGTAACAGCTATTTAAAAAGGGTATTTTTGGGCAAAATTGGCTCAAAAATCATAATTTTTTAACCTTAATATATAAGCTCACGTCACTTTTTAGCCTTGTCAACCAGATAATTGTAAAAAATATAATTATTTTCTAATTCGCTAGTTCAACCGCAAATAAGAATTTTCCTATTCCGCTATTCGTCCTCCTGAAAGAAACACATTCATCAAATACACTATTTGGGGCGCACGGCTCTTAAACGACGGGCACATAGCAGACGTGGATGGTACGTACAGGGCAAATGCACAACAATTAATTTGATTGTTTAATTCTGAAGTTTTCTGTATGTTTTTTTTTGATAAATATAAATAATGTATATTTTTAATCAGTAATGAACGTTTTATTGATAATATTTAGTTCAAAACTCTGTTTGATATGTCACTTTATATAGTATATTGTGTGCGTTTAACCATATCAAAACGTTTTGGGCTATAGGGACCCTATTGGAATTGAAGAAAATGCATCAGTCATGCTCTATGCACACATGAGACAATGCATGCTATATACTGTCCCGTATCTCTGTGTAGAGGTTATTTGCACAAAGGCCACTTGAGTGTTTAGTCTCACGAGCAGTCTGTGCAGCTCGTATTGTTCCACTACTGTACATTGTATCATGTGCGTGGACCGTGACAAAGACTACGCGGCACAGGTTCATGAACTGAAAAATAAATTCACTCGGCCAAGGATGTGATGTGATGGGATGGTCTTACATCATGAATTTGCGTGGGGTAACATTGACCAATCAAAACGAGTTATATATGGTTAGAAAGATAAATTAACATAGAAAATACACTCTCTCAAATTAAGAATTAAAAGAGGGCGGTATGCCAAATTGTTTAACAGTAATACAGCTCTGTCGCCAAAACCGGTGATTGTTCACAGAGAAATAACAGTAATTAGACTACTTTAAAAAATCATTTGCGTTGGTAAATCATAATGAAATTGTAATTTGTTAGCTTTACTAGAAGGAACATAGTCTTCCTCGTATTATACTAGTCAAATTAGGCAAAATATGTGGTACTTTTAGCAGAATGGAGATGGATGTGAAAAAAGACGTGGTTTTTACGTCATTCTCCATAGAACATTTTTGGCTAAATAAAACAAGAACTGTTCAGTGACCCAAACGTTTTCATATGTCCTTAAAAAGTTATACGATCTCGCTTTGAGTGGCCTCATAGGACTTGCGCTGTTGCGCATGTGCTTGGGAAAAGATTTCGTCTCGCTTGCTTTACTACTGTATTGTAGTTGTACTGCCTGCATCTGCCATGGATGAAATAAACCCGGGATCATTCACATGCGGCATGATACAGTAATCATAATTAGGGAATTTATCATTATTTCATGGACTCCCAACAATTCTGTTTGGACTCCATAATTCTGAGAATTGCCAGGATATGGGGTCCAACTGGACCACATAATTTTGAAGCTACTGTGAACCCTGGGATAGACAACAAAATATAATTCCAAACTTACCCACTCTCCTCCCGACCTTCATTCCCTCCACCTTTTCTCTGTATCTCTGCTGGATCAAAATCCTGCGCTAACTATTCTTCATTGCCAAGGGAATCTTCTCAGTTCTATAAGGCCGTGTTCCCACATAGAACAAAATCCCGAGTAGTCTAGACTAGTCCGGACCGGGTCCGGACTAAATCGCTAGTGGGAACGCGTTTCAAGTAGGTCCTGGTCCGGACTCAAAGTGGTTTTTGTTATTTTTTAAGACCACCTTTAAAGGTAGTCTTGGTCCGGACTAAATCAATATTTTTTCATGTGGGAACGCGATTCACTCGAGACTAGACCACTTGACCCGGGGTGTATTTCACTAACGTTTGCGACTCGACGTACAGGCTAAATACAGTACGTACCACTCAAAATCGATCGTAAATTTACGACGAGTCGTAAATCACTTTCACTAAAAATGTACGTGCTGTATACCGTACGTAAGTCCGCGCGACGCGCTGAAGACAGTACGTGAATCTACGGACACCCTAGGGGGTATACGTAGCGGTACGTACTGTGTGAAATAAGTTATTTATAGGTTTTAAAAGAGGGTAATATTCTGGGTGGGGGTAATTTTGGCGCGTTTTTAAGCCAATTTGTAATCGTTTTCGGTAAGATGTTTTGTGTTTGAAATAGTGTAGTGGCAGGACCAAGTCGATAGGGAGAGCTATCAATGTTTAAACGTTGCCCTATTTGTCATAGAAAACCTTTATAAAATTGATAACAATAGTCAGTATACTCATGCCATTACTTTTGCTCACTCTTTCCCCATTTAATAGGCCTATTCATTTTGTCATTGCCCATTTAAATGACTGCACAAAAAGATCAAGTGAATCAAGTTTCATTCATTTTCAAAACCATAACCAACCAGCGATTGATAATTGGATTTAAGAACCAAGATGGAATAGGAAAAAGAGGGGCACATTTAAATTTCAGCAAACTTTATACGATTGATAGAAGAAAATATATAAATGTTGCACTTTCAATTATTTGCATCATTTGTGAGCATTTTACAGCCGTGAACGCATGAAGAGAGGATGAAGCCCTCAGAGACACTCAAATGGATTGCCTACGGTTTATGTAAGGCCGATGTAAGGTTGCCACTTTGGAACACTAGTATGGGGCACTGGGTTAGATAGAACAAACGCCCCCGCTTACCCCCCCCCCCCCCCAAAAAAAGATTGCAAAAGTGGTTTTTGGCAGTGGCGTAAATTTGTTGTAGACATGGGGGGGGGGGGGGGGGGGGCGTCAGGACCAATTAAGGTTGCGCGCACAGAAGGTAGAACATTTTGTATTTTTGAAACTCCATTTATTTATTCATGCAAATTTGGTGAATGCTTTTAGTCTAAATTTAGATCAACTCCTTTGGCCCATTCAAACACCAATCACACCGATTTCAACCAAATGTAACTAATTTTCCAAGGATTTTTGTTTCACATTGACAACTTGTAATGGTAAATTACATCACGTGTTAAATTTGCGCCTATTGTGGCGCAAATTTTGGAACATTTTGAAAAAAATGACCCATTCATATAACACATTTTGCATTAAAAAATGGGTCACTGATCATATTTAGCCTAATTATAAACATACATTGAGCATGTTGAGGGTTATAACAGGAGAAGGGTAACATTTTCAAAAATACGGGGCATTGGGCAAGAGCCTGGCTGGACTAGGGTGATCTTTATCTTGTATGCGTAACCCAATATACGGGAATCCCCGTCCCGGGGAATAAGGCTGAAACAGTACATAGAACGACATAACAAGGAATATGGTTTTAAAATAAGAATTAAATTATGAGCAAACGCAATCATTTGGTTGTCTATCATTTGGTACTTGTGTATATTTTATTCTAGTTCACAACGAATCCCCATATTCAATTTCAATAATTTCAACGAAACAGAAGCATGTACAATTG
The DNA here is from genome assembly GCA_035610835.1 of Ophiura sarsii. Classification (NCBI taxonomy): domain Eukaryota; kingdom Metazoa; phylum Echinodermata; class Ophiuroidea; order Amphilepidida; family Ophiuridae; genus Ophiura; species Ophiura sarsii. Next base: position 144,842,568 of record CM069441.1, on the reverse strand, counting down.
TACATGTAACAGCAAATGGATAAACAATGACTTAAACGAAGATCTGAAGAGCTTAATACAAGACCATAATCATTATTTTTTAGATTTTCAAAATGCTTAAACGTACCTCTGGAAGGCAATATAGGCCCAATAAAATATGGAAATGAAACACAGCATGTTATTTGGAAATGATTTAAACTTATACCATACAAAAATGTTGTTTATGATACTAAAGAATCAGACATCATTATAATTTTCAGCCTTATATAACATTTCTAAACATTAAATATTAGCATAATTGACTGTGTACTCAAAATGACTTAAGCACGTAGCCTACTTAAAAGTATGTGCTGAAGTCATTTTTACCATTATCATTTTACACCAAACGTTATTAGCAATCAAATCCAGATTTTGGAACATTTACCTATTGAAGACAGATTTGTTCTTGAGACAGACGGTATAACAATAATAATATATATCAAATGTTGGATTAAAACTATTGTGACGTGTGAAAAAATTAGGTCTCTCTCCTTTCAAATAAAAGAATATGTACTTGTCTCATTATCATGATTATACAGTTTATAACCGTTATCAAATACTTTTCATTATTTCTTTCACCAAATTGATTTTAAATATTGATAAAAACCAACAGCATTTTTTTTGTGTGGGAAAACCCCCCTGATACACCACATATAATCTTAAGTAAAATGCATGGACCAAATATTGCTATCTTCAATCCAATATTGCTATCCTCAGTTGATAGCACCTATTACTTGCTATCAGAGTAGATAGCATATACATATTGCTATCTTCAGTAGATACATTTTACATACTGCTTTCTTCAGTAGATAGCACAAACTGCTTTCTTCAGTAGCATAATACTATATATTGATATCTTCAGTAGATAACATCTTGTACATATTGTTATTTTAGTAGATAGCACATTCTATACATACAGGTGAGTCAAAATATTCTGGTCAATTTCTTCATTAATTATGAAGGAGTATAAATACTTCTTCATTAACAATATGTTATTATAGCTAACAATGTGTTCTTGCTGTGCATTTCATTAATGTATTCATTTTTGTGTTTGAAATGGTTTAAAAAATCGGTGAAGTCAAAACCTGAATATTTTGACTCACCCTGTATTGCTATCTTTAGTAGATAGAAGATACAACATAATGAAATATTCGTTAGAAAGAAAACACATATATTACTGTGTTTTCAACACAGAGACTCCGTCTATACTGCTAGTGTCATTAGATAACACATCTATTTGCTATCTTCAGTAGATATGTGACCCAACACAAGTAAATGAGGCATAATGGGGGAAATATGAATATTGACCTATTGATATCATGTTATTATAAAATTAAGGGTACAAAAGTCAATTGCATAACACATTCCAAACCAACGTTACAGTTACAGATTATTGAAAATCCCTTTGTCTCAAAACATCAAATACAAATTAAGTTATGGGCAATCGAAGTTTTTGGTTTGATAACAAATCAATGGACTATATGCAAATTAAATACCTTAAAAGATGTATAAAAGATCAGAAATATGACCGTATGAATTTTACATATTCTGACCGTAGGCTATCCCACATTAGTGCTCTTAAATCAAATTAGCTACTGCCACATATTTCATTTTGCTATCAACAACAGAATATTTGTAATATGTAATGAAAGTGATCTTGTTATGAAATGCATAGTGATTCTAATAAGATATAATGTAAGCACTATGCATGAACCTTTGTCTTTCAAATAATTCCCTTATGGATTTCTAAGTGTGAACTATGATGCTACAGCAAATATATTGTTATCTTCTGTAGATACCACAATACTACATATTGCTAAATATTTCTAAGTTCAGTCGCAGTGTTGTAGTCAAGTCCTCATCATTCGAGTCCGAGTCCTTGAGAAAAGGACTCGAGTCCGAGTCCTTGCCAATTTCGGATGTCCGTGTCCTTATGTATCAAATTCAAGCCGCAGTTCACCAATACTATATCAACGTTTTCTTAATCAGAATTTCAGTTCTATACTGTTTACTTGTAACTTAAGTAAAATGACAGTCAGTTCAGTAACTTATGAACTTATTAGGCTTGTGTTGGCTTTGAGGTTGTTGTTGTATTTACAAACTGCTTATCTGCAATTATTTGCATGCAAAATTACTTAAATTAATCATGTGAATGATGTGATGTAATCACTGTTTCATTGATCAAGCTAAAGAAGTAAATAATTGCTATTGCGAATGCTAATAATAAGGCTATGAAAAATGAAACATGAAAGAAAATTGAATATGAGTAATTCAATTATCAAAAGCAGTTTTCAATATAACGGCATGCGGCGGACTGCGGATATCGGTACCACAGCAAAACAAAATTCAGGAAAATTAATGAAAATAAAACACCTAAAAATAACAAATTTTGCCGGACTCGAAGTAGATAATGCAATACTACAATACTATTAGTAGCCATATCACATTCGGCCTGCGGCCTCATGTGATATGACATGCCAAACCATAGGTATTTTTCCGTATTGTGTGAACATGCAGGGGATAACGAATTTATCGTTTAGTCCCAATAAAAATTGTATTTAAACACTCGCGGAAAACTAAACGTCCAACAATACTAGTATCCTTTTATCGTTTTTATCATGTTAATCATAATTGACTGCAATGACTAAATCTTTTGTTGTTTCGCTCTTATGTTTTTGGTTCATCTGCAGTCAGCTATGATGTTTTTGTAAAGCGCCTAGAGAATTTATCTGTTGTTAGGCGCTCAAAAATGTCTTTATTATTATTATTATTATCTAGTTAGAGCAAGGCGCAGAATTCTCTTCCCTTCCTTACCTCCGTAAAATTCAACCCATTTAACAGGCTCTGCGCCATCGCCTCTTAGCTCTGTCCATAAAATCATCGCGAAAAACATGTCTGGTTAGGTTATATGCAGATCATTTATTTTTTGGCGTGGGTTAGACCTTTTTGCGGTATATTTCGTCCTCAGAATGTAACAGAAATCGACTCGGTTGCATTTAAATCATCCGCCATTTTATTTGTTTATCATATTTTAAGCAACTCTCCCACAGACGCAAAGCAATCGCTTTACACGTAATATCATTTCGCGCCATCTGGTAACGCGGTTAATCGACGATATGGAATACATCGTGTGGTTTGACTTGTTGTTTACACTTTATGGACCAGATTTCATACGTGTTAACCAATGAGATTGAAGTATGTACACTTACTAAACGATAAATCGGTATCTTCAGTAGATAACGCAACACTATATGAGTATCTTCAGTAGATAAGACAATACTACATATTGTTATCTCCAGTAGACACAGGAATACATGTTTCTAACTTCAATAGATAAGAAAACACTACATATTAGTAGCTTCAGTAGATAACACAATACTACATATGTCATCTTTTGTAGATAGCATATACTAGACATTGCTATCTTCAGTAGATAGCACAATATTACATATTGTTATCTTCAATAGATAATGGAATACTGAATATTGTTAGATATAACACAATACTACATATGTCATCTTTTGTAGATAGCATATACTAGATATTGCTATCTTCAGTAGATAGCACAATACTACATATTGCTATCTTCAGTAGATAGCACAGTACTATGTGTCTATCTTCAGTATAAAGCACAATAATACATTATTATAATCTTAAATAGATACCACAATACTACTTATTGATATCTTTAGTAGATATCGGACAATGCTACATATTGCTCTCTTCTGTAGATAGCACAATACTACATATTGTTATCTTATCATAGCCCAGTACTACATACTGCTGTCTTCTGTAGAAGGCACAATACTATATATTATCTGCAGTAGATAACACATTATTACCTTCAGTAGATAACACAACACTACATATTGTTATCTTCAGTAGATAGCACATTACTACATAATGTTATCTTTAGTAGATAGCACAACACTACACAGTGTTACCGTCATGAGAAAGCACAGTACATATTGTTATCTTCAGTAGATGGCACAATAAATAAAACATTGTTATCTTCAGTAGATAATACAATACTACATATTGTTATTGTCAGTAGATATGACAATTAATACTACATATTGTTATCTTCATGAGATAGCACAATACTACATGTTATCTTCAGTACATAACACAATATTGTCACCTTCAGTAAATAGCATATACTCGATATCACTATTCTCAGTAGATAGCACAATACCCCATGTATCTATCTTAAGTAGATAACACAATACTACACATTATTATAATCTTCAGTAAATACCACAATATTACATATTGATATCTTTAGTAGATATAGCACACTTCTGCATATATATTGCTCTCATCCATAGATAGCACAATACACCATATTGTTATTTTCAGTAGATAATACAATACAATATAGTGTTATCTTCATGAGAATGCACAATACTACATATTGTTATCATTACTAGATGACACAATACTACATATTGTTATCTTCACATAGCCCAGTACTACAAACTGTTGTTTTCTGTAGAAAACACGATCCTACATTGTTATCGTCAGTAGATAATACAATACTACATATGTCATCTTTTATAGATAGCATACTAGATATTGCCATCATCAGTATAGCGCAATACTACATATTTATATCTTCAGTAGATAACACAATATATTACATATTGTTATCTTCAGTAGATAATGGAATACTGCATATTGTTATTATTTGTATATAGCACATACTAGATATTGCTATATTAAGTAGATAGAACTTACATATTTCTATCTTCAGTACATAACACAATATTGTTACCTTCAGTAAAAGCATATACTAGAAGTTGCTATCTTCAGTAGATCTAGCACAATACTATATATTGCTCTTCCAAAGACTTCTGTAGATAGAACAATACTACTTTTTACTACATATTGCTATCTTCAGTAGATAGCACATTACGACATATTGTTATCTACATGAGAAAGCACAATACTGTTGTTATCTTCAGTAGATAGCACAATAAATACAACATTGTTATCTTCAGTAGATTACACAATACTACATATTGTTATTGTCAGTAGATAGCACAATACATATTACATATTGTTATCTTTATGAGATAATATAATACTACATATTTTTGTTGTCATCAGTAGATTAGTACAATACTACATATTGTTATCTTTATGAGATAGCACATTGCTACATATTGTTGTCATCAGTAGATTAGTACAATACTACATATTGTTATCTTCAGCAGATAGCACAATACTACATATTGTTATCTTCAGTAGATAGCACAATAATACATATTGTCATCTTCAGTAGGTAGCACAATACTCATTGTTATCTTCAGTAAATTGCACAATAACACATATTGGTATCTTAGCACATACTGCTATCTTCGGTAGCACACACTACATTGATATCTTCCGTTAACAGCACACACAGCATATTGCTATCATTACTAAATAGCAGTAGGGGCACCAGCTTCATAATTTTTGGGGGAATATATTTTTAGGGGGGGGGGGGGCATGAAGAATAAAATTACACTAAAATTGGCAAATTTGGATTAATTCTAACTAATTAATATGGTATAAAAAAATTGCCATTTTATGCTAAAATTGTCAAATTTGGTCTAGGCCTAATTTTAACTAAATTGATTTTTAGGGGAAATTTTTTTTTTTGGGGGGGGCAAACAATTATAAGGGGGAGCTAAATAGAACATATCACACATACATGATCTTCAGTAGACATTACATTCCACATGTTGCCATTTTCGGCAGATAGAACGCAGGTGGGTTGTGTATTTATATCAAAATGAAAAAAACCCTTTTATTTTAACATTATCTACTCTTCTTCTGGAGATATCAATTCATGATGTATGCTAATTATGACAGAAATACAATATGTTGATTAGTGATTATACGAATTTATAGCTGAATATTATATGAAATAACATAGTTTGAAGCAATTCTATTACATTGTGTTATTGCCAGGAAACTATTAACCATTTAAATCAGAATGGTTCCATGCCTATGCTACCTCTTGCTACAGGATAATGCTTAACATCAAATGCATGGATCATGTTCCGAACACCACCATTTATGACATGACCAAGACAGAGCCTCTTATCAACCGTGTAAAAAGTCGCCAGCTGAGATTCCTTGGACATATTCTCCGTCTCCCTGATGAAGAGCCTGCTAGAATGTATGTCACTTACATACCAACACATGGCCGAAGGAGACCTGGTCGTCCAAGCACATCATACTTGAAGTACATACAGCGCTTACTTGGTGACAATGAAGGCATGTTTCAAGAACGTCAGATAGCCACTCTTGCTACAGATCGCCGTGCTTGGAGAAAACTTGTGGTCGCCTGCTCCGCAGCCGAAGAATGAGGATGATGATGATGGTTCCAAGTCCATGGTTTTTCAATTAAATTTGGTTGTCCTCTTATTTATTGAAATAGTCTGTTGTTTCCGTTTGCAGTAAAAGTCGATGCTTCATGTTGTATCAAGTTGTTTGAGTGTGACAATCCTGTAGTAGAAATGGTACATGGAATCCAACTTCACACAAGATGCTGTAAATTAAAACATTGAGAAAAATTATTTTATATTTAGGGAGAGTTTATAACATTTGGAGGGGGCATTATTAGAGAAGGCTATATTTTATCATCTCTTTTAACTAGTCAGCATAGGTAACATAAAATTAGGATATTTAGAGGAGTCTTTCAATCTGATTAAAACATAACACTTTGTGAAGTCTGCAAGATTTTAAATTCCAAACAGCATTTTTTGTGACTCTGATCTACACTTGACTTTAAAGGCACTTCCCTCTCTCTCTCTTTCTCACAAAATGACAGAGTTTCTTCCACATTTTTCAAAATTATTGAGTTTTCCCTAATCCCTGCCCTCAAAGCAGGGATGTTCAATAGTATTCCTAAATCAAGCATGTGCAACCTTTTCTACCACCTGGGCCTCATTGTGATTTTGAGATCCATTTACGGGCCGCAGTGATTGTCAAACATTCCAAAACACGTCCAGAGGAGGGGTAATAGTGGGAGGGGAAGCTTAGGAAGGAAAAATGAGGATGAAATCACAACAAATATTAATATTTTGTTCAATGAAGAAATAATCCTCAGTCCATTGCTCCTTGAATACCCGCTTTTCTTCGTGTAATTTCGTCTTTTTACTCGCTGTTGCTGCTGCAAGTGCCATTTTAACCAGGGAATTTAACACGCAATCACACCTCAAATTTACTAAATGCAGCGCGTCACCCTACTAATTATAACTTATATTAACATTTACCTTACACATGATATGACTTGCTTCTGATTTGAGCTATTGCAGGGTTTCTTGGTGGGATATTCAAATATGAAAATGATATGTGTGCATTGTAAATTGCAAAATCTCTTTTCCTGAAGGACAACAGGTATATTGGGTTGAATGGGTTGTGCAGTAAAAAGATTCACCCAAAGACAAAAAGAAAATGCCATTGACGTCATGTTTTCACAAAGCTAGTTAATCTTGCAATGTTGTTAAGAAGTTTCAACTTGAGTTTGAAAACAATATGGCTTCTTTCCACTATTGCAGTTTACTTACCCTGTACATCTGCACCATGTAAGGTAATTTAGTGTTGTTTTATGGGTTTCCTAAGGTGAATTCAATAAATGCATATCATTTGCTGTTGCTCGCAAGTTGGAGGTTAAATTATATTTTATAAACAAAAAAATGTACACTTACAAGATGGAGATTCTGTATTGCAATAGGATTGCTCTTTCCACTAGGTTCCTGTTGCCATGGTGCTGACCTAGTATAAAAATAATATAGTACCAAATTATTCATTAATATAGATATAATTTGTTCATACCCATAAAACGAATAGTTTGCCAATAGAGTTAAGCATTAGTTTCATTAGGTCAAAGGGCAGCACACATCATTTATTGTCGTAATTTTTTTGAACCCCTAAACGAAAGCAAATAATTGTATGACCCCCTAACACAGATGATGATTTTTCTATGACACCTCCACCCCCCCCCCCCCACACACACACAATCAAATCTGTATTTATAAGGATAAGGTCTATTAGTCACTGTCATAATGGTATGGACAAAACTCACAAAATAAAAGTTGGTGTATACAACCACCATGTGGGTGAGGCAGTTGCAATTTGACGGGAAAAATAAATATCATAAAAATACCTTAAAAAAAAAAAAAGAATCTGCAGGGTGGTGTGTTTAGATCTAGTTCCAGATACACACATAATTATGTTGCAGGGTAATAATAATACGTTGTTTTTAATTATACCAAATTAAAAAATGTCAATAAAACTGTTTTCAAAATTTGACAAATAAACTTTTTTTTTGTGGGCCAAAGTTACCCATCATGGGTCAAAGTATCCCAATACCCCATTCTTGCATTCTATGATACTGTTTTCAATGGGTTGATTTGCATAGCGCATTTGCTCGCAAGTGGGAGGTTATATTACATTTCATGAACAAAAATGCACTTACAAGTTTGGATCCTGTATGTTGTAATATGATTGCTGTTTTCATCTGTTGCAAAGGTTCTTGTTGATGTTCCCACAGGTACTGACCTAGTATAATTATATATAAAACATAAAAATGAGGGATAATCTCTTACTACATGTACCTTAAACTCATGCTGGCACATTTACTACAAAACAAGATAACATTAGAAATGTGATTGCCTATAAACCTCACACTTGTTATTTTTGTCAGATTTCTGCATAAGAACCATAAGCACGAGATCGCTAGAATGGGATACTTTCGTCCCTAATGATTAGGCCAAGTAAAAACATAAAGTAGTTTCTTGTCCCATTGCGCATCCTTTTTCAGGAATTCTGTATTAATCTTTTGTTTCTTTATGTCTTCCATAAATTCTTCCATATTTATAAAGCTGACATCTTGGTAATTATTTAGTAGTTTTTATTTTTATTTGGCCTTACTTTGTCCTAAGAAGGGACTTGAAACAGGGCAATTCCATGGTAACAGCGTGACTGTTTGGAAGATATTTTCACACTTCATATGCAAATAACATACACACTTGAATTATTCAGAACATTTTTTTTTTATTGCATTTCTACTACTAGTAGTACAACCTACACATAGAAAGAAAAAAAGAAAAAAAATCATTCACATTTATGAAATATGAATATTAATGAGTGCGGTAACAGCGTGATGCTAAAAAGGACTTAGGTATTTTTCTCATTTATGAATGGTTAAAACTCTGTGAATTTTTTTTTATTTTTAAAGTTTCATCAGGTGGATTGTAATTATAAGAAAGTCAGCTATAACTTCCCTGTATAAAAAAGAAAATATCTTATGATTTTAAATATATGATACAATAAACAAATTTGCATACGGTAACAGTAACAGCGTGACCAAAGGCTGACCCTATATGAGCAATGCAAAAAGATCAAACATTGACGATACAATGATCTCCAAAACTTACACTGATTATAGTGATTGTTGATTTTAATTAAATTAAATCACATTATAGTATTCTTTGTTAGTTTAAAATAGATAAAATACAATATTAAATACAATATTAAGTTTAAAATTAAATTATCCAATTAAAACACATTTAAAAGTAGTAAAAACAAGGTATTTAAAAAAAACTGGACGGGGGAGATAGAAGACTGTTGAATTATCCCGTGCTTTTTCTCTTACGTGACACGGGTCATTCTATACGTGCGTGTCACGGGTACCCGTATCCCGTAAGTCTCACTCTCCGTGAATTCCCAAACCCAACCCACAGTAGAGCCCAAGCCCCGTAATAACCTGCATAGTGCATACCACCACGCAGCGTTCGATTTAACCAATGTAGCATCACGAAATACGACACACTTTTGAACACTAATGCACAAATATGTAGCAAAAAGTGCTACGCCAAAAGATTCCCTACTTGATCTCTGATCACGTACCATCAAAGCCAAACCTAAAGATTGAGTGTCATCTTCAAATAACTAAAACAAAGTATGGTAAATCTTGAAATATCGGCGGTTCATTTTCACTTTCGTCCAGAGTTAAAAATCCCATTGGTTTACACGTACTTGCGCAGAATTTTTCTGTCGGTTTAAAATGTGTACAAAATGGCGGAGTTCTGCGCCTCTCGGAGAAGTAATAATCATGACGTCACTTCTAGTCTTGTTTTCGTGTCGCATGGCAAAGGTCGAGGGGTTGTTGCCATATCATTGGGCTAATCATATTGAAGGGTTCACACCTCTCAGCCGCCCTCTTATGTCGCTATCTTGCAGGCTCCGATATTTGTACAGCTTTAGCGTCCGTACGGTAATATTGATGACTGGGGGATGTAGCCTAGGGTTCGCCATAATCATTGGGCTAATTGCGAGACCAAGGCAACACGGAACAAAGAGGCCGTGGACTCAGTGACTCAGTATATTACTAAATCATATAATATAATACAAAATAGCATCCAAATAGCTTAGTATATTACTAAATGGCATCCAAATAGCTGAAATAACTTACTGTGTCCTCTTACCTTCATATTATAACAATATCAATTACATTTTACAACAAAATCGCTTCAGAAGATGATTAATGCAAGTTATTAATATTAGCAAATGCCGCGAATTTTAGGGGTTTGTGAAAAGGTTACGACTTAGAAACGTCGTTTCAAATGACGGGGTCGCTAATCTCCCCCGTCAAAAAAAGTAACAGCGTGACATATTGCTAATTGAAATAATTAATTAACAAAAGGTAGTACTGCATCTTTGAAGCATGTATGTTATAGATCTATGGGAGTGTGATTTGCATTACAAGTATTATTTAATTTGTGTAGATTTAATGAAAATTTTAAAAAACCTTAAAAACATCGTTGAGTCGCAACGCAGAGTGTTTTTTGTTTGTTTTTTAATTTAAAAGAATAATATAAGTATGTAAGAGCTCACAAGTGAAAAAAATAATTTTAAAGTGATTATTTTCAGTTTATAAATGAATAGCATTATAAATAACAGATTTTACAACAAAATTAATAAAATTAGTAGATTATGCTAATTTTAAAATGGGGGAAAAACACAAAATATGTAAAAAAATGAAAATAAAGTTCATATCTGGAAAATTTAGACTTTTAGCTTTAATTTGATCCTAAATATGTTAGGATAGTAATGCACTTATCAATTGCAAGCCCGGTGAGGGGGGGGGCAGGGACTATAGTCTATTTGGCCATCACGAGACAGTGACGTAACTCGCGGCTTACTCGCGGCGCTGGCGTATACACACGAGCGTTAAAAGACGGAAGATACATACGCGTGCGTAAAAGCTGCGCCATTACGTCACTGTCCAGAGGAAGCCAAATAGAGTATCAGGGACTAGGGCCAGACGTACAAATTGCAAATGTGACGTACCTGGTACATTCATGCTCATGCACGGTCCTCACAGGGCAGGGACAAAGTGTACAGTCCCATCTACTTGTATGTGTTATTAGGCTTATTCCGTCAAGCGCATCGCATCTCTAGCTTATGTATGTAGCTACGCCCGGAGGTACATTTGTGTGCCCTAGCGTACGTTCCCGATACACGCCTAGCTAGAGGTGGGGGGGGGGGGACAGTTTGCATGTCCCTGTACACTCTCCCGCAAAGCCAGGCACATTATTGTGGACATTCGCGTACAGTCCCTGTATGGTCCCTGCCATGTCCCGGGTCCCTGGGAGCCGGGCTTGCAATTGTTAAGTGCATAAATTATACAGAAAGAATGTAGCCTATGACAGTGGCGGATCCAGGATTAAAATTTACGGGGCTGACCCTTTTTTTAATTGGTACCCCCCCCCCCCCAAAAAAAAAAAAAGGTCTCCAATTTTTTTGCTGTCAGCTCGTGAATTTCAGGGGGGGGGGGGGTAGGGATATGGTCGTCCCAAAACCGGCAACAAATATTGCATGGTAGAACTTGCAAATGTACCGACTAAACCTACCTATGCCTCTGAAAAAGGTATATTGTCAAATTTTACGGGTGCGCCTGGCCCCTCAGCCCCCCCCCCTGTATGACGTCCCAAAAGATCATTTTGTCTTCTTCAAAATACAGCACCTACTATACATCGGCACAGACTATGTGTACTACACTAACATCCTACCTAATAATAGCTTCTTTTTATAGCCTAGGGCTATTATAGGCCTGCCGGCAGGGCTAGGTCTATCGTAGGCCACCTCCCTGGGCCACCTACTAAAAATCTCATAGTTTAGTATAGTATAGTATTTTATAGGCCTAGACTAACTAAGAAGTAGGCCTTAAGCTTTTTTTAAATAGGCTATTCTTTTATTAACGTTTAGAATTATTTAGACCCATGTCATGATGTATACGTTATCTTCTATCATACTTATCTATGCCACAACGGTATGATTTAATTGAATCATATAGATCCTTCTTGAGCTTGAGTTGAGAATTTGAGTTCAGATCTACACTAGCTACCAGTACCATGCTACCGTACGCGTACCGTCTACAACTTTACACTACAGTGACAGTCAGTGGGTTTGGTCGTTATTTTGAACATTATTTTAGCCCTAAACGGATCAATTGGGAATAAATCGGTGTCACAAGTATGAGTGATATAGTAGTTGCAATACACAAGCAAAATCCCTTCAAATGGATGTAATTACCACGCCTTTTGTAGTTGTTTTTCTTCACGATTTATCCGCATGTGTCATGTGTGTCTGCATGCCGTTGTTGTCAATCAATTAGCCGCCATAGGTTAAGTCCTCCAGTCTAGCAACACAATGATACGTTTGCTGCGTTGTACTTGACTGTTAGCCATATATAGAGGGAGTTGAAAATTAGTCTACAAACCAAATATGGTGTCAAACATGCAGGCGGTAATTTTCGAGCTGCCGAAAGTCATCTTCAAATCGTACGTACAGACCGTGCGTACTCACGCACTGTTTAGTGAAAGTGATTTACGTACGATACGTGACCAAGTAGAGTCGCACCCGAACAGCTCGTACGTACAGTACGTACAAACAACTCGTACGTACATCTTAGTGAAATACACCCCCGGTGACCTTTGCAATAGCGCGAATATTACTGCGCCTTGTAGTTACGGCGCGGGCGTTATACATAAAGTCGCGCGCGTTATAAAGGAAGACGCGAGCGATATACATAAAGTCGCGCGCGTGGTGAAATAGGACGCAGTGATCGTCACGATTTTAGGTAAACAACTTAATTAAACAGTATTTCAGCACTAGTTTGTGGTTTTATATCAACTAATGATACTTATGTTGTTATGCGAAGCCGATTGGACCTATTTCTATTATTTGTATGCTATTTCCATGTCATAAAGGGGATTTTACATGCGTTTTCGGCGATTTTTGAATGGTTTTAAATTTACATCCGGGTCTAAGTGGATGTTGTTTTTAGACCACATTAGACCACTTTGCTGAATCATCGTTGTGACGACCACTTATGTGGGAACGCAACTTTCAAGTGGGTGCCGGTCCGGACTAGTCCGGACCGGGACAACTTCTACTTATGTGGGAACACGGCCTAAGTCTCTTCTGCATCTCTCTGCAAATGGATCCTCCTCATCCTTCCAACTAGGTTATCAAACTCCGTCTTGTGTAGCATCATCCTATGCCAGACGTCTGATCTTCTCTGAAACGACATGGCTAGTATTAAATAATTAGTTTCAAGTAAAGTTTACTCAAACATGTTTCTAAAACATTCCTCTCATTAAATCAACATACCTCCTCTTCTTAAGTGAACAGGTCCGGATTATACCGATAAAGCATGTCCTGCAGTGCCGAATCCAAAGCCATCAGTGCAGGCGTCACGCCCTGTTCACCTTCCTTCATACTTCCCGCTGACCTCTTCATTAACATAACAATACCGCATTCAGAGTACTCCTGCTAATGGCTTGTACCGAATACTCACGTCACGTCACGTCACGTCACGTCACGTCACGTCACGCTGTGTTTATAAATCACGCGATTGGTGTTTATAAATCACGCGATTGGTGTTTATAGATCACGCGATTGGTGTTTATAAATCACGCGATTGGTGTTTATAGATCACGTAGTGTTAATCACACTTCACACGATTGGTGTTTATAAATCACGTTCGTTACGTGTTAATCACGCGATTGGTGTTTATAGTCACGTCATGTTAAATCTGCACCATACTGAACTAATACCTGTACATTACGGTCTCAGGTTATAAATGCATCCGGGCCGCACGTATACATTTATGGAAGGTTTTACCGGGGGTTTTACTTTACAGCATGATTTTGCTTCATTGAATCAAATACTTGTAGTATAGGCCTACAATTAACGTTGCATTTTATACACTGCACATGGCCCGGGCACATGGTACATTGTGCCATGGTCAGTGTCTGCAGTGATCAGCGCTCTACAACCGAAGGTCGCGGGCGGCACTACACTTTCAGAAGTTAAACTTAAAATCGCCCCTTGCGGTCGCGGTCTATATAGCGTTGCAGGGACTGTGTTTCTAGTTTCGAGCACCTAAATCATTTTGGTGTCCCCCCCCCCCCCCTTTTTAGTTACCATCTCCCCCACCAAAGTATTTCTGAACACTCCCTACACTGCAAAAACTGCAGAACGTGTTAAAATGTAACAGATATAGAAAACATGTTCTGATGTGTTCTGAACACGTTCAGAACATGTTTTAAATCTGTTACATTTTGAACATGTTCTGGAACACCTGGAGAACACACCGTGAACATGTTCTGAACCCCTGAACGCGTCATGTGTTCTGCACTTTTTGCAGTGTATGCTTTAGGGCGTGACACCCCTCGTATTTCGCGTTTGGGGTTTCCCAGGAGTGTCGCAAGGGCTCACGTGTGCAGAACCCAATGAATCATTTTTTGTTGTTGTAGTGATCGTAGAAAACTGATCGAAACAGTTCTGTAATCAGCACAGTTTTAGCTTTCTTATGATATAAATATCTCCAATATGAAAAATGCCACCATGTGGCGGGTTTTCACAGATCGCATCACATATGATATCAGATCGCTATACATGTAGGGCCTGAGACGATTATAACTAGCCTAGTTATAATCGTCTCAGTGTAGGGCCATACATTTATATACACTAGGCCCTTATTTTAATATTAGTATAGTTATTCATGAAATTCCAATTCCTAAAGTTTGTCCTCACTAAAAAATGAAGAAAGAGACTCCGAAATACCTTAGCTCTATCATGCATCACCCAACGAATTAAAAGTTATGAAGCAAAGATTTTTTTCAAAAAATCGACGCGGGCACGGACGATATTGTAATATTTTACCGTTACCTAATTTCGTCAATTCCTAAGACGTTGAAGGCCATGGACGGTCAATAGTTCACGCACGTGATCTGGCGCTATATAAACAATAATGTTAGAGCTCGATAGTTCTTGCCCAGGGCGGTGGTTCTTCTACCAAAATCATACATGGATGTGCCCCGGATGTGCCTTCCAGACTTGAAATTCCGACTTCCAATACCTGCTTTGAAACACCCGGTCGGTTAATAATCAAACTTGGTGAAATGTCTACCGATCAATAGCCTATATCCCTTTTTTTAAGGATCACGCCTTTGGCCCCTTTTCATCCATTGGCAGTTCCCTTAGACCCCAAATTCAACCAAAAATCATAAAATTTGTGAAAATCTTATGAATTTGAGTTATGTAGCCTCAAATTTGGCCTAAATTTAGTATAAGGCAAAATTTTGCCTAACATTCAGTTTATAAGACACAATTTGTATAAGAATTCAGTTCTCTGCAAATAAGAATTTTCCTATTCCGCTATTCGTCCTCCTGAAAGAAACACATTCATCAAAATACACTATTTGGGGCGCACGGCTCTTAGATGACGGGCACATAGCCTCCGCTAACCCCTTATCAGATATCAAAGAACGGGCAATACAAGTATCGTTTGAGAATTATGCATTATCAATACTGATGTATTTCTGTAAACAAAAATGTGACACCAGATCACTAAATATTACTTTTACATGTACATGTAAGGAATTACATGTACATGTAAGGAAACATCAAAATGTTAACCATTGGCATACCAATCATACACACCTATGATGTGAAGAGAATAACAATTATATCACGTTTCATGCAGGACACTAACATCTGTAACATGATACTGAGAGTCCATGAATCACCTATAAGTTGATGAATAAGTTCCTCATTAACATACCTATCCTCGGATATATGTTTGCCATATACCATGCTTCTTAAGCAAACCGTACGGAACTACTACAGCAGCTTCTGCTGATGCTCCACCAGAACTCGAACTATAAAGTCCAAAAATGTTTAGGATACAATCCAATAATTCTAGGGGAAAATGTAAAATGTTCACGGCATCTACTGTATGCATGGTATGAGAGCTTACGACTCCTGCGTACATATAGCCGGGTACACATTTAAAAAAACACAAAACAACAACAACAACAAAACACGTGACCTGCCTGGAGACAATCATCAGAACTCATATCTAGTTTAGCAAGGGATAAATATTCCATTGGTATTATAAAAACTGGACAAGTGGTATAACCAGAAGCAGCTACTATCATCCATGCCCCTTCTAAACACTGAACTGTTATAATTGTCTAACAATAATAAGCATGATATGAATACAGCTGAACACCACACATCTACTGTTAGAAAAATCCTCATATTATTCTTAACGGATGAAAACCGGCGTAAGAAATTAGTAGCAAATATATGTACACATTCTACTATGCATACGAATATCACAAAACCCAAACTTCTCCACTACAATGTGAAGCATATCTGCTGTAAGGTTCTTTCTACCCTACCGATTTAGCTAGTACTTCTTAGCAAACCACCGATGAGTAATTTCATGTCGCACGGGTTGTCTGCCACAGGTGGGAAACAGTCAAAGTGCAACTTGATAGCATAAAATGCTGAATCGATAGACAGATAGGAGTCAAAAACATCGTTATTATATAGATTGATAAAGAACTTTACTTGAACATCGTGGCTAATTTTCCTCATGGTAGAAAAATACTCTACATCACATGTACATTAAAGATACATCAAATAATGAAATTAATATCATAAAAGACATATATCATGTATATACAGTCTAAAAACCCAGTGGCTACGGCAAATTATCTGGCCATATGGCTGCACCAAATAATCAAGCCCATCGGCTATGGCAGATCATCTACAATCAAGGAAAAAAAGGTTGGCACACTTTGTCTTAATTACGGAAAAAACCCGCCCCTCTCCCCGGAGGCAATGTTGATCCGAGTCATATTATCAGAAGCCATGGTAGGTCCCCCAACATTGATTGATGGGGGATGGGGAAGGATATAAGAAAGGGGGAGACTTTTGCTTTCTATTAAACAGTGCTATGTCCCAAGTCTGATCTCAATTGCGAGCACAGGGATATTTGTAATAAGTTGCGTCAAGTGTGCCAACTATTATTTTCCTTGATTGTAGCCCTGTGGCTATACCATCGTCAAGCCCAGTGGATACGACAATTTATCTAGCCCCGCGGCTACTTCAAAATTATCAACCCAGTGGCTAAAATTCTGACTGTCAGAATTGAAGTCTAAGTCTCCAGTGAGACATGACTTATACACTTGGAGTTCACCCAGTGGAATTACAACTCCAAGAAAAGTTCTGCCGCTAGAACACGAACTTATATTGCTCACAGACAAGCATATTATATCCTGACACATAAATGTCCCAATCACTTATCATCTAAGATCCAAAGATAGATGTGTGATTTCTCCCATGCACGAAAACATGTTAAGGATCAGAAAACTAAGAACTCATAAGACCAACATGCAGTTTGACGTGCTTAATAGATATGTCTAGGAACTAGAAACATAGGGGGAACAACTCAACTAGGGTCATGTGTTTTAAGCTCGCCTCCTTTCGCGTTACACGTCACACGGATTTTGGATTTCACGACATGATTTTAACTTTACACATTTATATTTGCTTGTATACCCCCCTGAGGTAGTAAAAGTATATATTTTCTGAAGGGAAATTTCATGAGGAAACCAAATATGCCATTAAAATTATAGTACGACTAAGAACTAAAATGGTATGATCGGAAAAATATCAGAGTTTTTAATTTTTAATTCGAGATCCATATATTTTTTATACCTACCCCTATCATTATTTACTTTACATATTTGAATTCCTCATGAAATTACCCATTAGATGATATATAATTGTTAAAGTTACTACGTCGGTATGGTAATTATACCGGCTAGTGAATATCTCCAATTTTTATTTTATATATTTTTAGAATTTTCAAAAATATTTGTTTAAGGATGAACCCTTCCCTGATATAAACTGCATTTCTGAATTCCTCTAGTTACAAGCCTTCCAAAAATGTATACTTTTGCTATCATAGGTTGAAAACTTTTTCTGTTATTGTCATTTTTATAAATCCGGTAAATTGAGGCTGATTATTTATGTTTACTGTGTAGCGAATAGGAAGAAAGCTGATGTTCATTGTCTTATCCATAATTAATTAGTTGTTACAAATAGTTGACAAGTCTGTTGAACCACATACTTAAAGACTACTAATTATCCTTTAAAATGGGACCAGAATGGTGTTTGTAACATTAGGAGATGACTAGTTATTGTAAAAAGAACAAAACATGGGATTATCCCCATTGAGTTTGTACAGGCGACACCCCTTCCAGAAACACCCCTTCCAGCACCACCCCTGGTCCCCAAACATCAAACAGCTGCATCTCCCATTCTGTATTAGCTATACCAATGCCATTTTGCAGGCAGATAGCTTGTTATTAGGGCTTTAAAATGATACCAAATTTGTTGAGATAGCTTTTGTGGTTTTAAAAATATTTGAGGAAAATTACAGCATGAAACTAAAAAATGTAACGGCACCACCCTATTGGGAGGCGAGTTCATAACGCGTGACCCTATAGCCCCAGCCTGGCTAATCGTAAAAGCATCCGCATGATCTGAACATGCGCACCAACATTTATTTGGCTAGTTGGTATAAAAGAAATCTTAGAACCGATCATAGAACCCCAAAATACGACCAATTGAAAGAATTGTCAAGCTATACCCCAATCGTCAAAAATCAATATACTTGAGTATTATCATCTCGTGGATCCACTGAAGACTAATAAACAGTCTATAAACCAGCGCTATGGCAAATTATCAAACCATATAAATATCTGCACCAAATATTCAAAACCATGAGTGATGGCAGATTTCTAGCCCTGTGGCTATTCCAAATCGTCAAGTCCAGTAGCTACGATAATATAGAGCCCCGTGGCTAGTACTCCAAAACTATCAAGCTCAGTGGATACAATTCTGACTGTCAGGATCAAAGTCTATTAGTATTAAGTCTCCAGTGAGACATGACATGCACAATAGAAATGTCGTAATTTCTACTCTACACAGTTAATGGATATCAAAGTAAAGGATCTGAAACACATGTATCATACAGGGTGTCCCAAAAGTCTATGCACGACTTTGAAGCTTTGTATCTCACAAAATATAAGTCGTATTGAAAATATGAATACATATTTAGAAAGAGGAGATGTGGGAAATAGTTTTGATACCAAACATTGGAGTAATATCTGTTTGTAATGCCACCCTAGAAGTAAAATATGTATTACTGCAAAAATGTAATTGTATACTTCGGAGGAATAAAGTTCATAAATCCATACCTATTGAGATTAACAAAAAGACGGGTAGAGTTGGTTACACGGAAAGTGATCCGTCAATTGTAATATTTACAATTTTACATAACAGTGATCCCATCATAATAACAAACTATATCACACACAGTTTTCGTTTCTATTGTGAACTCTAGTTTAAATGTTTTCCATTTATACAGAGACGTGTGCTAATGCAAAAGCAGACCTAAAAATTGAATAACGTAACAGAAAAGTGAACACACACATCACACAGCTAATAGATCTCATTGGACTTTTGGCTACTGCATGTCTTATGACATCAATGTGACTTGTTGATCTACCAGTCTTTTTTCTATCACATCGAGACAAATCATGCACAGTTCCTGTGTTCAAAAATGTATCCACCAACTTAAAATGGATATTCTTCCTGGTGCCCATTTCACTTAAAATGTTTTCTGAACTTTTGTTGAGTAAGTTGAACTGAATTTGTTTCAGCGCAGAACCATACAATTTGTATTCGCTTATCTATGCTGTAAACCATCTTGAATGAAGACTTTTGCTGTGCAATGTTGTCTACTACGTCTATTTATGTTGTGAGTAACCGAGTTTGGTAATAACATTGATGTTGCAAGGTAAGCAGTGAACTGTGACTAATGCGCAACGTTGCTTTCATACCGTTAATTTATGCGCACCTGTTTTAGCAACAATGTGTGGTATTTGGTCTCACACGGCCAAAAACTTTCAACCAGTTTAATAATGTTGTGGGTTCGCCAATAGGGCTGGGTTTGGTATCAAATTAATTTCCCAAATCTCGTCCATCAAAATATGGTTAAATTGATACCATATGATTTATATTTTATGAGATATGACTCTTCAAAAACATGCATAGACTTTTGGGACACCCTGTACATACTACCCTTACTCACGATTGAGACTATGCCTTTATTATCTGTGAACAGTTCACATTTCCTTAATAAACTCTGGCAGAAATGCTTCTAGAGCTAGGAACACTCTTTCAACTCTCTTCATGTGGAGCTTTTACCTGTTTCCTACGACCCACATGACTGGTTAAATTCAATACATCACATTGAACACAACTCCACTTGCATTTGAATGCATAAGAAATGTGGTAAGGATATACAAATACCATTCGGTTATTCAAAGATACGATCTCTTCTCAAAAGAATATAATTATTATCAATAATACCACTGTCTGCAGTAATCTAAATACCTTATCCCAGTGCCACTCTGATGATGGATAAATATACTCAGTTGGCAATGATATAAAAGGCTGTTTCGGGCCCTTTACATTTGCATGGGTTTGAACTTTCACAACGGTTAGATTATCGGCTACACGGAATCTTTCTTGACTATTAACATCAGTATTTTATTAGGTAAATAAAATATAGGCTGGTAGAATAAATGATGACCGTCCATCGAGGAAGACGGCCACAGAAGAGAATGAGAATGCTTTACATCACAGGATGAACACACCCATATATACCAAACACAGATAACTATGGAGGCTTGAGGGGCTGTCAATCAAAAGTGATTTCCCCAGCTCTCAGAAGTATCAATTGCAATACAATAGAAAACATGCCTAAATCACAGATAGTGGTTTCCACCATCTGTGCCTAAATAGCGGCAGTAATTAGCACACTAATTACTTAGCTAAATGAGTCCTTTGTTTGGTACATATTAGGATGCCACCCGTGATGTGTTTCATTTACATAATTTAAATCCCTTTCTTCAACAATTAAATGTATTATTTATATCTCAAAATGTTTGCATCTAATATGCTTGTGCGCTACTCTTACAATGATGGGATAAACCTACAGAGGCATTATACATGTTAAATAGCCTGTAAACTAGACATCTAGCCTGCTATGACCATGATTGGAGGTATGCATCCGATCTAGAATAGAAACAATACAAATTAAAACATTAGATGCTTTCATCCTATAACTACCAAGTAACCTGATGTCGCATTCCATGTAATCTATTAGAACCAATCTATTACCAAACAGATATTCTGTTTGGCTCTACTCCAGCAGCTATCAGGTCTGCTATAAATTCTGCAGATTCAGATTACACTCCTCGTGTTGCTTCTTATCTACCCCTCGTTTGAGTGTAGGACCCTTCGTATATCTATAATACCGTACGGTACCTTTGTATCACCAGTCTTGATCCATGATCGCATACACAGAGTAAAAATATACAGGGCAAAACTATACAAACATATCAAATACCATCTTAAAAATCCAACTCAACTCATCAAGTATGCAGTGTGATATCAATATGATGATATGCTGATATAAGTCGAAGGAACACAAGAATCCCTTCGTGGAAAAGCTCTATAGGCCTACCTACACACTAATCATCAAAGGAAAAACAATTTATTCCATAGGAACTTGTAAAATATATACCTGAACCCGGGTTCCTGAATCTTGAAAGGAAACCGACAAAGGGTTGATGATACAAGGTGCATGCTGTGGATAATTCTGAGAATACACTCAATAATCTCTGAAACGAAATCAATTATGATTAAAATGAAGATTAAAGTTCTTCAAACACATGTGGTAGGAACAAAAGGTAAATTGTACCCATTCGATAACAAATAGCACCTCCGGTTAGTGCCTGTGGGGACTCAAAAATCGTAATAGGAGCTGAATACCCCTTACATTCATAAACAATACACAGATACAAAATCGTTAACGTAATCGTGTACTGTCCTCTGAGTGATCTAGCATTAAAGCCCAGTGATTATCTGCCGAGTCATGTACACCATTACAATAGAACTAGGCAGGTAGAGACATGTGTCGTAATACACGTTGTAATCTGTATCAGCAAAAAAACAAAAACCATATCATGTTACATCGAATGGTACGAAGATTAAAATTAACTATAATACTCAATCCACTCACAATACATATTGAATTGTGATAACATAAAATACTAGAAACAGTATGCATAGGCGTAGCCAGGATTATTTTATCCGGGGGGCACTCAGGCTCGGATCCAGAAAAGTTAATGGGAGGCCCCAAAAACTGAATTTGATATGGTACCATCCAATTTTGGAACTCATTTGGTGCGATCTGGTGTATACTTTTGACCAAATTTTATCGAAAATCCACCTCTTCATTTCCAATAAATATTTTGTTTTTTATCAAAGCACGAAAGAAGTTGAGCATTATACTGATATATTCTTGATTTAAGTATAGAATGGTCCAAAATCACGAACAGGGGGGAGATTGAGGGGGGATGTTCCCCCTCAGAATTGGATTTTTTTCAATTTTCGAACTCATTTGGTGCGATCTGGTGTATACTTTTGACCAACATTTTATTAAAAAGCCACCTCTTCATTTCTAATAAATATTTTGTTTTTTATCAATGCACGAAAGAAGTTGAGCATAATTATACTAATATATTCTATATATTTGCTACATATTACTGGCAATAAAAACTTTTCTTTTGGGTAATTCTATCTTCTTTTTTGTACGTTTTATGAATATCAAAATCTTAATTTAAAAGAAAACTAAAGCTGCAAATCAAAATCATATATTTTTGAAATTATTATTAATCAGATACCTATAAATTGACGAAGTAAAGAAAAAAAAGGTGACCTGATACCTTAATGAAAAATGTGCTATTTTACAGTTTGCTATGATCATGATGATTGAGGCTTGCCTTCATAAAAGTTTCATAAAGATAAAGTTAATGTTTGAAGTCACATTAGCACGTAGCGCACAACATTTGATACTAATTTGTTATGAAGCTAAATGTAATATTTGAAGGTTCATGCGAGCTTAGCGCGCAAAATTGCATATTTTACACTAATTTTGTCATATTGAGCGACTTTTTTTTTGCTGATAACAAGCTTCTAAAAAGAAATGTAAATATTTTGAGGTTCTAACATCCACCCACCCTTCACCCACCCGCTCGGCCCTCGGGCTCTCCCGAAACGGACAACAAGAAATCAAGAAATGAAGTCACACAAGGACTAATTAACTAATTTTGTCATGATCGAGATACATTTTGTCTTAAAATTAGATTCCAAAATTAAAGTTAACGTTCATGTCACGTGCGCGCGTAGCGCGCGATTTTTTGGGGCTATTTTACATAAATTGTGCCGCGATTGAGATACCAACCACGAAAAATTGACTTCTTTACATTAATTTTGCCAAGATTGAGATACATTGTTGCTTCTATTAAAATGTCACATTTTATTTCTATTTTTTTACGAAAACCCCTGGCTTCTTTATACTTCGTCGCTGTTCTGACATAACGATACATCACTTTACTTAATTCTGTTGTGATGTGTCGTTATGTCAGAACAACGACGACTTATTCGCCACATTTGAGATATATTTTGGCCTTATGACACTGCTTTTATTGTTAAATGTTTTGTTATTTTACCCGGTATTGCTAGGATTGAGGTACATTTTGGCTTCAAACTATCTTCCTAATTTGCAATGAATTAATTTTTTTGGGGAAGGGGTACATACAACATGTACAACGAAAAATGCTATCTTTGTATTTGAACGTCATAATTTAACTATGATTTCTCTTATCAAAATTGAGGCGACAATGGCAAAATTGGGTGACAGGGGAGAAGGAGCGGTCGGCCCCTTCTTAACCCTCGGGCTACGCCATTATTTCCTTGATATGCCGGGATCTGTGCCGGGAATGTACAAAATAAGGGGTGGGGGCATGGAAACTTACTATGTAACGAATAAAGAACTCTATACCCTCTACTATTTCTCTTTTCTTTCTTCCTTTTTCTTCTTTTTCTTTCTTTTTCTTCTCCTTTTTCTTTCTTTTTCTTCTCCTTTTTTTTTTGGTGCCAGGGACCCGGGGGCACGTGCCCCCAGGCTCCCCAGGCTCCGCCAATGGTATGATGACACTTATTAAATGTCAAGTGAAGTAGTGTAAAACTGTTACACTTCACGAAAATAAACACAAAAGCGGTAAATTACTAGCCGCGATGGCAATACAATGACAAAAACTCATATCAAAAATAAATCTATAACTTAGAATAAAATCTGTAAAGTATCACTTACCTGTATTGTCTGGATATTTTATGCCTCCCAGGCAAACCCACTTGTTTGGTCGTTAGCATACAATCTCATCTCCAACCCCAGATTTACCGCATCCCAAGTGCCTGTGGAGCCTGGTACCGAAAACTTACGTGGCTAAAAAGGTACTTATTCTGTGGGATAAAACCTCGAAAAAGGTTGTCAGAAACAAAAACCACTAAATAAGCTCGACGCTTTTAAGCGTCGAGCTTATTTAGTGGTTTTTGTTAAACAGTTTACAGTTTAAAAACTGTAAACTGTTTACCAGTCTTACCTCCCTATCTTTCTCTTAGCAGCTCTGGCTTGCACAATTGTGAATAAAGTTCTCATCTTAATGATAATCACTGTCATCAGACGCAAATTCCTCAGAAAATTATTCATCATACTATAACCATGGACTTAAAAAGTCCATGCTATAACCTTCTGCCCTAAGACGAGCATACGTCTCAGGTTGAACTCGTATATATTCCGAATACCAATGTATTTAAACTTGAATAAGAAATAGGCAGCCATCTTTATCTGGAAAACTTACGCCATTGGCATTGAGTAGTCATCGTCCCACTTTTTATAAAAGTAAGATAGAACACTGCCTATGACTTGTTTAGCCATACTCGAAAAAACACACAGATATGATACTAAATAGTACTTGCCTGAACCTGAGGCTCTATCGATGAAGACGGTTCTTCAGAAGACATAATAATTATATCAAAGGAAAACATAATCCACAGCCAACACCATTAAAACGTGTTAAAGGCCTATAGCTGATTCACAAAACGTCGTAAAGCATACACAAAACATACGCAATACGATTATACCGATAAAGCATGTCCTGCAGTGCCGAATCCAAAGCCATCAGTGCAGGCGTCACGCCCTGTTCACCCAGGGAGGTGTTAAATAGAAAGGAGTGTGCACGACATTTTAAATCCAATTCGAGTACCCTCTCAAGTACCACTTATCCGATTACGCCTTTGTACCAGTCAGTGACCATGAAAGGCCCTACCACTCCAAGCATCCTATTCATTAGAAGCCTGCGTTACGAGTTTCTGTCACAGTCGACCGCGCATCACTCTACTTGATCGTACCAGGGGTACGCCACTGAGCTTGCCGATCGGGTCCACTTTTAAATTGAACTTAGTCAGCATAGAATTGGTGGCGCTATATCGATCAGGCGTGATTGCAGACGTGATTGTAGCAGACGACGCAACGCTGGCCACGCGTCTCTCAGACGACCCAATTTGGCAACGGGAGTGCACCATTTTGAATTATTTTTAACAGTCATCGCCCGGTTAACGATAAATATCCTTCTAATTATGATGTATTTGTCAAAATGATCGGTTTAAAATTCGCGATTACGTGTTATTCACTACGAATTCAAAATTTAAGTTTCGCGTGGCCACCGTCGTCTGTGTAAATCTACAGCGCCCCCAAACCTATGCTGACTAACATGCCGTTTATAATGCCGTTAAACCTGGTTAAACATTGTTAAACGCGTTAAACGCCGGTCACCGACACATTCCGATGATTACCATAATTTATGCAAAAGGTCCCGTTTTCGCTACGTACGTTAGTATAGGAGTTTCCTATCCCAAAGTTAATAGTATCCCTGATCGTACTAGGGACCTGTTTTGAAAACGACCGGTTGTGACCTTTAGCGGAGAAACATTTTCGAGAACATTTCTTCGTGACGTAATTCCGGCCAGTAAATAAATTTCACCAGAATCTAATTCCTTGCGAAGTTACGAGTTATGACAGCAAAAACGCGATCAAAATTGGACGATTATAGCAAAAGTTACGACATTTTCTGCAATTCCCCACAATTTATAAGTATAAAACACTTATTTTTCATACTGTTATCATATTTTTACGCGGATAAGTGCGGACATTATAACATAAAGCAAATTAAAGTAGACTATTTTCCGTATCTATTGCATGTAATTTTGTTAAGGCCCAAGTTGGCCCAAATGTAAAAAATGTGTGACAATTTCGGATCAAAGTACCGGAAGTACTTCTGTCTGTGGATAACATTAATGTGTGCGGCACTAGGTTTTGATGTAGGTGTCGCTGAAGCAATGTCTTGTGGGTCAGTAAAATGTCCATTTGGTTCGAGTCTCGGCGATCGATCATCATCTAACGGATTCACTTAATGCTAATCCCGGCATTGATAACTAATGGGCATAACGCACGTGCGGACAATAGATTGCCTCTTCGTGCACTCTCCTTTCTATTTAACACCTCCCTGGTTCTATGCACAAACGGATTGAGGCATCTCACATGCTGCCATGGCCATGGCGTTCATTGTCAATGATACATGATGCGGGGAATGAGGTTGGCGTTTTTCTCGCATAACAAGAATTAACTAGCGATTGCGTTTGATGACTTCCCCGGAAAAGGAGTCACCAACGGTTCAGGGGGATCACCTGTGGACTGCATCAGAGGAAGAGGTGTGTCAGTCAGTACGCAACAGGCCGCTTTCAATGCGTGACCTTGCCGATTTCTAACCCGCGCAAAGATCGATTTCAGGATGTCAACCTTGCGCTAAAATCTTACGAGAAGTTTGTTTTCCCTGAATTAATTGAGGTAATTTTCTCTATAATATGATGCCAAATCTGACATATTTGGTCCACAAACAGTGATTTTATCGCTAATTTTAGAATTTAACAACTTTCGTGACTTTGCTTCTTGTAACTATTCACTTGACTGGACTAAAATTCGTACGATATTTTAAGAGCAATTTCCGTACTAACGGAATCTTAAGCTTTAATTTCATATCAAAAACATTGATGCCCGACTTCTTTTTTGATAAGAAAAACCGAGTTTGATTTTCACCGATTTTCGGTCAGAAAACGAAACTTACGATCCCCCGTTAGGCCTCGCCAACTTGATTTTTAGTTTCCTATAACCCGCCCGCGCTTCATTTTCATGCCCGCGTTTGAATTCATTAGAAATTTTGGGAAAAAATACCGTTTTTGCAATGAAAACGTCCGAATTTATGCATTTTGTGTGATGAAATTGTGAAAAATGATTTTGACGAGAAAAAAAATATCATATGAAATTGTGCAGAGCAGAAGGATCGATTTCGAACCCCGGACCTCTCGCTCTTCAGTCTAACGCTCTACCATCTGAGCTATCAAGCGAAACTAATTCTATTCGTGAGATTTAAACACTTCATCAACAATCCAACGACGGTACGAAATGAATATAGCTCGAGCCAGATTCGGACACCCATTTTATTAACTATTCACATGACTGGACTAAATAATTTCATAATATTTTAAGCATGTTTCTAGTTACAAAAGACTATGAATATTATGATACCATCAATACAATTGGTGCCTAATTCTTCAAAAAGGGAATATTTACTGTTAATTTGGCTTTAGTTTCGTCAAGTTTTTCTCGAATTCGGCTGTGTGTGATGACAATAATTTGCACCGAAAATGCAACATGTCATGAAGTCACAGCTAATATTAGATAATATTATTCGCATAATATGCCTTTTTATTTTACAATTTCATGGCAAATGTGTTTGAAATGTGTGATTATAATCATGAAAAGAGCTCATTTACATCGTGCTATTACGAGGTCAACTATGACTGCGAAGCAGTATCGTTACGGGTGAATACTTCCGGGTCGCTTTGCTGGGTTAGAAAAGGAACGACTTTTCGTGTGGTTGCATACTGGTGTGTGTTGCGTACGCACAATGCTTTCATATTTTCTACTGGTTTTAACATTATAATGGCCCTCAAACCATTCTAAATAATATGTTGGGGACGTTAAAAACGTCATACTGGACCAATTTATGTG
Organism: Ophiura sarsii; assembly: GCA_035610835.1. Lineage (NCBI taxonomy): Eukaryota > Metazoa > Echinodermata > Ophiuroidea > Amphilepidida > Ophiuridae > Ophiura > Ophiura sarsii. The sequence goes on along the minus strand of CM069441.1, from coordinate 144,814,082 downwards.
TTAGATTGAAATGTCAATTTTTGCGTACTTCGCGCATTAGTTTCAATGTTTCATTATACAAGCTTGACTAAATGGCTTCAGGAGTCAAGACAGTTTTCCATGACCATTTTAGTTCAAAAAGTCAAAGGCGAATATTTTATGCAGGTTTTAACATTATATTGGCCCTCAGACCCACCAAATATTCTAAATATGTGGGGGACGTTAAAAACATCATAATGCAAAAACCACACCAAAAATTCTAAATATTATGTGGGGGGACGTTATTATCATACTGGACCATTAGTGTTAGAAATACATTTTTTCCGCGCTTCGCGCGCGTATTCATTAAAATATTTCTTTATTTAAGCTTAACAAGGTGGCTTCAGGACAGTTTTCCATGACCATTTTAGTTAAAACTCAACAATTTTGCGCGCTGCGCGCGCATATTTTTAACAGGCTTTAACATTATAATGCCCATCAAAAACCATACCAAATATTCTACAAATTATGTGGGGGACGTTAGAAACATACTGGACCTTAAGTGTTAGAAATGCCAATTTTTGCGCGCTTCACGCGTATTAATTTCAATATTTTATTATTTAAACTTAACAAGGTGGCTTCAGGACAGTTTTCCATGACCAATTTTAGTTCAAAAACTCAAAAATGTTGTGCGCTCCGCGCGAATACAGGTTTTAACATTATTATGACCCTCAAACGACACCAAAAATTCTAAATATTATGTGGGGGACTTTATTATCATACTGGACCATTAGTGTTAGAAATGCAATTTTTTGAGCGCTTCCCGCGCGTATTAGTTTCATTATTTCATTATTTAAGCTTAACAAGATAGCTTCAGGACAGTTTTTCATGACCATTTTAGTTCAAAAACTCAAAATTTTGCTCGCTCCGCGCGCATGTTTTATATGGGTTTTAATATTATAATGGCCCTCAAACCACACCAAAATACTCTAAATATTATGTGGGGACGTTAAAAACGTCATACTGTATCTTTTTAGTGTTAAAATCACAATTTTTGCACGCTTCGCGCGTGTAAGGTTCAACGTTTCAATATTTAAAATCAACAAGATGGCTTCAGGTTTTTTTGCCCCCTCCCCAATCAAAACAGTCCTGGATACGCCATTGCACCCGTGTGTCAAATATTTCTGGAGTGCAAGTCATTATAAAGTTGAAAAAGTGGGCTGCAGTTGGTCACATTATGATCTTTATTTCATAATAATGCGAACGCATTGTATTTTATGTTAATGCTCAATCTTGAATTTAGATTTCCATGGCTTATGTTTGAGACGGATAGTTGATAGTAGGTATCAATACGCCACACGGTATCGGCATCGGCAAAATGACCCCGAAGGGTTTTGACAACGTTCACCGGGGTTAAAATAACCATACGATCGCGGTCATCCTATATAACAATAATAACCCCATTATGGGTCAAAACAACCCCAAACGGGGTTGATTCCAAATGACCCCGGAAAAATGACCCATTAGTTTTTAGTTTTTATTATCGGTGGTAGGGTTGTTGGTCACTTACCCCTTCCCTCCAGATTTGAATTTTTTATATTTCAAATTGCTGATTTACAAATTGAATAACATTGAAAGAAAGCATTGATAAATTAGGCCAGGTTTAAAGGTTATAACCATCTTTAAAAATCATTGGAATTCTTTTGAGCTGTAATTCTCAGGCTAAGTTTCATGTCCCTTAGGTACGTATAATGTATATCACTAGGACCTCTCCAATTCTGGTTTGATAAATTTGTATTATTATCCTTTTTTGTACTCGTATCTTTTGTACGGCCAAACACCAATTGGCAATTTGGCTAACGGTTTGTTCAATTTTAAATATTTATCAATGTATTATAAGGGCTGACGCGGCCCCTGCTAAATTGTGTATCAAATATTCAACTTATATAAATGTAGTTGTGTAATAAAATCTAATTGGTATGGAGCCTTAGAGCTATTTAACCTATTTCTGTCTTTGGCTGTGTTTTCAATTTCCGCTGTCTAAGGGTAACTAATATTACAGCAGTGTTAACATCCACCACCAAACTTGGAACACTTTGGATTTCGCGTCTTTTCGTAAATATGTTGTAAATCTGGCGTGGAATATGATATTGTCGTGAAAACATGACCAAGAATGAAGAATTATGTCTACTCTCATAAACAATGAAAACATTTACCAATTTTGTAAAAGAAGTATTTTTCCTGATTTTTTGAAAACGGGACCTGACTATTTTGAATCACCCTGTACATTACATTATTAGTTTAAAAGTTACAGTGCTTGATAAATTTCATAAAAAAGGGTTGACACTTCCCTTAAATAATTAATTAGTTAATTAATTTGATTGATTGGTTGGTTGACTGATTGTTTGAAATTATTTCTACAATTTTGCATGCATCATTGAGGATAGATTTAAAATATTTTATAATAAATTGGTCATAAATGTATCATTGAGTAAATAATGCATAAATTGATAATGAATTGTATGATAGAAATCTACCATTTATCATCATATCTATAATACGCACGCATATTTGGAACGTCCATAGCATTATGACACTGACTATTAGGTTTAGTGGGGAAACAGTTGATATGAAAGCTAAACAAATGACGGGGCCGAGGCGAACTTTTGTTTTACAATTTTGAAACATGTAGAAGAATAAATTTCACCCCATAAGTATGCATTTGACAGCTTGTCAAAGACAGCTTGCAAAATTTGCCTTTTGTGACACCCTGTTTTTCGATTGGTGAAGGTGTTTGGCGCAAATAAGAACCTATTGAAATGTATTGCTAAGATCGCGTATAAATGAAGTTCCATCGATGTGCAACCCATTACATAAATTAAAAAATAGGGGTCACCGACTTCGTTTCTTCACGAGAATCATTTAAAAAAAACACTTTTTCGAGCAAAATAACACAGAGGTCTATGGGAAATACGCGTTTTGCTTCATAGCAAAAAAACTAGCCCAAAATGTTATGCCGGATTTCTTTTTAAAAGATGCGCAACTATATGTCCGTTTTATTTCTTAAATAAAAATGGGGGTCACCGACTTACTTTTTCCACAAATTATCGAAAAGTGTCATTTTTTAGTGTTAAAAAAGTGCTGCCGTGGAATACCGCGTATGACGCAAAAGAAAAGGCGCTTCATTGCCTGCGTATTTATTTGTACGCGTATTCACACAAACGCCCACCCGCCACGCGCACCCACCCACTGTACCAAGGGCCGGTACTTGGGCCGGGGCATATCCCTGGTGGGGGTTCAAGGTAGCGAACCTCCCTTGGAGCTGTCATTTTTTCCCATTTAGAAATACCAGATAACCAGTAATTTTGCCCGTATTAAACACATTTTGTGGTCTAAACACCATAAAAAATCAATATAATACAAACAAGTTGAATATCACCGTTAACCAAATTTTGCAAACACAAACATACGCTCTTCCTTAGTGCAAATATCTGGTTTACAATTACAAATCTTCCAAAACATTAATTTGTTCTTTATTTTCAATTAGTCTTCCTTTCTTTCCCCTTTCTTTCATTTTCCCCTTTCTTTTCCTCCCTTTCCTTCCCGGGGCACGTTCCCATAGGGCATACACAGTCTTCCCTTTCAGTATTTCAGTATTACATTTCGATTAAATTTCTCCTTTAGTTGGGAACTCTTTCATCATGATGCGTATTTACGATTAAAATAGAGACGGCAAGAGTTTTTAAATAGGAGCACGAAGGAAGATAACCATAGATAACGCTGTTATGGAGAGGGAACTAAGAAAGGACTTCTTTAACCTTTTGCCCATCTAGAAAATGCTTCGAAGACGGTTACCCCCAGCCCAAGCCAGTGCCGTTCTCCCTTGTATATATCACGGGCCGGACAGATAGCTTGATTAGCCTGACAAAAATCCCTGATGCACCGCTGCGCAAGGAACGCGTACTACGACGCCACATACTACGCTTAATTACGCGTCGGTAAACGGCGGCACGCACTTTTCACCCAAACACAAAGAAACTGGGTGAAAATGCAGCGGGCAAGGGCCGGTACAGCCATAGACTAATTACTTAGAGACTGCTCATTCCGCATTCCAACACACACAGCGCACTGAAGCCGCGTGTTCCCTGACGACATGTCAAAATTAGGGAGCTTTCGATTTGGACGACGGATGCTTCTACGACGGTAACAATGACACTTCGAGTCATGTGCGCATGCGTTGACTTTGCGATACGTCGGTCGTCCACATTCTGCGACCGGTCATCGGGTGTTTGAGCGTCGTGGTGAAGACGACGACCTTACCCCGAATTTGACGTCATCAATCAACAACAAGCACATCACAAATGAATACAGCAATGGCGATGCTGGAGAGCATAATCCCAATCATAGTATCCGTAAGTTTTCATGATTAATGTCTATAGTAATGCAAGTAAAGTGGTATTATCTTGATCCGGTTTTTTTATGGAAACTAACCCGGGTAATTTTGTTTGCTGGCTACGCCGTAGGTTTTTTATGCAGGTAAGCTTATGATCGAGGTAAAAATGCTCAACAAAGAAAGTCATACACCTTGTTTATGTCCTATGTAGAGTGTCTTCCCAGTATTTTGTGTCCAAGCATGCTAGATAGGCATTTAGATGAACCTTTTCGGAACAATTTGGTACCAAACATGCAACAAAACAACAAAGATAAACTATTATTAACACCATTTAATAAAAATTCGTGACGTTGAAATTATTTATTTTAGGCTTTAGGTCATGTTGAGAATATGTATTTGTTGGCCTAGGCCTGACTGTAGAGAGAAAGGCTGTACATGTAGTGTATCTAGGTCTAGGCCCTAGTCTAGGCTGTAATTGTAAGCTTTTAAAATGGTTTAGGCCCTAAATGATATCGGGCAGATCGGGCTCACTGTGTTCATAATCATACGTTTCCATTGACGGTGCGTGAGTCTCGGCTTGCGGGCTGTGGTCACATTTTAATTTGCTGTGTTGGCCTACATGCAATTTTCAAAAGTGAGAGATGGTGGGAGTAAGACACTCACCTGGGAGAGGCGGGGGGGGGGGGGGGGGTGGCCTACTGGTTGAAAATCAATATAAAATTGGACATCCCAGGAAGGGGAGGGAGGGCTAAGAGTAAGACTATTGAGAATCTTTTTTTAAAGTGTAGCCTAAGGGTAGATACACTACAGCAATCCTACTACTAAACGTAAAACCAACAGGCAGAGCTTGAGGAAACGTCATGCTCATCCAAGCAGTGTGTGAATCACAAAATAGGCAGAGCAATATTTAACAAAACGCTAATCGTAGCGTTGACTATAAATGCTAATAATTATAATTAACAGTCTGGTACTGGTAGGCCCAATAATGAGCTGAAAGCAACTTGGAATGCTAGCACTGACAATTTTGGTGGCTATATCTTGCCTCACGTCCCGTACGGAATAAACCGTGTATAACTTCAACGTATTTTAATTGGTTTGAGCATGCGCACTTGAGTTACGGGACGTCTAGCAAGACATTGCCATTTTGGTACCCTTATGAGCAGTGGCGGAACTAGAGTTTCATTGAAAATTGAGATTCTGAAGCCTAATACTAGCCTGGGAATACTAGACTATTTGGCCATCACAAGACAGTGACGTAACTGCGTATTCTACAAATTGCAGCCAGGGGCGTCCCCAGACCCTTTTGAATGGGTAGCCACATTTTTTTGCAGTCATCTTGTGAATTTCACATAAAGTGTGGTGGGGGGAGGGGGTAGGATCAACAAAATGTGCACGGTCACAACATTTTGCACGGTCACCATTCACCAATAATCGCACGGTCACAAAATTTCGCACAGTCACAATAATCGCACGGTCAAAAAAAAAAATCAACAACAAATGGACACCAGCCCCCACCTTGGTGCACGTTCACTGCAAGCACCACCACCGACAATTTTTTTAACAGAATTTTTATAGTCAAAATCGCAAATGTACAGATGGAAGCTCGTTTCAGCCGACAGATTTGATGAATAGGGCAGATTAGATTATCGGGGAGGGGGTCCTGTGTCACCCCCACCCCTCTTGGGTCGCCCTCGATTGCATGCAGCACATAACGTGCACACCTACTGAAGGCGCTGGCATATATAGGCCTACACACGAATGTTGAAAGATGGAAGATATTGCGTGAGTAAAAGTTACGCCTGTTTAGTTACGTCACTGTCCAGAGGAAGCCAAATGAATGGTCCCTAAGTGGACCAGGCGCGTACCGCGGCATGTGAGCCAGGAGAGGGGGGGAAAGTATATGTCGTCCCGGCAGTGGCGTAAATTTTCGTTAAAGGTTGCCCCACATTTTTTCCCAGTCAGTCACCTTGTGAATTTCACGTAAGTGGGGGGGGGGGGGGGGGGGTAGGGTTAGGGTTAGGGTCAAAAAAAATTGCACGGTCACAAAAGGTAGGACGGTCACAAATGTTCGCACGGTCACAAAATTTCGCAGTCCACATAGCACAACAGTCAACAAATAATGCCCAATCGTCAGTGTTTTCTGAACTAGGCCCTTTTTTTTTTATTAGGTGAATTTCCCTGGCAGAAAATAGGTACATTTAGGTACTGTACCTAAAATGTACCTAGTGTACCTAAAATTGTACCTATGCTGTGTACCTAAAATGTCCAGTTTTGGAACGAAAACCGGTCATTTTAGGTACACTTGAAAAATCTAAGTACAAACTAGGTACAGTACTCTACATATCTGGAAAGAAAATAGGTACAAATTAGGTACTAAAAGCAGAATAGGTACAAATTAGCTAGTGTACCTAATCTGTCCTGTTTTGAAGCCGAAACAGGTCATTTTAGGTACAATTTAGGTACAAATTAGGCAGTGTACCTAATTTGTCCTTTTTAAAGCCAAAACAGGTCATATTAGGTACAAATTAGGTAGAGTACCTAAGATGACCAGTTTTCAGTTTATTAGAAAGCAGAAAAGTATGTACCTAATTTCTCTGCAGAATACAGCACCGGAAACGACCAGTTTCCCGATTTGCCAAACTTGTCTTGAAGATGTACATGTAGCATTTACATGCACAATATACACCTTTAACTATTAATACTGATTAATAATTCAGCAACATTAAAGGAGCAGTTTTGAGCAACAACAATATCAGCACACATAAATAGAATGTAACCAGAGCCATGATGTTAAAAAATGTATACAACAAATTATGAGCTACTGTGACCCCCTGAAAAACCCATTGCAGTAGTACCCTACATGTATGTATTAGAGCCTTAACTTATTGATAAAAGCTGAAGTATATAAATCTGCTAAGCGTGAGAAGTTTGCAAACAAAAAATAATATGGTCTATGTAAGCTGATTCAGCTCATTACATTTTAAACATTTATAGCCATCATGTATAATTCTTAGTGACATATTCCACAATACTGTTTTGTAGACATTAGGGATTCACAATTCACATAATATAGTAAATACCTTTAAAAACACACCAAAATATCCATCACATATGCTCCACATCACAACTGCCATGCACAGCTATTATATAGACAACAGCAAATTTGAAATATGGTAGTTGATGATCATGTGATAGTTATTTACTTAACCTTTGACATTTATTAGTCTGAAATAGGTACATTTAGGTACTCCATCAAATTAGTATCCATATATCCGAAATTGCTAAGTCTGAAATATAGGTACATTTAGGTACTCCATCAAATAAGTATCCATATCCTAAATTGCTTAGTCTGAAATAGGTACATTTATGTACTCCATCAAATTGGTATCCCAATATCAAAAACATTCAGAGTTTGAAATAGGTACTTGTTTGTCACAATAGGTACACTTATGATGTATGAATCTGACGCTTTTTGAAATAGGTACATTTAGGTACACCCAACAAAATCTAAGAGTGTGTTTCTACAGAGCCTCCACCTTTTGCCGGTGGTAACTTAGCCTGCTAAAAAGGCGGTGGTAGAAGTACTGGGCTGTTTCTACAGACGACGTAAAAGACGACTAATCACTTTGTGGGGGTGTGTGCGTAGAGGAACGGCTGATTTCGAAATGACATGGATTAATTATATAACAACACAACAAACAAGCATCTTGGCAATGAACAAACAAAGCAATTTCCGGTTAGACGGCTAATCGGGCGGCGGTCTGTTTCTACAGAGCTCTGGCAGGCAATTAGCAGGCTAACCTACCACCGCTATCCTTGATTTTCTAGGATAATTTGCCCGTGGTAGATTAGCCGGCTAACGGCGTCAGGACCTGTTTCTACAGAGCTGTTAGACGTCTACCCCCCATGATCAACCGGCTAATGACTCTCTGTAGAAACACGCTCCGAGTCTAGAATAGGTACTATTTAGGTATAAAACATTGTCGAGTATAGTATAAGTTCCAGATAGGTACAACGTAGGTATAAATTAGGTACAAGTAGGTACATTTTAGGTACATACACTAAGTAACAATACATGTATGTACATAATTTGTACCTATTTCTTGATTAGGTACATTTAAAGTACATTTTCTGGTCATTTTAGGTACACTGAAGTGTACCTATTTTCTGCCAGGGTTAGCGTCCCGGTAGTGCAAATTTAGCGTACCGGTATTTGGAGCCAGGGGGAGGGGGAAACTTGCCCCTGCCCCCCCCCCCCCCCCCCTCGGTCGGTACGCCACTGAAGTGGACTCAAACCTGCATCCAGGATGTAGGATCGAGACCACCACAATGAGGTAGTCTCGCACCTAGCCTACAGTATCAAATCAGGTAATTTGAAAGCGTTTACATTATTGATGTGTATTACATTTGTTCCACAATAACAAGCATATTACGTTGCGTCACACTGCACCACCGTCAGTCGCTTGCTTCAAAATGCAATTTCACGGGGCAAAATGTTGTACGTGTGGTAAGATACACAATGAGTATGCGCCCTTTTTTTTTGCCTAAGACAATGAACAATAAGATTTTCAGGTGAATGACTGGGATTGTGAGGGTGATGATGATGAATCAAGTTAACAAACACTCATTTTGGTGACATCTGAAAAAGGAAAAAAAAGATTGATTCCCAACCTAAATGATAACTTTATCCTTATTTTGTTCTATTTCTGTAGAATGGTGAGCTTGAGCTATCACTGTGGAAGACCTAACAATGGTAGGTTTTCACAGCTTGGCGAGTTATGAACTTATTGTGATTTCCCAGATCAAATGGATTGGCTTTGAAAAGTGAGTATGAATTCCTGCTACACCTAACATCACTACATGTTGTACAGTTGTGCACCACTACATCTTGCCCACAATTTACACACGCCCATCCCTATGGCCCCTCCCAAGTCATTTTGTATACAGAAGATATACAATTTGTCTTCAGATTTTAGGCCAAATAAAAATTAAAACTAGTTTCTCGTCCTATCTTGTCGAAAAAAGGAGGATGAGGGCACTTTATTTTTAATTTTTAAATACAATGCAAAATTACTATTACCACTTTTATAGAGCGGCGTATATGGTTATGCCACATTACCTACCTCTGAAACCACATAAACCCCTACACCCCCCCCCCCCCGCCCTCAACCAGGTTGATTTATAACCATATCCCTCCTAAAGGCATTATAAACCACCTACAACCCACATTCCCCCCCCCCCCCGAATTCGGTTGATTTAAAATCAATCATATCCTTCCTAACCATTTCCTGTGGCGACTTCATTAAACATGTGTAGAAGTGGGTGTGCCACGGCAGTGAGCCCTTGCGCAAACATGCACATGACGCGTTACCACGGTAAGATGTAAGATTACGCTGTGTAGTACGCGCAACGCACAATGTTGTACAATTCTAGTGGCATTTATGATCCAAATCTGAGAGGTTTTTTGCTGTTTTTGGAGCCAATTGTTAACCAATTTCACTGAAATAACTTTAACACCCTTCCCGTTATTTCCTCTATCTTTCATGCAAATTAGGCTCCACTTTGATCACAACTAACGGAGAAATAAGGATAACCAATAAACACACAAATAAACAAACAAACACACACCGTTACCAGATTTATAGTAAGATTGTATTGCCTGATTGGTTGCATAATTTGAAGCGGACCATTAACACAATATACCTCATTTGACTAAAGTAAATTTAGTGCAAAGATGTCATCTCATTAAATAGTTTAACAAAAATGTAATGGAATAAATAAAGAAAAAAGAACATTACCGAATTCCTGAAAAGGGAGGCACAAGGGGACGAGAAACTGTTTTATATTTTTACTCGGTTTTATGTGTTTATAATGCTTTCTTATTATCACATTCAAGAGGTTGAAGTCCAATGCCATGTCATTTTAAAACAAATGTGACTGAAAATCTAGCAGAACTTTATAAAGCCAAGAAAAAACAAAAGGTCTGTCTCAAACACATTGGGATATGCTTTTCCTTTACAAAAACCTGTTTTAAATTGTTATTGTGTTTTTGGCCTACTTTTCTGTTTGCCACTCCATAAACCAATTCTTTTTACATTTTTTATGTGGGACAGAATTAATTTTGGCCAATACCTGCATGCTACATGTTTATAATTCCATGGCGATTTGCCCACATATGATTATTTACAGGACATTTTTCTTGTTTGTTCTCTTTACAGGCACGACGACGGGCAGGGAGCAACTAATGGTGTGCGCGGATAATGTAATATACAGATGTTGACCCGAAATCAGCCATGACAGCTGAAAGACAGTGATTTTGGAGGCACATACAGGGCTCAGATGCGGAGCATGGTGTTTAACTAAGCATACCACCTAAATCCTCTGCAGAGTTCCTGTTTGAATTCAGCATTTTTACCATGACAACTTATTACAGATGATCAAAACCAACCAATGAGTATCAGACACTTGTTTACCAAACTAGCTATAGTTCATTTACTACAAAAATTACCTATAATCATCTTTTGGGACCCCACCTGTAGTATCCCTCAATTTTTGAGAATGCCCTTAAAATGTTCCACGTATGATTTTATTAACCCTAACCAACCTCAATGCCACAATTGTCCACGTTAAAGTCTGACTGTGCCAGCTGGCGTGGCACTTTTTCGATGAAATAATGGCCCCAGGCTACATAGTCTGGACAATACACTGTCCCGAGTATGGCCCCTGTGGCGCACTGGTAGAGCGTTCGTCTCGCACCCGAGAGGTTGTGGGTTCGAGCCCCGGTGGCGGCGTCACTCTTTTTTGTCCGCGTTTTTGTCGTTGAAAAAAAAAATCTTCAAAATGTGACTTAGGAGGTTTAGGGTTAATAAAATGCCTTGTTGTAAAGTTCAAAATTAGAAATTATTTAAGTGATTATATAGTAAGCATTTGGTTATCATTGGAAAAGGCCAAGGTGAAGTTGTAAACCTTTACATAACTAATTGTACCTTTGTGTGAATAAATTAAGTCAATCATTTATATTAACTATTGTCTTTGGTCTTTGGGTGACTTACATGTTTGTTCATAGTGCTATTATAGTCTATTTGTCCATCACAAGACAGTAAATATATGTGAGTACCCCCCGGGACTACAATTAGTGAATTAAGCAGTATACAGGGTGAGTCAAAAACATTGTGCACGACTTGAAATGGCCATTTGACCTTGATGCGTGCATTGAACCATGAATTTTTTGTCAGTTTAAAGCGATGTTAATCTAGTTTATCCTCCCCAAAAATGAAAGTAATCGACTGACAAGTAATCGACTGACAAGTATGTTTTGTAAATGGACCGCATTTTTTGCCATTCCTATGGGATTCACACACAGTAAAATTGGTTTTGCTAAATGGTCATTATCACTCACATTAATCATGTTAATTGTCAAATTGTTCCTGACAAATCATTCTTTCACTCTGGGATAAGTAGTTAATCATGATACCGAGTTGTCAAACAATAAAAAGGCAAATCTGCATTCATTATATGCATTCAAGCATCACCTGTTACAGAGCACTTAGGATGCCACATCCTCCTTTGTTTAGAATGATTGGGCTTTCTCACTCTCACTCCATACCATCATGCTGCAGTAATATTCATGTCTTAACTGTGTAAATCTCATAGGAATGGCGAAAAACACTGTTAGTTTACAAAACTTGCCACAGTTTGTTTATTCTTCAGTCGATTACTTTCATTTTTTGGGAGGATAAACTAGATTAACACCGCTTTACACTGACAACAATAATGTATGGTTCAAATGCATGCATCAAGGTCAAATGGCCGTTTCAAATGGTGACTCGCCCTGTACATCACTGTCTTGTGATGGACAAATAGACTATAGCTGCACATTTCCATTTTCACATTAGAAAGTCCTTTCAACAATATGTTTGCACCCTTTATGCAATTGGTGCCCAGCCCCAGGGTATATGCCCACTCCCTTCTAGGACAGGCCTGGAATTAACAGAAGGCAATTTCCCTCAGTGCCTAATGTCTTTGTCTTGGTGCACCAAGTGGCGTAGCCAGGTGGGGGCAGGGGGCCATCCTAAAATTACCCTTTCGGTATACAACGCATGCCGTCGGTACATATGATTTTGACCATGCAGGTTTTTTCAGCCGGTTTTGAAGACAACCACATCGAACCAACCCCACCCCCAAACTTATCAAGTTGAGCAACCTTTTACTATTTTTTTGTTGGTACATCATGCCTTTCGTTGGTACAACTATGTCTTGCCCCCCCCCCCTGTTTCAAAAAGCTGGCTACCCACAGTTTTGCCTCTTAAATCACTGAATTAAATGAATGAAGACTATAATAATGAGGGCTTTTGAAATACATTTGTTACCAAATCTGAATGTGTGCAACATTATTTTGCCAAATTTGTTGCCAATTGATTAGGGCAATTGATATATAAATTTCACCTTTCTCTGCCAAGTTTATGAATTAACCAAATACTTCATAGATTGTATCTATACAATTGTGTTTAAATGAAAATCAGACAAAGAACAGAACTTTACAGACACAAAATTTAAATATTGCAGGATGGTTGGTGTTGATTTTTCAAACATTGGATCCCAAAATTAAAGAAAAAATCAAAACAAATTCACATTAAAGGTATATTATGTGATCTTTCCAGGGAACGCCCTCAACATCGAAAAAAAAATAGAAAGCGGATTTTCTTGCAGATTTACATTTCTGATCATAAATCATGCATACATTCCAAGTTACAGGGCGATACGATACTTAATTACCGTATTATCCCTATTAAGCGCCCAGGACCTTATAAGCGCCCACCCCTGTTTTTCCCAATGACTACCAACAAACAATCCCTTATAAGCGCCCACCTTTTCAAATGGTCAGCATCCTCAAATGACCACTTGTACATATATTTCATTTAGTACATGAAATGGTCAGCCTTCTCAAATGACCAATTGTACATTTTCGTTAGTACGTCAAGTGGTCAGCCTTCTCAAATTTCCACTTGTACATTGTATTTAGTGCATCAAATGGTCAGCATCCTCAAATGACCACTTGTACATATATTTCATTTAGGGCATGAAATGGTCAGCCTCCTCAAATGACCAATTGTACATTTTCCGTAGTATGTTAAGTGGTCAGCCTTCTCAAATTTTCACTTGTACATTGTATTTAGTACATCAAATGGTCAGCATCTTCAAATGACCATCAAATGGTCAGCATCTTCAAAGCGCCCACCCAAAATGACTTTGATAACCGCCCTGGGCGCTTAATAGGGATAATACGGTTCCTCAAAATCATGGTTTTAGAGTGAAAATAAACTGTCGGAATCCCGACAGTTTATATTTTCACTCTAAATTCACTCTAAAACCATGATTTTGAGGTAATTAGGAATCGTATCGCTCTGTAACTTGGAATGTATGTATGATTTATGATCAGAAATGTAAATCTGCAAGAAAATCTACTTTCTAAAAAAAATCATGAATAGAGGGCGCCCTCTGGAAAAGATCACATAATATGCCTTTAATTGTTGATAATCAACTAATTAACTTCATAGTCTCATAGATCCTATACCTGAAAATGTATGTTGAAAATCACCCCATGATAAATAATCCAAATTCATAATACACTCTTAGTAGTGTCGAACCAATCAGAAAACAAGAAATTAGAATACGCAGAGTGCATTGAAAGTGTCTAATGCAATCAGCATGTGCGCCATTTAATGCGCGAACCACACGCTTTATTTTGATTGGTTGTTCAGGAATTGCGGGTTGGCTGATTTTCACTGCAGATTTTAGCAAACTTGTTAACATGTTTTTATTCGTTTGTATAATAGATCAAAATGATGCTATTATGTATAGGATCGTGTATCAATTACGTCAATACATGCGTATGTTTTTGTTTCTCGAAAAATTAGAAAAATTAATGCACTTGCGCAAATGTTGATGTACTCACAATAGAACTCCTCCATGGTAGTCATGCCATTATTCGCACATCGGCGTGCATGCAATGATTTATCTAAATTTTCTCGAAACAACACATACACGTTTATTGATCTACAAGTAATGTGAATGTGGGCTATAGTCTATTTCACTTCCACAAGACAGTGAAGTGACGTCACTGTGTCATTGATGATTATAGGTCAATAAATGTGTATGTGTTGTTTCGAGAGAAATTGGACAAATCAATGCACGCGCGCTGATATTGAACATTGATTTTTCTAATTTTTCGAGAAACAAAACATACGCATGCATTGACCTAATTCATACACAACACTATACAAATAAAAATTCATTTTAAGCATAATTTTGATCTATGTAAAATGACCTAAAAACACTTTAACAAGTTTGCTAACACCCGCAGTGAAAATCGGCGAAACCGCGATTATAGGTCAAAAAATGCGTATGTGTTGTTTCGAAAGAAATTGGACAAATCAATGCACGCGCGCTGATGTTGATGTGTGAATAACGAACCAAAACAAATCGCGTGGTGCAGGCATTGAACGGCGCGCACACGGAGTGCATTAGACCCTTTTAATGCACTCAGCATAATTTACTTTCTTGCTTTCTGATTGGTTCGCAACTACTAATAGTGTATGAATCTTGAACAACGAATCAAAACAAAATGCGCACTGCATGATTTGAACGGCGCACACGCAGAGTGCAGGTGGACACTTTAAATGCACTCCGCGTATTTATAATTCCAGCTTCCTGATTGGTTCAACAGTACATAGAGTGTATGAATTGCAGTGAATAAACGTGCGCGCCCTCTCCAGGTGCTGCCATACAAATACATGCATGCATAGAAAGATCCATGCGTGCAATGCAGTGCCTATAAAGTTCCGTCACGCATCACTGTCCAGAGGAAGATAAATTATAGAATAAGGCGACGAAAAAAAGAAACTGTGCCCAACCGGTATTCATTCGCGCATGAAAATAATGTGCAAATTAATACCGACCAAAAAGAAAATTAAGATTTTTACAAATTTGTTTGATTTTACGGTCATTTTCGAAGGGGTAAAGTAAAAAACAAACACCTGACCGACAGACGGTTTGACCCATGCTGAGAGGTCTGTTTGCCCGTAATGAATGCGGCTGAGATTTTCTATGCATCAGCGATGAATCTTTGAATGCTATAATGCGCAGGAGTAAATGCTGTCTGCATGCGTAATACATTTCAAGTTGTGCGCAGAGCATCTATAGGCTTCTTTGTGTGTGATGCGAGTTGAATTCGATCTGCATGCACAGTGTGCGCATAATACATTTCAAAGTTGCATTCGCCTTGGTTGCCGCGCGAACTATTTAAAATGTGTGTGTGCATGCGTAGTTCCAAATATCCGCCTGCAGCACACTTTAAGACTGCATGCAATATTTGCATGTGCCGCATGCTCAAACTTCCAAGCTATGCGTGCACTACGCACTTATTAATTTTACAATTCGCACTCTCATTGTCTGCTGCATGCATGTGATATGCGGTGCTTCAATTTGTAAGCATATCATAATTTATCGAATATTCCCTTGCAGCAGCATGCATCTATACAGTTTGTGCTTCAAGCTGTGGAAACATGCATGCAGAGATGCACATCCTTTTTGTTCATTTGGGTTGGCCTGTTAATATTAATGATTATTGATTTATCAATTATGTTATTAAGCTAGGCCTACTGAAGGGCCCAGAAATTAATGTTTGTAGGCCATATATATTTAAAACAAGGTTTGAAAATAAAGATTTTAAAAATGTTATTAAATGTGAACATGCATGATGGACTAGGCCCTGAGTCTCACTTATAATTCTATTAATAGTATAGTCCATAATAATATGAGCAAGGTTCGCCATATTGTTTGGTATATTAAAACGGATCCATTAAAACCATAAATAAAAAAGCAAGAAATATTAGCTGTATCAGTCAGCTTTGTGTTCTCATTTGATTGAGGGGACAAACAGGCCTACGAATTAGGTTTGGCTTGTTAGGGTGGGTCCGCTATCACGGTGTGTATCCCTTTTACTTAGGCTCTGGGGTCGACATGGTGCAAATTCACACTTCACTTGAGACTGAAATTAACCTTGAAGTGGCTCAGCTCTTTTACTTCATTCTCTTCTTCCATCTTTTCTAACTTTCATTTCATTCAGCCAGCATGCTTTAATATATAGGCTTTTTAAGCCTGGTCTGAGCATCTCAGGACCCAAGGCGTAACGTGTGTGTCCGTACGGACCGACCGTGTAAACAAACAAACAAACTCGGAATCAAAGGCGTGCATCGGTGAAAACGCGTGGCAGAGACGCTACTGACTGCACTGGTATTGCCTTTGCAACTTAAGATTTACACTGACGACGTTCTATTCTATAGCATACTAGTAAGGCCTACTAGTACTACTAGTTATGACTTAACATGGAATAGATGGGTGGGCTCAGGGATTTATTTCGGATAAAATGACGCCAAAAACTCGTACAAAAAGGTGGGTTTTTTTTGCACGATCATTATCATATTTTCGGCTTTCACCTCCGACGGTAGACTATCTATATTTTACATGATTTGTATTGGTTTCAAATGAATATGCTTGAAGTAATCCGAATCTGATTAGGGCATGTTTGGGTTCTGATCATCGCCAAAATTCCGAGAATCCCCCGGCAAAATCCACACTCTGATACTGACAGCGCGTATGGCCATTATGTCAAAGGTCAAATGCTACGTTCGTCGTCGGAGATCGAAACGAGTTATTTGCACGACGGTAACTTGGTACGACGGACGGTCGTGTTAACAATTGTTACCGTCGCAGAAGCACCCGTCGTCCCAAATCGAAAGCTCCCTAATCTCCCCTGACGACGGTCAATCTCCCATGACGACAGTCAATCACCCATGACGACGGTCAATTCTTCTGGCGCAGCTTGTGCGTTGAGTGCGTACCCAGCAAACACAGAACGTTTCCGCAACGTTGCACCTAGGTTGCAGTTAAGTTGCGTCATTTAAAACGTTTTAACAACGTTTTTATAACGTTACGGTTTGGTTGTGATTTGGTTGTTTTAAGTTGGTCCGTTGAAACGTGAGCAAAACGTT
This sequence comes from Ophiura sarsii, assembly GCA_035610835.1. NCBI lineage: Eukaryota > Metazoa > Echinodermata > Ophiuroidea > Amphilepidida > Ophiuridae > Ophiura > Ophiura sarsii. Next base: position 144,796,679 of record CM069441.1, on the reverse strand, counting down.
CTCTGAACGTTAAAGTTTAGTTCTAGTTTGGTTGCACTTAAGTTGTGGTTTAGGTTGTCATTATAAACGTTCTTACAACGTTATTATGACGTTGCGGTTTGTTTGTTTTAGGTGGTTCTTGGAAACGTGATTAAAACGTTCTCTGAACGTTGCATGTTGATCATCGGAAACGTTTACATAATGTTTTAACAACGTTGTAACACTCAAATAGTTGGTTGTTTTAGTTTAATCCTTTAAACGTGAAAAAGATGTTCCCTGAACGTTGTAGTTTAAGTTCTAGTTTGGTTGCACTAAGGTTCTGGTTAGGTTGTCATTAAATACGTTCTTACAGCGTTATTATAACTTTGCGGGTTGTTTGTTTTAAGTACCAAATCACACCCAAACCGCAACGTTATATATAACGTTGTAGAAACGTTTTAATGACAACCTAACCACAACCTAAGTGCAACCAAACTAGAACTTAACTGCAACGTTCAGAGAACGTTTTGCTCACGTTTCAACGGACCAACCTAAAACAACCAAATCACACCCAAACCGCAACGTTTTAATGACAACCTAACCACAACCTAAGTGCAACCAAACTAGAACTTAACTGCAACGTTCAGAGAACGTTTTGCTCACGTTTCCATGGACCAACCTAAAACAACCAAATCACACCCAAACCGCAACGTTATAATAACGTTGTAGAAACGTTTTAATGACAACCTAACCACAACCTAAGTGCAACCAAACTAGAACTTAACTGCAACGTTCAGAGAACGTTTTGCTTACGTTTTCAACGGACCAACCTAAAACAACCAAATCACACCCAAACCGCAACGTTATAATAACGTTGTAGAAACGTTTTAATGACAACCTAACCACAACCTAAGTGCAACCAAACTAGAACTTAACTGCAACGTTCAGAGAACGTTTTGCTCACGTTTCCATGGACCAACCTAAAACAACCAAATTACACCCAAACCGCAACGTTATAATAACGTTGTAGAAACGTTTAATGACAACCTAACCACAACCTAAGTGCAACCAAACTAGAACTTAACTGCAACGTTCAGAGAACGTTTTGCTCAAGTTTCCATGGACCAACCTAAAACAACCAAATCACACCCAAACCGCAACGTTATAATAACGTTGTAGAAACGTTTTAATGACAACCTAACCACAACCTAAGTGCAACCAACTAAACTTAACTGCAAACGTTCAGAGAACGTTTTGCTCACGTTTCCATGGACCAACCTAAAACAACCAAATCACACCCAAACCGCAACGTTATAATAACGTTGTAGAAACGTTTTAATGACAACCTAACCACAACCTAAGTGCAACCAAACTAGAACTTAACTGCAACGTTCAGAAAACATTTTGCTCACGTTTCCATGGACTAATTAAATAATGAATTACATTTATTTAAAAAGCTTATTACGAATCAAAATTTTAATACAAAACAATTTGGCATTACAAATTTGATGTACTATAATCTAGGCGTATACAGGGTGACCCAAAAAATGTTAACACTCTGGGCACATAAGATATCTAAAAGGACAGGAACACACGGGTCTAATCTTGATGTATTATGAAAGCTGAGAGTATATAAGCTTTCATTTGCATTTTATTGCGTTCCAATTGGTTATTTAGAACGGGAGATATGCTTCAGCAAACATGAGAAGCAAAATCGGCTTGGTCCAATTTGCATTAATTACAACTATGATTACGAACTTGTAAGAATGCCAAAAACATTATTGTGCAGTAATTCATAAGTAACAATACCATTGCAACATTTAATCATAAGTTAGAATGTATCGATTATTGAATATAATTGATCTTTTCATTCATTTATCCAACGATACAAGCAAGTTATAACAGGTGGTATTACCATTGACATTAATTGGATGGACCATTTCAACAAAGAGCATGAAATGTTTCAATTTCAATTTTAAGACTGCTTTACTGACTTTCTGGTTTCCTTGTGAACTTAGGCATTTTTATGCTTTTCCGTTAGTTCCCTTATTATTTCTCTCTTTTGTTTGATGTCGTTTCTAAACTTTCTATTGTGTCTTCTTGGTTACCGCAGTGCTTTGCTATGTGTACAATATAGTTTGTTATTATTATTACTTCTTTTTCGGATTGTAGTGCACGGTCTACTAAAAGAGTATAGACTTGAACTCATGACAAAATACCTGTATAATTTATGTGGAATATATTTATTTATGTCTTTTAAGCTTGAAAAGAATCTGGCTTCATCACGACGTTCATATAACGTTCATATAACGTTTACACAACCAAATTATGTTACCTGGCTGTAATCGCTAATTTGCATATTTTACCTGGCCTTACATGAGTCGAGTAAATTGTGGAAATAGCTCATTAGCATAATTTCAATGGTACAAAAATTAGCACCGGTGCTCGTTTGTAACCTTTAAATTATGGTAATGAGCTAATTTGCAACTTTTATTTATTTAAACCTATTTTTTTTTTTAATTTAAGTCGATACATACATTTAACAGCTTTTAACACCATAGAAAGTATTTTGATCTGTATACGTAGGTTCTCATATGTATAACTAAAGGCAAGTCATTGTTCACTAATGCCATATACATTGAGCAAGAACATAGTACACATGAAAAGGTCAATGCCCGCCCCATCCCTCTATAATACCACTACCATTCCCTGGTTGCCATGGTGTAACTAACCGAATTTGATGAAAGTTTTTTACACGTTTGGGATAACGTTGTGAAAACGTTCAGACTAACGTTCATACAACATAAAAATGTATCGACAAATAACGTTCTTTGAACGTTTAAATCATAACGTTCCAAGAACGAAAGTGAAACGTTGTCACGACGTTCCAACAACGTAATAAATAGGTTATAAAAACGTCATTTGGACGTAATGGTATAATTAACAGAAGTTTTTTAAACGTTTGGGACGTGTTATAACGTTGTGAAAACGTTCATTACTAACGTTCAAACAACGTAAAAATGTGTCGACAAATAAACGTTCTTCTAACGTTGGATCGCAACGTTCCATGAACGTTGTCACGACGTTCCGATAACGTAATAAAGACAGTATAAAAACGTCATTTGGACGTAATGGTATAAACTAACAGAATTTCAAGAAAGTGTTTTAAACGTTTAGGACGTTGTGATAACGTTGTGAAAACGTTCATGACTAACGTTCATACAACGTAAAATGTGTCGACAAATAAACGTTCTCCTAACGTTGGATCACGTTCACAACGTTCTTTGAACTTTTAATCATAACGTTCCAAGAACGAAAGTGAAACCTTGCCACGACGTCTAACAACGTAATATGGTTAGCTGGGTATGATTAGCCGCAGACACACCCGCGTCCGTGGCACAATTAACGGGAGCGCAATCATTACAATTTGAAGGGAGAGGATTCCCCTTATGGAACCAAACATGCCACAGTGTTTATTCGTCTTCACACAGTCCTCAAGTTTCATGTCATTACCAGATTACTTGGTCATTGATGAGTAAACACTATGGCCAATACCGTCCTTTGTTCCACGCATTTATTATCCGTAAACAACATTTGGCCAGACACTGTATACAACCAGTCTCATCATGTCATGGGTGTATATCTCCGCTTTATTCCGTCAATCAAATGTTCAACTTCACCATCAATGACCACAACCTGATAACAGTTAGGAACAAAAATGGTCCTTGCAGAAAAACGTTCCTGAAGCCATCTTGTTAAGCTTGATAATGAAACATTGAAACTAATACATGCAAAGCGTGCACAAATTGTTATTGTTAAAGGTCCAGTATGTTTTTAACGTCCTCAAATGAAAATTATGGGACGTACGTGACCCCGTACTCCCCCCCCTCCCATTTGCCCCACCTATGATCCTACCCTTTTCTTCCCCTTTCCTCTTCCCCTTTCCTCTTCCTCCTTCTTCTCCTCTTCCTCCTCCTTTTGTCAATGGGGGGGGGGGGGGGGGGGGGGGGGGGGGGGGCGGGCGCGGCATGGCCTGCTGGGCCTCCCCTGGATACGCCACTGGAACGTGTTAAAATAACCTTCATGTGAATAGATTTATTTATTGTTTATTTTAAAGCACTTAAAGAAAAGTAAACATTAGGCCTAACTGTTACATATAGGCCTACGAGTGATTTGTGCAATGACCCATCTGTGATTTAGCGCGGCCTACATTATAATTATATAAACGATCGTATTTAGCACTAATGTAGGTCCATGTTTTTCTTCTGTTAAATAGACATGATTCATCAAAGTATTCAATTAAATTTGAATTCTTAGAGCAAAAAATATTCAGAGTTTCGTTTGGCCTAAACATTTACCTTTTTACTGTGTAATAGAAAAGCCACAAACAAGCACATTTTGTGTATCAACTTACCAAATTTGTAACCAAACACGAACCGATTTTAGTGGCGTTAGATCTACAACAGCACGAAAGACCATAAAATGCGTTGGCGGCATTCGTGAAACGCTTGCGTTTGTTTCAGATCAACACGCAGGGACGCTACAAGAAAAGGTGACGCACTCAACACGCGCGTAGATAGCGACGTTTTTCGGGAAGTGCGTATTTGTTGTTGTCATGGTTCGACTTTTCGTTTCTTTGGCTTCAATTTTTAAGCGTCGTGAGCAGCCTCTGGGTACAGCCAGAGGCTGCTCACGACGCTTAAAAATTGAAGCCAAAGAACGAAAAGTCGAAACCAATGACAACAACAAATACGCACTTCCCGAAAAACGTCGCTCTACTACGCCAGAAGAATTG
>CM069441.1:144683637-144791826 GCA_035610835.1 Ophiura sarsii | reverse complement strand
CTTTACAAATGACGTTGTCTTTTCAATATCAATAAATGTTGAAAAGACAACGTCATTTGTATGATTATTCATTGTATATTCATTAACGTCGCTGAGTTGGTATTGTTCGAACAATAGACTGTCAGGGGGCCTGATATTGCCAACGAATGATTGACAGTTCTCGCTTCAGTGATTGCTTATAATGGCATGTGAAGACTGTTATAGGTGGCGCTATTCTATGAACCAAATCTCAAAACAGACGACGATGGTCACGCGAATCCTAAATTTTTGAATTCGTATTGGAATATTACACGTAATCGCGAATGTTTAATCTTATCATTTTGAAAAATTCATCATAATTAGAAGAATTCTCACAAATCGTTTGGAGTTGGCTAACGAACTCCATTGTAAATGCTATTTTTAAAATTATTTTCATCGTTAACCGGGCGATGACTGTTAAAAATATTCCAAAATGGCGCACTCTGTTGCCATATTGGACCGATGAAATCGCGTGGCCATCGTCGTCTGTCTCAAAATGCGCAGTAGAGAGAGTTTCACCCGCCCGGACCAGCTTCCAGGTCTACATGTAGTACTTTCATTGGTGAAAGGATTCAGCACTGATTAAAACACAGGAGTTTGTAAGCTGCATTGGTTCAACCTGTTACCAAAACATGAAGGCAGCGTTTCAGTGTATATCTTTTGCAATGCATGCATGTGCACGAATGGTGTTGACCCGGGGGTCTCACCCCGGTGGTGCGTCCAAAACTAGGGTCTGCTCAAAACCCTGGTTTTTCGCAAGCCCCTAGTTAAGTTGTGCGCATACAAAAAACGTTGCCTTGCACAAAACCCGGGTTTTGTGCACGTATTTCTGCTCAAAACCCGGGTTTTTCGCAGACTACGAAAAACCCGGGTTTTTCGCAGAAATACGTCTTGCAGTTCATGCAATGCATACTGGTTGTTTGTAAATACGAGCGCTGAATTTGAAAATCGGAATTACTTTTATAAGGCCGCGAAATAGCTGGGAATATCAGTAATGTCAGTGCCGTTTGTGTGCATAGGCCTAAGCGATAGTAGAATTCTCGATGTTAACAAATATTAGGCGATATATAAATATGGTTTCACTTATTTAATGTAGTTTTATTATTAACTTAACGATTTTAATTGTTTTTAAATTTGAATGAATGGTCAACTTAGCCATGAGACACTTTTTGCAACTGTTACTGATGTGTGTTGAATGAGTGTAAATATTAGGCCCTATTTGCTGATTTACTTGTATTTTAAATTAAAGTACCCGCGGTAGGGGGTGGCACTCAATGAAAACGTAGATGTTTTAAAGACACAACGCATGTACGGAAAACTTTCTGTGTAACCCTCCCACCCCCCCCCCCCCCCCCCCCCCCCCCCCCCCCCCCCCCCCCCCCCCCCATATTTCGATGTTTTCAATGTCAACATTGGAGTGGGAGGGGTGGGTATTATACTGGGGTTTAAATATCCTCAGAACCCAAACTTTTCCTTACATCCAAATGGGTCATTCCATGCCAATTTAACAAATGGGTTGGTTGGTCACCCTCTCAGATTTGGCTGAAAATGTCTATAGTACATCTATAGGAATAATGAACATTGAACACATGCAACACACTAGCGCTCAACCCGAGTTTTCATTTTAAATATATTGAATTTCGGATCGAACACATCTCAAATTTGGTAAATACAAAACCTTAACTTTGTACCTCTACTGCAACATGATTATATCAGATTCTGAATGTAGAGTATTTAGAGTGGAGATATTGTATCGTATGGTATACAGTACTGCAAGAATTCCTTAATAAAAACTCCATTGAAATGGAATGGGCGATCCAAAGAAAGAAGCATGTTTTGTAACCATTTTCTGAAGCATCTGTTTCATACCAAAATACCAGGGAAATGGTGTATGTATTTTCCATCATTCAAACGAAAAAACAAATCAAAACACCGCAGTCTAAAAATAGTACAGGAAACCAAAAAGTTGATTTGTGTGCATGGAGATGGGGTGGGGGGGGGGGGGGGGGGGGGGGGGGGGGGGTACGTCTGAAGAACAATCTTGGTATATAGACATACCACAACAATTAATTGGAGATTAATCTCCTTAGTCAAACAAGATAAGCTCTGTCTCTCTGTTGGGAGTATATCTCTGATTGAATCATCAACTAAACAAATATAGATTTGACTCCATCACAGACTGCGGGTATACTGTTAAAATAAACTGCATAGGTATGTAATTTACAAAGACTAAACATGGCTGTAAGCTGTAGGATTTCTATGGCAGACGATACACCAACAATGGCACACCAGCTTCAGATCGGCAAGTTGAGTGCATATATAAGTGACACTGCCCTGAGTGTTGTTTCGCAAAACCCGGGTTTTGTCCAGTTAGTGTCTACTCAAAACCCGGGTTTTTCGCAACCCGGGTTCTGGACGCTATACCGGGGTCTCACCATGGCTATCATGGCTATATACATGTACAGTCATGACAGTGGTTCCCCGAGAGACTTACCGCCGAGCCGATTGAGAAACTTGAGAGCGGGGGAGGGGGGGGGGGGGGGAGGTTGTGGTGTATTTTCCCCGAGTATCCTGGCGCGAAGCTAATATCCTGGCGCGAAGCTAATTGCCGCCGAGTCTCTCTCACTCTCTCACTCTCTCTCTCTCTCTTTAGTAGCAGAATGCAGAAGGAAAACACCGAACCCCGACATTTTAATAAAATCGTCAGAATATGATTGTTACGTCTTCTGATTAGATTTTTCGATATGATCATTTAAACAGCGCCACCCCTATTTTCAGTCCGAACACTCACCTCCTGCCCGCCTTCGGACAAGTGTGTTAGTACACGTGATACATTTTCTGTTAAAATCGAAAATCAATATTTTGAAATATCCCGAGCAAAGATATAATCTTTCATTTTGTTTATCACAACATAGGTTTTAATTTTAGCCGGAACTTAGTTACTACCATTACACAAAACGATGTGATTATAGTGTTGTGCGCCATAAGCAAATAGGCAGGATTCATTTATAGTCAACAAAATGAGGGCAGTGTTTGTGTGGTGTCCTTTGGAAATGTGAAAGAAAAACAAAAGTGGGCCACGTCCGAATTTGAGATGGTTTTACGCATACCAACTAGGAACATGAACAACGTAAAATAGATTAAAATGTATATAAAGGGTTCAACAAAAGAAAATATACCACTTTGTTTATATCATTTTGAGTAACTTTCAATTTGTTTTTGACCAAACAGGCTAGATAGGCATTTAGATAAATCTTTTAGGCATAATTTGATACCAAATTTGCCCCCTAACAACAAAGATAAACCATGATTAGCACCATTTAAAGGAAAATATCCCATTTTCAAAGTCGCATTTCCAATACACAGCACGAGAAGATCTGAAGATTCTGCCTAAAAGATTCATCTAAATGCCTATATCTAGCCTGTTTGGACAAAAACAAATTGAAAGTTACTCAAAATAACATAAACAAAGTGGTATACTTTCTTTTGTTGAACCCTTTATTATATTATCATAGATATAAAAATGGAAACTATGTCATTATCTGTTTTCCGACTCCGACAAATTTGTTTCGAAGAGCGTATTTGTTTCGTAGAGTGTATTAATTTAATCATACATTTGAAAGCATTCTTTCTTTTTCGCGGTTACCGCGTATAAGAAGCAAAAGTCAACAAATTAGAGGCCATACATTTTTGTTAATGCGCCTTTAGGTGATTTGGACGAAAAGCATGCCTATTATCTCTTAGGAAAGATTGATTCCTTGGTCTCCATATTTATTGCCCAAACAGGTGGTTTTATTACCAGCTATTATCAAAATAGTTTTAATTATTTGCAGCATGATGAAATACCGTGCGATTAAATGGCTGTCTTTTCACAGATCTCTCCAGGCCTTTAGTAACACCTTCCTTACTGCTATTAGTTTTACCATGTACAAAACAGATTTTTCAGAAACTTGTCCTAACTGTCAAAGTTTATCTCAGGGTTACTGAACTAATTACTAGGCATATTAATTTTGTACTTATGTTAATGCATTTCCTATGGTGATTCTAAATATGGTGTTCAAATTCAATGCGTGACATCTTTAATATAACATTTTGTGAAATTGTAGAACTGTCATCTATAGCTGCAGACCATTGCGCGTGGAAAGTGTTAACACCTGTCAACGATACAAATTGTCTTGCCAAAGTTTATTATAACTCCAAGTGCACCATGATCTACGCATTATAGGGTCAAGTATTGGGTCAAGTGTGCGATACAATGACATGACTATATGAAGGGTTTAACAAAAGAAAGTATACCACTTTGCTTATGTCATTTTGAGTAACATTCAATTTTGTTGGACCAAACAGGCTAGATAGGCATTTAGATGAATCTTTTAGGCATAATTTGATACAAAATTTGCCCCCTAACAACAAAGATAAACCATGATAGCACCATTTAAGAAAAAGAAATCCTATTTTCAAAAGTCTCATTTCCAATACACAGCACGAGAAGAAAGGACCAATTGGGGTCTCTCTGTGTGTGTATATAGCCAGGATTGACGGGGCTATCGATCGCACAGTGCAAATGCGTTGGGTCGTACGACATTGTGCGGGATATTTAATTCTGACATTAAAGTGCATGGCAGTAAATACGGCGTATGTGTGTGTTAACAATTGGTCCTTTTTTCTCGTGCTGTGTATTGGAAAATTGAATGTTACTCAAAATGACATAAACAAAGTGGTATACTTTCTTTTGTTGAACCCTTTAGTTGACAACTATAAATGAGTTGGCCTATTAATAGAATACCAATTATACAATAAAGCAGTATAGTAATACATTTCTTTTTACTTAATAATAAAGTGAATAACTTACTTTTACCATTTAAAAGTATATTAAAGAGTCAATAATTAAATACCTGACTTTTCAAAAATTCTCCTTAAAATTACAATATTTGCCTTTCACTGCTTCTCGCAGTGGAACATGTAGTAACTACAATTAGAATAATGGAAGGGCCAAGGATACACCAAAAACAGAGGCCCGATTCAGTGAGAAACCTAAACCATTATGGTAAAGGTCAGTTTGTGTACTCAATGGACACATTTCATGTCACCTGGTGCTTCTATGATAAGAACCATTGGAGTTATCCAAATCAAACTGTAAATTACAACTATGTTAAGGATGACTCTTCATGTATATATATAGAAAACATCAAGTTGATAACCGGGCCAGATATCGGAACACCATTAACATACATGTTTCAAGGTGTGACTGGTAACACCTTTCACTTCTCTTAAATCACATTTTCCTCTTCATTTAAATGTACCCACCCCTTCTGAGCGCTGTTTGTCTTTTTTAAGACTCTTATTGTTTAAATTGAAATAGTTATGCAAATACTTTTAAATCTTTCTAATGATATATCATATTCCAGGCAACACTTCTATTGCCACATTTGGTTGACAAAATGTAAATAATGCACTGAATTTAGATGTTGTTGCTTTAAAAGAATTTTTTTACACAGAAAACGGTCCTAAGGATCGTACGTTAATGAGTTACCATTGCTAAGGAATGGGTCATAGGGTATTATATGGGTTATTTTGGTATATTCTTGGTGTAAGACATTCATAGGTGCGACTACAGTGCAACAGAGCATAAATTTCCAAATATTGAATTATAAATATAGTGCCTCCTGATTGTTGTACAACAATGAACATTTCAATCCTAAGTATGTGTATCATATATAATTAAAACAACTTTGTTTTAAAGTACTATTTCGTGTCCTTGTATGATTATCAGCATTGTTACATTTTTTATTAAACCTGATTTCGGATTGGCCAATACTTGATTATCCATACACGCTAATCCAACCAGCTACTGCCTATTTCCTTTCATGGCCTTGACTATTTAAACATTTCTTTTTTTTATTTAGACTTAGGCCAAAAATTTTTTTTTGTTATATTGGCGTAACCCGCCCGACCCTAAAAATACGCCCGACCCTACACTTTTTTTCTTTTTTTCAGTGAAAAAAAAAAAAAACACCAACCGACCGACCCTAAAAAAGAAAAAAATGAAGAAAAAAAAATGTTTTTTCTCGAACGAAATACGACGGTGCTCCTCGAATAAACAGAAATTCCTTCCGAAAATATGGTTTATTGTGTTTTATTTGTATATAGACTTGTACTGAGGGGTACTTCTAACAAACAATAGGGAATGTTTAAACTCGGTTAACATTGTTCAAAAACAGCTGCTAAAAAAAAAAAAAAAAAAAAAAAAAAAAAAAAAAAAATCCCTACCTACCTACCCTATTTTTGTTCAGCCCGTTACGCCAATATAACAATTTTTTTTTTTTGGCCTTAGTGCAGGCCTTTAACACGATACCTGTTTGTACACCCATGCATGTCATCACACGGTAACATACTTCATTATGACTGCACACTGGCGAATTGCATTTCAAATTTCCTGGAGCGCGAATTTCAAACCACTGGTCCTTTAGCATGAGCATGTCCTTGAATATTCCTTCCATTGTTTGCGTGCATGGCTGCACAAGTATTAATAGACTTTTGCCAAGTCTGTGTACAGTTGTATGAAATAGTGGTTACATGTGTTTTTTTTCTCTTTTTAAGTATACTAAATGTTTGGAGGACGATATTTTGAATACTAAAGGGAAATTGAATTATCTGCTCAGACCATTCTTTTAAGCACATTTTTACCTTTAATTTGATACCATGCAAGTCTGATTTGGATACATAGTATTACTTAATAATTTCAACGAGTTTGGTCATTAATTAAGCTTAATTAAGACAGATTTTGGGTTTTTGTTAAAAGTAAAGATAAATGTGATTTTTTTCTCAGACAGTATCGTTGGCAATGATGGGAACTTCATTTCCTGTAACTTTGGTGTTAATAGCATTTACAGTTTTTGCTGGAAATTCCAAAAAGCAAAATGTTAATGTATTTCTTTATAATATGCTAATCATATGCAAATAAGGTCAAACCATTTTATTTTCTATGACATTAAATCACCAAGCTGTATTCTATAATATGATATTGTCTCCTTGTCTTACATATGTTACTTTTTGAATTAGAGCGTAATTTCAATAACATGCACTTTTGGAAATTTATGCTCTGTTGCACTGTAGTGTCAAGACCACATTACAGAATAAAGCTGTATAATCCTTTAATCTGTCAATAAAGAAATACACCAAGGATAAACCGTTATTTCAGGTCCAAAGTCATGTTTTGGACTTAGCCCTTTTATTTGTCATTTCGGGAACCCGGCAGGGTACACAATTTGGACCCCTCATTGTCCCAATCCGTCCCAGCGTTTTCAATACTAAAACAATGCAGGGCTAAAGTATCTGCTTCACTCTGAAAATTTCCATACCACCCAATTATGTCTTTTTGATATTAACATTTAGCTAAATTAATAAACCTCAGTGTATTCCAGTGTGATTTGCAATTACTGCACGGTTAGATTTCCGCCCCAGGTCAGACGACGCTGGACATAAGCGTATTCACGAGTATTCAGGTTAAAATATGCGAACGAGGTTACCTGATCAAGTGAATGGGAGGACCGCTTAACAACGGTTTAAATTCAAAAAATAGCATTTACAATTGGGATGATTAGCCATCCCGAACGGTTTTGGATTGGAAAAATTTTCTTCTAACCTATGATGAATTTTATGGGGTCATATAATCAAAATCCATTGTTACATTGAAACCAACGGAAATTCAAAATTAACGGCCGATCGTAGCCACCGTCGTCTGCCCCAGGTGGCATTTCTAACGGTTTGTCGCCCTCTATTGTTTGTTTTTGTCGCCCTCTATTGTTTGTTTTGATTACGAATACTATTCTGGTCTGATCAAACTTGACTCCGGCCACGGTATACCGAGTTTACCGCATCGGTTACCTGATCTTTCTTTGCTCATTTAGAGTGTGTTTTTGATATTTCTTTACTCATTGAGAGTGTTTTTGATTTGGTGTTCATCCTTCCTCATGTCCTATCTAGGCTAATACTTTGATAAAGCGTACGGTATAAATCATGATGAGTTGACCGTACAAAGAAAAAGATGCGAGGTAGGTGAATTTTGTACTTATGTAATCTTGATAAATAAATGGTGTATTTCCTACACGATAAAATCAGTCCATGCAGGGTGGACACATTTGGCCATCGATTTGGAAGCCATATTTGGCCACCAAGACAATGCTTAAAGCTGTAACCGTACTAAATTCATTATTGTTCGTCAGTGCTTGAATCCAAAAATAATTGTCCAATGATTAAACAATGGAGTAAACATCAGTGTTTTATAGATAAGATTGATGTTTGAATTCCTGTTTGAAGTGATTTTAGTTGAGGTTGAGAGAATTCTCCTACTCGGCACGCGGCACTATCAGTCACGCCTCATTGCATCGGTGGTTTCACGCAGGTTTGTGCAACCAGGAAAGTTGAGAATAGAAGGAGGCTGTTCGAAATTATAATCCCATCCCCCACAATTAGCTCTATTTATAACTCTATTATATAGGCCGCTATAAGCCCTCTTCAAGTACCACTAGAAATCTCTTTGCTTCAAACTGGTCATCCGAACCACGCTTCGTTGATTGCTCACACACGCCCGGGAAGAAACGGAAGTAATTTCTTCCGAGATCGCTCTAATGCGCCGGACTGGGGACCTGTGGGAAATCGTAGCATGCTCTCTGTTGATCTGATCTAACTTGAGTAACATTTGACGATCGACTTGTTCTTGATTTTGTAGGATTTTCCGAGTATTTCATTGAAAACCCCATCAAAATCGACTGTTTTTTTTGGAAAGTTATGATATATTTTGGTTAAAGCACTAATTTAAGTTAATTTTGTGCTTAATTTTGCGAGGTCAATGAGACGAATTCTTAGGAAATAATCATTTTGTAATTCCCATCACTTCCCACAATCAAGAATCAACTGTATTGTTATTGAATGTGTAAACTAACTTTGTATTAATTCATTTCTGGTGACAGATTTTGACAACGCGACAAAAACACATTTATTTTTGGTGATTCACGGTCGACTCGTGTTTCCAGGTCAAATCTGTAACATCTGAACATCGTGCATTTTGCTGTTGCCGCTGGCCGGGTCGAAATCTGGGTTTGTTGTGACTACAGTGCAACTTACCATAAACGCCCTTTATTTCAATTGGTTATACACCACCTCCTTTTGGTCCATGAAAAATGAAAATTAAACCAATTCAGTATGTGATCCAAATGCTTTTAAATGACTCAAGTTCAAATAAGTAATTTACTCTCCGTATGTGAGTTTTAATGTTGTTATACATTTCTATTAAACCTCATTTGTAATTGGTCTTTGCTTCAGTACCCACCATTCACAACTGTATAGGACCCAGCCAACTAGAAGCTACCTTTTAACCGACCTTGATTTCACAGCTGAGTACACATCTCCAATTTATAAAGACCTAAAGAGATGTCAAGAAGCACATACTAGGCAGTCAATAGTTAGGTCACCCAAGCCCTATATGAAAGCTATGAAGATTGTTAAACGGGGTCAGTCGTCACAAACATGCACAAACACAATTGTCAAACGACCTTGCTATTGTCATGCTTTTGTCAACACTCCCTACACAGAGGTCTGCAGTGCAAATCTGTACGATTTTCGCCATGTAATGTCTATGGCAGATTTCATATTGTAGTATAAAGCTATGAGGTTTCCGTGGTCTTCGCTATCTCCAAGCAGGGAGGTCACGCTGCATGTCATATTTTGTTATACGCAAGAAAACAATGGAGTCTTAGTGACTGCAATATTTGCTAGAAATAGGTTCGGAAAATGGTCTATTTGGGCATCTCAAAAACTAAGAAACGTGTTAAAAATCATGTAGACTTTTAGAGGAGGGTTAATAATATCTGCAGAACGGTAAAATGTATAGTTTTAAACACGTTTGGTGACCAAATTTATGTCGTACAATGTCGGAAAATTCACGTTTTGAAAATCCGTGGTCTTCAAAATTACAGGAATCCTAACTCATTCTAAACCTCACCAAATCATGAAATGAACCCTCGTCTACAAAAAAGTCCATGTACGTATTGCTCTATCTGCTTGGAGATAGCGAAGACCACGGAAACCTCATAGCTTTATACTACAATATGAAATCTGCCATAGACATTACATGGCGAAAATCGTACAGATTTGCACTGCAGACCTCTGTGTAGGGAGTGTTGACAAAAGCATGACAATAGCAAGGTCGTTTGACAATTGTGTTTGTGCATGTTTGTGACGACTGACCCCGTTTAACAATCTTCATAGCTTTCATATAGGGCTTGGGTGACCTAACTATTGACTGACTCACCGTGCTCATAGAGGCAGGGCATCCATGTGTCGGCTTTATTTGAGGGAACTAAACTCTGTTTCAATCTTTCATTTCAGAATTATGAAAGAACAACATCACAGAATCTAAATCTGTGACCAACACGCATGTTGAATGGATACTCATTCAAAATAACCCGCCAAATGTATAGGTCATTCTTTAAACAGTAAAGCTTGTTTTGAAGGTCGTGTATTGAATTAATCTGAACAACGAATACTACGGGAACAACCAGCTTTTGTTACGGGCATGCATGAGTGAAGTGAATTCTCTCGCGATAGGGAATTACTTGATCGATCGAAGTTAAGCCAATTGATACAGAATGGGCGGATGTACAGGTTTTACTTTGATTGTAGTTTCGAGCGGCCTCCTCCTATTCTCAACTTTCCTGGTGCAACATTCAGCGTGTTTTTATTGAAGAAAAAAAGCAGGCATATGACTGCTAACGGATTAAAATCCCCCAGTAAAAACACACCACCACCGGCATTTGCCCGCTCATACCGGTTTATTTCTCCTGGATTTTAGATGCCTTTTTATCCTTCGAAACCAAGGATAATAGCGGTTGAAACCGGTTAGGAAAAGCAGTCTTTCGTCAGTATAAACACGCACGGTTCCTGCTCAGCGCGTTTGCCTGTGGAAAAGCGGAAGTGGGCACACGATGCACGATCACCTGACAATTAAATGCAAACAGATGTGTATGACCTTTCGCAGGCATTTATTATAATGAGGTCAGCGGCAGCCGGCAAGTTTGTTTATCGAACTGCAATAAAAACACGTCTCTCACACGAGCAACCGGCTTTTATCCTGCTTTTTATAAGACGGGTAAAAGCCGGTTTGCTTAATAAAAACACGCTGAGTGACTTGGTTAGGCGCGCTGATGATAAGAGGAGAAAGCCTCGCTTTAATTTTAAAATGTAGTGATTGGCGCTATTTTTGTTTAAAAAATCATTAATATTTAATTTGGGTTTGGGTGTGGGTTGGGGTGTGTTGGGTGTTACGTGAGTGGTTAGGCACTCCACAATTGATTTTGAGGTTCCTGTTGTCGCCCGCGTGCGAAATTAATCATTACAAAATATTTAATTATTCTTAGAAGTGCTCAGTGTAGCATGAAACTGTCACAAGTGAGTATAATAATTCGTTTTATTATTATACCTCAACTAATTTTGGATTTGTCAAGATGAAAAAACAATTTCTTATTATATTTAATTATTTAATTTACTAGGGACTGGATTTGGGTTTTGGGTTGTGGAGGGGCAGGGGGTTGGTGGAATTGCGTCATTTAGATGGTGTTCGGGGTTGGCATCTAAAATTAAAAAATCGACCTTGCCTATCGACCCCAATAAAATTGCGGCGAAAGGCAATCCAACCCTTTTTGGGGCGCCCGCTACGGCGGCACCTCCTTATATAGGTAGAGTTTGAACTTTAGGAAAACAGTATCTTACACTGTATACGTCTTACCAGGAAAGGTGACCGCATGTCACAATGCGGAAACAACTTTAGCCATACAAATCAGAAACGATTTCTTGACCTTTTTGCAACGTAAATTACATCATTCTTTGCAAACAGTAATGAATAGGGACATATACTAATAGCTGCTGTATATATATGGTAAAACTGATTGCTAACTTATTTTGAGTAAGATAATCTTATCATCAAATACTACTATCTCACATAGGCTGGTTTTTCTTTAAAACGTCTTTCATCAATGATCTTTGTTTAAAATAAAACCAATGTTTACATTAACTCGGCCACTCCATAATAACAATTACAATTCCGCAAGAAGATTTTAACGAAATCCCACAATGCATTACGGGAGCACCATCCAACTATAGTTTTTTCCCACGATGCACTTGTTGTGCTCTTAAGTTTTAGAATAAGAATAAGGAATAAATATCGAAGATCTACAGCTGAACTCATGTTTTAATTGCAATGAAGATGCACGATGATATCATGATCATGATCATTCTACAATAATTTTGATTTGTATTTTAATGCATTTTTAACTTCAATGAACATCTTGACATTTTGAAAATTTTGAAATGGATTATATGGCAATAGCATAATGTGAATAGTGCTAAAACAAAATGAAGGATTGCTCCATCCCCGAATAACTTGATATCGAATATTTTTATCCTGGTGGTATATTATTTTTTTAGTCAATTTTATATTTAGATTATTTACAATCACAAAACTAAAGATTCTACGTTTTCTGGACTCTGTTTACTGTTGTTTAGTCCAATGAATTCATGTAATCCTCAACATGCAAATATAATTTCAGGGCATTGTGATGTAATTATTGAAAAAAAATATGAAAGACTCAAGACACCAAAATAACTCTGAATTTAATTTGAACTTGACTTGTGTGAATCCGATGGGCAAGATGGACGCAAACGCTTGACAATTTGGACACACTTTGTTGGTACTTTCACTGAATTTCAAATGTAGCGAAAGGGTCATTAATATTCACTACTAAAGATTGAAGCGGTTTTTTTCTTCAATAATCGCCATAACCTTACTTGGTCCCGGTCACTCTGACCAACACCCTTGACCATGATATTTCTTGTAACCATGACGCGTGCTCATTTCATATTTTCATTATGAAAAGATAAAAATGAGAAGGCAGTTGAGCTCATACTGACAATTTAATAGCAAGGCAAAAT
Organism: Ophiura sarsii; assembly: GCA_035610835.1. Classification (NCBI taxonomy): domain Eukaryota; kingdom Metazoa; phylum Echinodermata; class Ophiuroidea; order Amphilepidida; family Ophiuridae; genus Ophiura; species Ophiura sarsii. The sequence continues at coordinate 144,778,821 of CM069441.1, read as the reverse complement.
CCACAAACAAAAACTGTTTTACTGGCGTAACTCTTCTTTTTTTTTAAAGAAATTGGTTTAAGTTTTACATGCAAATTAATATTGCCTAATCATTTTTAAGGGCTTGTTTTTTCAAGATGGAAAAAGAACAAAAAAGCCCGACTGACCGAACCAACCAACCGTTGGGTATATTTTGTCGGTCTAATCTTTGGTTGTAAAATTAATTCATATTACTATAAAATTTTTGCTTGGAAGTGATGTAAATCTCGGGGGAAATATTTGGTAATTGTGAGAAGACCATATAAATACGAAATTAAGTTGAAAACTGAAACTAGATTTTCAATTTAAAGGACCTGACGTGTGACAAAGTTGAAAGTTGAAAATCTTAATTTCCCCAAATAGACCTACTTTGAAACTCATCTGGCTCAGATGTAGACATGTTAAATACATCAACAATCAAGAGTCTATCTATATTTGCTTATGTATGTATATAATGCAAAACTTTACTTCTCTAATAAGAATCGTTCATGCTACATGTACCGACGCTGGCCATATTCCTACCTGCATGTATTGCTTTGCTTTCCTTCCACGTGTCGAGGCTATATATACCATAAATTGCTATGTAGGCCTACTCCTCCTTTTTGATTAATTCGTATACCAAAACACTTCCCACAGTCCAACACCCTACCATTTTCTTAATCACTGCTCATCTGCTATAAAAGCACCAGCCATATTTTATATCCCCTGGTATACCCTTCAAAGCTATACTATTATTATTTATTTGAGCGCCCCTTTCCTTTTAAAGGAATTTTTATTAGGCCTAATATATGTAGGTGCAATCCCTGAACTGCTTGTCAGTTAGGTCGTCTTCGGATTTTCTTGGATCTGCAATAGAATAGAAAGAGTATGAGGTCAGAAGTCACAAACTGGTCCAAAAAAATGTTTCACTTCTAATAATGTTGAGAAATGCACCAATTCTGATTAAACGGGACAAAACTTAAGTGTTACATACTTAATGACCCACAAACTATATATTGTTGGAAAGCTTATGATTCAAGGTGTTTCATTTTTGCAAAAAAGAATCAAATTATACAGGGTGTGTAAAATTTTTACAGGGTGGAACATAAAAAAGTTGATCGTTTTTCTCCTCACAAAATATTTTGATAGTTTGTACAATTATAGGGTTTAGCTGAAAATAGTAACCAAAATCAGAACAACCGCAGAAGGTGCTACCAAATTTGCTAAGAATCACTTGCCCAAAATGTACACAGGAAAAGTACAGGGTGTCTAAAATTATGATGAAATAATGCATAAAATGAAGGTTTGTATATAATATTCTATGAAATTTAGTTAGCATGGACTATGATAATTTAAAAGAAAATGGTTATCAAAATGAACTACATGAATATCGTTAAAGTTCCTTTTATTTTGAATACAGGGTGGTCCAAAATAGTTCTAAATAGCAAATTTTTCATAAATCTATGAACAATTCTGTGAAGAAACACTTCTGGTAGAAAAGGACCGAAGAGTCACACAAATGAAATAGAGAGAGTGCGATTTGGCCATTGTTTAATTAATAAAATGAATAAAACTGTGTATTTTTTACATTAAAACACTCCCTGAATTGAACATCATATTCTAGTAGAGAATGTCTAGATAACAATTCAATATTAGTATTCATAGTAGCAGGCACATGTTATTAACACATATGAGAAGTTTGAACACTTTCCTATATACACTTTTAAAATGGCATCAATTTCAAAAGTTCTAGTTTTCCGCTATTTTGTGTAGAAACCTATGGGCGCCATATCCACCGGCGCCACATCCACCGGCCCCACCCTTGACTCACTCGACGTTTAGATTGATAACTTCACTGTTACTAAACATGTGGCTTTAATCCTTTTTTTATTCGGTAGCTGGATAAATTGTCTTCAATATGATACAAAAAATGTTATGTTTTTTTGACAACTTCTATTTAAAATAGAGACACGTATCACGATTTTAAGGATTTTTTGAAACGGCCCCACCTTATTTGATATACCTATTAGTGACATGTGACAATGAATGATTTACCGTACCTATTCACGAAAAAATAATTTTCAATATCATCAGCTGAAATGACTTATTAACATTATTCATTTATTTCATTTATTTCATTTATTGACAGGACTAATACTAATGCTATGTTCAACATGTTCAAGGCCATGAGTGTGAATGCCAATATGTGAAAAGCACATGGTAACCTATGCGTAATTTACAGGTAATGTTTTAAAAAGCGATATAGTTATGGCTATTTCTAATATCAGTTTTAAAAAGTATGTGCCTACCAAGCCGTCACATTCTACTGGTGTTTCCATAGGCATATCTTCGGTCTCCTTGACTTGGTTTTTAGATCTAAAACAAAATAAATAGAAATTTAATATGATAGATTCATGTAGATGGTAGATCGCATTAACGACTTAAAGGAAGTTTTTGATTTGATTTTGTGAATTTTGTGAGTGCTGTAATTATTGAACTATTAATCAAATGCATATAAAAGTATACATTTTTGGAAAGGAAATGGATCAAAGAATCCAAATTTGGCGTCAATTTTTTTGACCAAAAAAGTAGATTTTTTGAGAAAATCACAAAATTCACTTTTTTAAACCTAATCTAATATTTTTGAAAATTTTGACCAAAAAGTGCCAAAACCGTGACAAAAAAATGGATTTTTATTTTTGTTAACACTTTTTTGTCAAAATTTCAAAAAATATTGGATTAGGTTCAACAACAAAAATCGTCCCTTCATTAGTGTCTTTATATCAACATCAAGTGATTTGGGCATTTTTAACTCAAAACTATGTTTGTTAGCTTTGTTCAAAAAAATTGGGTCAAAAACGTGATTTTTTGTGATTTTCTCAAAAAAATTGGATTCTCTGATCCATTTCCTTTCCAAAAAAGTATACTTTTATATACATTTGAGTCATAGTTCAATAATTACAGCACTAACATTAACAATATTCAACAAAAAAACTTCCTTAAGGGGGGACTTACGGAAGTTTTTTTGGAATTTTGTGAGTGCTGTAATTATTGAACTATTAATCAAATGCATATAAAAGTATACATATTTGGATGGGATTTTGGTCAGAGAATCCATTTTGACCACAAATGTTGATTTTTGAGAAAATCACCAAAAATAACTTAGGGACGATTTTTTTTTAAAAACCTAATCTAATATTTTTTGAAATTTTGACAAAAAAGCGCCAAAAAAGTGAAAAAAATGAAGAAGAAAAAAAAAAATCACTTTTTTGGCGCTTTTTGTTAACAGGGTGTCCCTACTACAACAAGGGTGCACGTGTTCCACATCATTGCCCATATTGATCACTCAGTAGGCTATTTAGTTGTAATCTTTATATAATCTAAAAGAGTTTAGTTGGCGTCAAAATCGGGTTTGTGCCACTTTTAGAAAACTATGGTTTATTGGGGAATGTGTCATTTTCATCTTTAAACATTTCGTATTTGGATTTTGTGTTCGACTGAGCTTCAAGATAACTAAAAAAGATTTCGTATGTAGTTTGTTTTGTCAAATTTGCTTGAGTCATCCATGAGCAAACAATATCAAAACTGTGCCAGTTTTTTGAAAAAAATCATCCATGTGTAAAATTGCTGTTATATTTAACGCCATTTGAAAGGTAATTTAGTCATGTTGAAACTCATATAAACGTCAATTAGTAAATTTCGATTATTAAATGAGAAAAATGACTCTTTCCACAAGCATCTTTTTTCTTTATAATAATATAAAGTGGCACAACCAGTTTTTAAAAAGTTCTTAAAAGTACTCGTGATTGATCAAGCATATAGTTGGAATTGGATTGGGAAGAGCGATTACAATAAAACTAACGGCATTTGAAAGCCAAGTAAATTATCTTAAGATTATGTAAACATTACAGCCAAATACTGAGTAATCAATGAAGGCAATGACGTGGAACACCCTGTACATATGCAGAGATGGAAATGATCATTACACCTTTCGACCTCAGGTTACTTAACCTCAGGTTACTTAACCTCAGGTTACCTAACCTCTGCCTGTAGATATATAGGCAAATTCACAATTTGGAAATTACAACTATTTACAAAACTGTAACCAAAATAAGGGGACTAACGGGACATACACACAGACACCCCGACACATGAATCAGGGTCAATTGATCGTTTTAATCGGCTCATTTTTTTGGATTCACCATGTATGGCATGCACCCGACCAGTATTCAATTACCTGCAAACGCAGTACACTACTGCAATGATGGTAATCAGGAGACCCACAGATCCAACAACGATTGCAAACGGTATCAGAACTGAAATTACAAAGTAAAGGACATTTATTTTTTAGTTAAATTTTTTTTTTAAAAACCTATGAGGCCTTGATCCTCCTTTATGAAATACATTTATAGATTTTTGTTTTTCAAAATAAATGTTCATGGCAGGGAAAAAATGTTTATTCCTGATTTAAAATTGTCATATAGGCCTAGAGGCAATCTATCTTTCGAAGAATAATTTTAATCGACACTTAAATTTTTTTTCACATTCTAGCGTTCTTGTTTTCATTTTATGGATTATCCTTATTCTTGCTCTTGCTTCTTATATTTCTCTTGCTCTTGCACTTGCTCTCGCTCTCGCTCTTATACATGATCTTGCTCCTGCGTTTTTCTCTTGCTTTTCTTTGCTCTGTTTGCTCCTATTTTGCTATTGGTCATGTCGGTCTCGATCTCGGTCAAGGTCAAGGTCAATGTCAAGGTCAAGGTCAAGGTCAAGGTCTTGGTCTCGCTTTGCTCTAGTTCGCGTTTTCGTTCCTGTTCTTGCTCTTGTTCTTGTTTTTGTTTTTGCGTTTGCACTTGCTCTAGTTATTTGTTCTTGCTCTTGCTCTTCTCTTGTTCTTGCTCTTGCTCTTCTCTTGTTCTTGCTTTTGCTCTTCTCTTGTTCTTGCTTTACTTGCTGTTTTTGCCTTTGTTCTAGTTCTTATCCTTGCTCTAGTTCTTGCTCTTGTTCCTTTTCTTGCTCTTATTCTTGCTTTAGTTCTATTGTTATTCTAGTTTTTGTTCTTCTATTCTTATTCTTGCTCTTGCTCTTGCTCTTGCTCTTGTGCTTGCCCTTGAATAGTGTAGGTACATGGTGTATTCCGAACAGGAAGTCTTTTTTTATCTTTTAAGTTTATTAATCACCATTCCTTCATCAGTTACAAATACTTCATGATTACAAAATCGTCTCTTTTCTATCACAATCACATACATGTATATCAAATCAAACATGTTCAGTTTAAATTACAAACTATTACATATTCTTACTATTCCTTGTATCTTCTATGATATGCAGCTTCAAAATATGATATAATTTCAAGTTACACATCTCATTGTTACGCACAATCAACTGATCAATGTAAATTGATGCTACTTAAATGTCAAATAATTTTCTGAATCTCAATTCTGATTTAAAAAGAAATAAAAGATTGGGATGATTCCCATATCTAAATTTACTAATTGACAATTTCGCTATCATAATTATACTAGTTATGAACTCTCTCTGTGTTTTTTCTTTACATTGCTGAAACCCAAAGAGTACATCAAAATGTGTTAAAATTACACGTTTTGGTACTTTAAAAGATATAATGTCATTTGCTTCTAACCATATTGGTTGTATCTTCTTAAAAGAAGAAGTGTTCTACATAATCCTTTTCATTACATATATCACATACATCATTATTTTCTATTTTCATTTTATGCAGAAGGATTTTTGTGGGGTAGATATTACTAGTGATTTTCCAATTAAGTGATATCAGTCTGCCCTCTTTTGTTGTAGATGGAATATTATTCCATATTTTTTTCCAATTAAAAGAGAAGTCTGGATATTTTCTCTGCCAGAAATGTTGGCATATTGGAATCACAGACACTTTTTTCATCAGTTCTTTTTTAAAGGTTTTTACTGTTGTCTTATCAATGTTAATATCTCTATCAGTACATCTTAAATAAATACACTTATCTTCTGTATGAGGATGTTTGACACATTTCCAATCTTTAGGAATTGCATTGATAAGAGCTAAATATTCCATTAATAGGCTACCATTGTGTGGCATTTTATTTCTTAAATTTTCTACATCTAACATTTTCCCGTCTTTACCAAATAATTGGTTAATCTTAATGATTCCTGATTTTATCCAGAGCTTAAAGTGAATCGTCTTTCCATTGTATCTAATGTGCTCATTGTTCCAAATTACTTGATTGTTATGATTTTGTATACGCTTTATTTCTTTAACCGTATTGCATTTGAACCATATTTGTATCAACATTTTATAAAACGACGGCAGTTTGTTTAAAATATCGATACATTGTTTACTTAAAGTTGTTAGAGAACAATTACAATTGAATATATCCATACCAAATTTTCTAATGTGAAAGAAAGCAATATTTTTCCAAGCGGATATGTCATTGTTTAGTAATTTTTTTACCCATGACATTTGTAGAGAGTATAAAAATGACTTCAAATCTATCATTCTTAAACCACCTTGGTCATAATTTAACATCAGTGTTTTACGTTTGACTCTTTCTCCTTTCCTCCATACAATTTTGTGAAATATACTGTTTAATTGTGTAATGACATGTTCCGGTAAGACAATGACTGAACTTACATATGTTAATTGAGATGCCATTAAGTATTTAACTATTAATATTTTGCCAACCATTGACAATTGTCTATATTTCCATGCTTCTATAATTAATTTGATAGAATTTTTTTTCCAATTTTCATTTATATTGCTAGCACTTGTAGTACTGCTGAATGTAATACCTAAGGTTTTAACATTATTATTTGGATATACATTCCATTTTAATTTACCAAACGTATCTCTTCTTAGGCTATTTGATCTAATCCATATTGCCTCTGTTTTATTTTTATTGAGAGAGAGACCTGATATAGACTTGAACTTGTCCAAGACTGCTATGACCTTGTTAATTTGATCTTCATTTCTTAAGAACATTGTTATATCATCAGCATACAGTGATATTTTTGCATCCTTTTTCTGGTAATTTATGAAAGGCAGTTCAATACCTTCAATATTTTCGTCTTGCCTTACTTTGCATGCTAATACCTCTATACATAATACAAATAATAATAATGCATAATAAAGGACATCCTTGCCTTACCCCTTTGTTTATAGGGGAAATTCAGAAACATGTACATTATGGGTTATACAGCTACTTATATCATTATACAGAGTTTCTACCCATTTGAAGAAGCTAGGACCAAAATTTAATAATTTCAGAGTTGCCATCATATACTGCTTATCAATACTATCAAATGCTTTACTAAAATCTAAAAACATAATAACATTAGGCATGTTTGCTGTTTGTGTATACCAGGCGTCTTCAATTAGTCTAGCATTTTCACCTATAAAACGCCCTTTAATATATCCTGTCTCGTCAGGATCAACAATATTGGATATGATAGTTTGCATTCTATTTGCCAAAGCCTTCGTAGCTATTTTATAATCGACATTCGTTAATGTAATTGGTCTCCAATTTGACAGTAAATCACGTGGTTGGTTTTTGCCTTTGTGTATTAATGTTATTATACCTTTCCTTTGACTTCGACCTAGTTGGCCATTTTTATAACCTTCATTTAATGAGTCCATAACTAAAACACCTACTTCATTCCAAAAGTGTTTATAAAATTTTGTTAGTTTGCATATCGTCAAGTGCTTTTTTACATTCCTCTAAAGTAAGTACACCTTCACATACCATTTGATCGTTTTCATCCCAAGTATTACAATTTACGTTTTTAACAAAGTCTTTAAAATCAACATCGTTTACTTTTTCATCTATACAATACAATTTCTTATAATAAAGTACTTGTTGTTCCAGTAACTGATCTGGATCTGTTATGACCGTACCATCGTCTTTTTTGAAGAGAAGTTATTGATTTATTTACAATATTTTTCCGTTCAAGATTTTAAAAATATTTGGTACTCTTTTCACCTTCTTGTAACCATTGTTCTCTTGATCTGATTTTCACACCATCTGTATAGCTTTCCCAAGCAATTTCTAAATTCTGTTTAGCTTTAATATACATCTGTTGGGTTTCAACTGAATTGTTTTTCTTCAGCTGATCAGCTGCCTGTTGCAGACTTTCAATTTTTGGTTTCTCTTTATTTTTATTTATACAAAACATAATACTAAAACTTCTAATCTTATTTTTATATATAAATCCCACAACAAACAATGATTAAGTAAGTCTCCATATTCTGCTTTTAAATTTTTGATTAAAAGTATAAGTTCCTCTGTATACTGTTTATCCTCCAAAAGGCTGTTGTTAAACTTCCATGTACCTTTACCTTTATCAAGGTTTTTTATTTTAAGTTTAAGTATTACAGCTAAGTGATCTGTACAAGGCGCAGGTTTTATATAACAGTTCTGAACATCGTTTCTTACTAAAGTGGGAATAAACAAATAGTTTAATGTAGATTTGCATGGTGGATTACTTCGTTGCCATGTAAATCTGTTTTCATTGACATGTTTGACTTTCCATGCGTCTTCGCAATTAAATTTGCTCAGAAGCTGGTTAAACTTCTCTTTAATTTTCAAATTACTGTTTCTATCTAAATCAAAATTGAAGTCTCCGCCCAATATGTTAATACCATTTAAGTTATGTTGTTGAATTTGATTACTCAGTATATCAATGAAATTGGCCTTTTCATTGTCTTTGTTCGGGCCATAAATATTCCAAAGATAATAGATAGCCTCATTAACTGTAGCATTAATATATAAAAATCTACCGTTTACATCTTTTACTAAGTTATTTACTTTAATATTTAAAGATGGTGAAACCAATATCAGCAAGCCTTTACTATGATTTGTACCGCAATTGATATACATTTCTCCACCCCATTCTTTTTCCACTCTTGTAGGTCAGTTTCAAGACAATAGGCTTCTTGTATGAAATAAAAATCAGCCTTTTCTTTTTTTAGCCAACGAAATATTGAAATTCTTTTGGTTTTGTTACGCAAACCACGAACGTTTAAGGTAATAAACATGGTCATGAATTATACACCCATCAAAATATGTAAGTTCCCCCCTAGTATATACTAGAATATTTCCAAAAATATTTGATGGATTTAGATGATTTTCAGCTAGAAAGATGCACCCAATTGTTAGGCACATTTTGATACCAAATTTGTTGGCCTTGAGACAATGCAACGATAAGAAATTGTGCCATTTACCAATTTTTATACAGAAAAAAAAGTGGCACTAAATCTCACTGGTTTTGTCCATAAATTAACAGACATTTTCTTGGTGGATTTTCGTGCACAGACATGGGAATCTACCAATCAATTATGTGTGGCATCATTTCAATAAGCAGATCATAATTATGTGTGTGGCAAGTTCGTCTGATTATGTGTGTGGCAAGTTCGTCTGATTATGAGTGATATGGCAATTTGGTCCGATTATGAGTGACATGGCAATTTGGTCACACATAATCAGAGTCAGACCATTTTGCCAGAATTGCCATGTCACACATAATCAGACCATTTTGCCATGTCGCACATAATCAGACCGAATTGCCATGTCACTCATAATCGGACCAAATTGCCATGTCACTCATAATCAGACGAACTTGCCACACATAATTATGATCTGCTTATTGATTTTCTTGAAATGATACCACACATAATTGTTTAGTAGATTCCCATGTATGTGCACGGAAATCCACCAAGAAAATGTCTGTTAATTTATGGACAAAACCAGCCATAGCCAGTGAGATTTAGTGCCACTTTTTTTTCTGTATACAAATTGGTAAATGGCAAAATTTCTTATCGTTGCATTGTATCAAGGCCAACAAATTTGGTATCAAAATGTGCCTAACAATTGGGTGCATCTTTCTAGCTGAAAATCATTTAAATCCATCAAATATTGTTGGGAATATTTTAGTATATGCTAGGGGGGAACTTACATATTTTGATGGGTGTAGTAGGTACATGTATTTACACTATACGGTATACAAAGATTTATTAATGTCCATGTTATCATCCTATCTCCCCACTGTCTGCAGTGTTGTTGTCAATCTTTTGTACGATTCATTTTTACTGCCCAGTATGTATTGAGATTTGATGTACTGTTAACATTTACATGTTGTGATTATTTGATAATGTGCAATTTTTAGGTCTTTATGGGGGGGAGGGGCTAATAGTACTTTTCATGTGCAATGTTGTTTGGTTGGTGGGCTTGTGAGTTTGTGTATGAGTGCATGCTTAGTGGATACATGTGTTGTCGAATTGTATGGTATAGGGGGTTTATGTGTGGAGGGGTGAGTGTACACTTGTGGTGTGAGGATGTTTGTTTCATTTGCTTGTAAATGTGTGTGTTTGGATTCTTAAATAATTTTTGTATGGGGATTTGCAATCATAATTATGTATTTTATATGTTATCGCTGTTTTATCATGTATTTATATGTATTTTTGATGATAATATTATGTTTTTATATTGTAAAAAATGCGCAATTTCGCCTTTGGCCACGATGTTATTTTATAATAAATTGAATTGAATTGAATTGAATTAATAGTCTGACATGTTTGGGTCTGTTACGGCCCAATACGTGCAAAAGCCCAATACGTGCAAATTTGCACGTACGTATTGGGCTCAAATAGAAAAAAATGACACATAAATTATTCTTTGGTCCAATACGTGCTAAACAAATTTCAACTCTAAATTTTGAAGATATTCTATTTGGCAACCACTCTCCCTCTGAAAGCTTCAACAATGCCTATGTTTAGTCGACCCTGCTTGATCCGACCAAAAGTATTTTGGTCCAAATGTTAAAATGGCTGTAAATGGTCAATAATGTTATGTTGAAGCTATTCCAGTAATAAAGCTGAAAATTTTAAATCATAAGCTACTGAACTCGACCTACGTCCAATTCGTCCCGACATACCCATGCCCCTATAATCAGTAATATTAAATTCAGCTTTAAATATCTTTATTTTAACTTACACCCTCCCACTGAAATATTTAAATCATAAGCTACTGATCTCGACCTACGTCCATTTCGTCCCGACATAACCATGCCCCTATAATCAGTAATATTAAATTCTGCTATAAATATCTTTCTTTTAACTTACACCCTCCCTCTGAAATATTTCAATCGTATATTACCAACTCGAACTACGTTCATTTCGTCCCGACATAACCATGCCCCTATAATAAGTAATATTAAATTCAGCTATTATAAACACCTTTCTTTTAACTTACACCACCCCTCTGAAATATTAAATCGTCCAACAATTGACTCGACATGAAAAGTTGAACAAAAAATGCAAGTATTAGGTTGATATTTTTCTTAAATATACATAATAAGACGGTTTTTTCGACAGATTGAAGGTAATAAGACATAAAAGTCATATATAAACTCAACAGATGTTTCTAGATCATTTTTCAATTTTTTTAAATATTTTGCACGTATTGGTCTGAGGTTGATATTTTCTTAAATATACATAATAAGACGGGTTTTTTCGACAGATTGAAGGTAATAAGACATACTAGAAGTTATATATAAACTAAACAGATGTTTCTAGATCATTTTTCAACAATTTTTTTTGTGTGCTGAGGTTGATATTTTCTTAAATATACATAATATGACGATTTTTTCGACAGATTGAAGGTAATAAGACATAATAGAAGTCATATATAAACTAAACAGATGTTTCTAGATCAATTTTCAACATTTTTTTTGTGCACGTATTGGTCTGAGGTTGATATTTTCTTAAATATACATAATAAGACGGGTTTTTTCGACAGATTGAAGGTAATAAGACATAATAGAAGCCATGTATAAACTAAACAGATGTTTCTAGATCATTTTTCATTTTTTTATTTTTTTTGCACGTATTGGGCTGAGGTTGATATTTTCTTAAATAAACATAATAAGACGATTTTTTTCGACAGATTGAAGGTAATAAGACATAGAAGTCATATATAAACTCAACAGATGTTTCTAGATCATTTTTCAATTTTTTTGTTGTTGCACGTATTGGGCTGAGGTTGATATTTTCTTAAATATACATTATATGACGATTGTTTTCGACAGATTGAAGGTAATAAGACATAATAGAAGTCATATATAAACTAAACAGATGTTTCTTGATCAATTTTCAACATTTTTTGTGTGCACGTATTGGTCTGAGGTTGATATTTTCTTAAATATACATAATAAGACGGGTTTTTTCGACAGATTGAAGGTAATAAGACATAATAGAAGCCATGTATAAACTAAACAGATGTTTCTAGATCATTTTTCATTTTTTTATTTTTTTTGCACGTATTGGGCTGAGGTTGATATTTTCTTAAATAAACATAATAAGACGATTTTTTTCGACAGATTGAAGGTAATAAGACATAATAGAAGTCATATATAAACTAAACAGATGTTTCTAGATTATTTTTCAATTTTTTTTGTGCACGTATTGGGCTGAGGTTGATATTTTCTTAAATATACATAATAAGACGGTTTTTTCGACAGATTGAAGGTAATAAGACATAAAAGAAGTCATATATAAACTAAACAGATGTTTCTAAATCAATTTTCAACATTTCTTTTGTGCACGTATTGGGCTGAGGTTGATATTTTCTTAAATATACATAATAAGACGGTTTTTTCGACAGATTGAAGGTAATAACACATAATAGAAGTCATATATAAACTAAACAGATGTTTCTAGATCATTTTTCATTTTTTTAAATATTTTGCACGTATTGGTCTGAGGTTGATATTTTCTTAAATATACATAATAAGACGGGTTTTTTCGACAGATTGAAGGTAATAAGACATACTAGAAGTTATATATAAACTAAACAGATGTTTCTAGATCATTTTTCAACAATTTTTTTTGTGTGCACGTATTGGGCTGAGGTTGATATTTTCTCAAATATACATAATAAGACGGTTTTTTCGACAGATTTGAAAGTAATAAGACATAATAGAAGTCATATATAAACTGAACAGATGTTTCTAGATCATTTTTCAATTATTATTTTTTGCACGTATTGGGCTGAGGTTGATATTTTTCTTAAATATCCACAATAAGACGATTTTTTCGACAGATTGAAGGTAATAAGACATAATGGAAGTCATATATAAACTAAACATATGTTTCTAGATCATTTTTTTTTCTTATTTTTTTTGCACGTATTGGGCTGAAGTTGATATTTTCTTAAATATACATAATAAGACGATTTTTTCGAGAGATTGAAGGTAATAAGACATAATAGAAGTCATATATAAACTAAACAGATGTTTCTAGATCATTTTTCAATTTTTTGTTGTTGTTGCACGTATTGGTATTTTTTTGCACGTATTGATATTTTCTTAAATATACAAAATAAGACGGTTTTTTCGACAGATTGAAGGTAATAAGACATACTTGAAGTCATATATAAACTAAGCAGATGTTTCTAGATCATTTTTCAACAAAATGGTTTTTTTGCACGTATTGGGCTGAGGTTTATATTTTCTTAAATATCCACAATAAGACGATTTTTGTCGACAGATTGAAGGTAATAAGACATAATAGAAGTCATGTATAAACTAAACAGATGTTTCTAGATCATTTTTCAATTTTTATTTTTTGCACGTATTGGGCTGAGGTTGATATTTTCTTAAATATACATAATGAGACGGTTTCTTCGACAGATTGAAGGTAATAAGACATAATAGAAGTCATATATAAACTAAACAGATCATTTTTCAATTAATTTTTTTGTGCACGTATTGGGCTGAGGTTGATATTTTCTTAAATATCCACAATAAGACGATTTTTTTCGACAGATTGAAGGTAATAAGACATAATGGAAGTCATATATAAACTAAACAGATGTTTCTAGATCATTTTTCATTTTTTTTGTGCACGTATTGGGCTGAGGTTGATATTTTCTTAAATATACATAATAAGACGATTTTTTCGACAGATTGAAGGTAATAAGACATAAGGAAAGTCATATATAAACTAAACAGATGTTTCTAGATCATTTTTCCAATTTTTTGTTGTTGCACGTATTGGACTGAGGTTGATATTTTCTTAAATATACATAATAAGACGGGTTTTTTCGACAGATTGAAGGTAATAAGACATAATAGAAATCATTATATAAACTAAACAGATGTTTCTAGAAAAAATTTCAAAAAAATATTCTTTTTGCACCTATTGGGCTGAGGTTGATATTTTCTTAAATATACATAATAAGACGGTTATTTTCGAAGGTAATAAGACATAATAGAAGTAATATATAAACTAAACAGATGTTTCTAGATCATTTTTCTATTTTTTATTTTTTTTGCACGTATTGGTCTGAGGGTTAATATTTTCTTAAATATAAATAATAAGACGGGTTTTTTCGACAGATTGAAGGTAATAAGACATTTAAGATTTTTTTTTGCACGTTTTGGTCTGAGGTTGATATTTTCTTAAATATCCACAATAAGACGATTTTTTCGACAGATTGAAGGTAATAAGACATAATAGAAGCCTTGTATAAATTAAACAGATGTTTCTAAATCATTTTTCAACAACAACAAAATTTGTTGCACGTATTGGGCTGAGGTTGATATTTTCTTAAATATATAAAATAAGACGGGTTTTTTTCGACAGATTGAAGGTAATAAGACATAATAGAAGTCATATATAAATTAAACAGATGTTTCTAGATCATTTTTCAAAAAAATATACAAACTAAACAGGTATTTCTAGATTTGTGGTTTTTTTGCACATATTGGGCTCAAGTTGATTGTTTCATGAATATCCATACTAAGATAATTGTTTCGACAGATAGTCAGTTCGTCCATAATGTGCGTAATATTTGTAAATGGAACTCTAAGCCTATCAACAGTGTTAAAAATTCTACAAATCATTTGTTTAATGTTCTATCAACAGTTTGTAAGACATAACAGGAACTTTAATTTAAATATCATCATTTTGTTTTAATACTTTCAGTTATTCATAAACCAAATTTCATTGAAAAATCACAATCAAAATTTCATTGATATGGCCCATTGCCACTTCGTCCATTGCCAGTTCGTCCATTAGCCAGATTGTCCATACCCATTTTGTCCAATCCCAGTTGGTCCATTCCCACTTCGTCCAGTATCCACTTGGTCCAAAAAGCCACTTGGTCCAATGACCGCTTGGTCCAATGGCCACTTGATCCAATAGACACTTTGTCCATTCCCACATCGTTGACAAACATTTCGTTCATTCCCACTTAATACAATAGCCACTTCGTCCATTCCTACTTGGTCCAATAGCCACGACGCCCATTGCCATTTCGTCTAAAAGCCAGCTCGTCCATAATGTGCATAATATTTGTAAATCGATCCTAAGCCTATCAGCAGTGTTAAAAATGCTACAAATCATTGGTTTATTTTTCTCTTAACAACACACAGTTTGTATAAAATACAGGTCAGGTCAGGTCATTCAATAAGCTCTACCTCACTCATAACATCGCTAATATGAATGTCAGCCTCACGACATTTGCCATAGCTCTGAATTATAGCTACACATAGTAAACCATAATTGACATTTCTTTTCTTTTTTTTCTTCTTTTTCGTTTGTCCCCTCTTTTTCTTCCATTCTCTCCACCCCCCCCCCCCCCCCCCCCCCCCCCCTGGATCCGCCACTGGGAAGTAGAACTTATTGAATGACACTCGTAAAAAAGTTATTGTTTTTCGGATTGTTAAGAACTAGTTTGTTTGATAATTTGATTAGTAAGAACTGATTATCTTGAAAAAATAGGTCTTAAAAGACCTAATTTTTTGAGATTATCACTTCTAAAGACCCTATTTTTTGGTCATTCTCTCAGTTCAGTTCCGAAATCCCCCTTTTTGAGACACCGGGCGGCACACCCCTACCAACACAAATGTGAATGCACCCCCCCCCCCCCCCCCCCCCCCCCCTCCCGCACATAAACTGACGATTTAGAAATTGGGTTTTAATTCTTTTGCAGCTATTAGTCTATATGCTCATCTCTGTCGTTTCATTTGGGGGCACCAGGGTGCCAGCAGTGGCAGGGGAATCGCCCACACTGACATGTTGGGGCAACTTTATACCATTGTTTACAGTGTTAATTTTTAAGTTTAAATGCCAAATCTGATAGAATTCTGAATTTTCATTTTGGAGATGTAGTCTTTTGAAAAGGCGTATCGCCATACATGTACGTAAATTTGTCTTTGCGCGTGTTTTTTCAAAACTCTCCACGCGTGGAAAATGTGCATAATGAAGTGCTATCTTCAGTAGATAGGATGCCGGTGCATCAGCAAGTTTTGTGATTATTACTGTATGAACAATATAAGAATATAAACCCATTTTGCCCAAAGGATAAGCATTTTAAGTGATTAATAACATTCCTTGGACATAATGCAATTCATCATACCTAGAAAAGTGTAGACATTCTGCGTCCGTCACCCTTTGAGTAGTAATCAAACGGTTGCGGACATCATCAATTGACATTTACTAGATTTGTTGAATACCATGATGATAAGACACCGTTTGAAATTTGAAAAGTTAAAGAAACTTTTTATCTTATGGACCTCTACCTCGTTGTCTATGAAAAAATTGAAGAAACGCGGGTCACACGAGTTCTTTGAAGTAGGCCTACTGCCATTATTTTCGATTTTTTGAATACAAAAACCGCCCAAGACGTAGACTGCGTGGATTTTACTTGCATTATTCGTTAATTTTCAACGCATTAAACATACACATTCACTCGGCATGCTTGAAGCCTTAAACCACCGGGAATTAGTGATTTGTACCTTGAAAAGTCATGTCAGGTCAGGCATCCAACACTGCTCCAATAAATGCTTCTGTTCCACAAGGATCTATTCTTGGCCCACTGCTGTTCTCTGTTTTTATTGATGACCTTGTAGATGTTTGTGACAACGAGCTATATCTATATGCCGATGACTCAAAACTCTTTGCACCCATTAAGCCATCAACCGATCCCAACAAAGTAGCTGCTAGTCTTAACAGTGATCTAAGCAACATGAAAACATGGGCTGACGAATGGAAAGTGACCTTTGAGCCTACCAAATGCAAGACCATGGTAATCTCTAGGAAAAGATCCCCATCTGAACTTGATATCTAATTTGGAGAGTGCAAACTACCATCTACAAAAGAACTGGATATCCTTGGCGTCACCATTGACAGCAAGCTGACCTGGCCAAAGCACATCTCAGGCATTGCAACTAAAGCTGGTCAGAAGCTTGGCGCTCTACGCAAAGTTGCAAATAAACTGGAGGCCAAAGGTAGATCTACTGTCTACAAATCGCAAGTCCGCAGCATTATGGAGTATGCTTCACTAAGCTGGGCGAATGATTCACCCACCATCCTAAGCCAGCTTGACAACATCCAAATGAAGGCACTTAGAATCATTGGAGTAAATGAAGCTACTGCTCGTTCACAGCTCAAAATTGACAGCCTGCTTCACAGGCGACAGGTAGCAGCAGCTACGGTCTTGTATGTACAAGATGCATACTACCAACTGCCAACAAGATATAGCAGGGTTACTTCCCACACCATAATGTCCAACGCCCTGCTACCCGTTCGAGCGTGTCAATGCCAGTCCATGCTCTGTCTCTGCCGACAGACAGAACTCGCTGCTTAGACAGAATCTTCATTCACACGGCCGTTCCCGTATGGAACAGTCTTCCAGATGATATTGTTGGCAACATCTCAGCAGCTGGAATCCAGGCTTTCAAGTGCCGTGTATACACGGACATCTTCTCTCAAACTCTTTACTTGTCATTGTCAGGATAGTATAATATATTATATGTATTCCCTCCCTTTCCCTTTTATGAGGAAGTTTTGTATCGCGGGAACGCAGTGATCATTCAATTCTTTGTCTATTCGGTGTGTGAGTATGTAAGTGGTTTATGTATGCATGGTTGAATGTTTTGTGGGAATAGTGATTCCAGCGTTCTCTATCGCATTACCAGGTTGACTAGCTAACGAACGTTGTGGAGAACGGACGTACAGATCGCGTTGTGATCTTTAATTTAATTATTAAACTACGGAGAATAGATAGCTTAGCTTTACCAATTTTGTAAGAGATCATCTACGGGTAGCTGCAAATGCAAAATGCAACTATACATGGTTATAGCAGTGTTTCTTCAATAGGCTGCAAAACGGTGGTTTGCAATTGGTGACGTGTTTTATGCACACAGCAAGACTATGCTTTTGTGACGGTGGCCAATGTGTATACTTGGTGTTACAGACTCTCCAGAGCTAGCCGGTGAATTTGCACAATAAATCGTAAGTTCTATTTATTGTATAGTTTAAAACCTGTGTATCAATCCTATAACTTGCACGAGCATACAATACAGTTGAATATGGATCTGAATCATGTGTGTATCAATCAAGCAATGTGGTTTTACATGGTATTGATTATTGAGTGATAATCAATGCAGTCACCATTTATAATCCTCATGGGTGAAATTTAGTGTTTATATAAATGTGAGTGGTTAATGAAATAACATCACACATTCTGTATTGAACGTGAAGACTGGTGCGCAGTCTATTTGTGTAATTGTGATGTATTTTCATGACTTGGTCAAAATACAGGTTATACGATGTTTCTTGTGTGATAAGATATAACATTTTGATCAGCGTTACAGAAACGTCACGAGCGTATAATTTGACGGCGTTAAATATTATACAATATTATTGTATGATATTGGTGGTTAAATTAATCAACAATATTAATTTACTTTAGAATTCTTGTTTGTGTCCAGAATCATTTCAACAAACATAAGAATTACTATATCGTGTGTATATAAAAGAGTCATGGTCAAGTTTACTTTTACTCTTCTATTTGGGATATAATTTTATTATGTGACAGTCATAACCTTCATACTCTTTCATGACACCCTTCACTCAAGTCCTTTCAACATCTCACTGATACATAATAATGGCATGGTGGTCATGGGTTAAGTGTAGGTTGGTGGATTGTCCTGTAAAGCATGTAGCCAGCTGGGCTGGTGATACGGCCACGCCCCAACAGGTGACAACAGGCCGCTCCTGGTAGATTTAGTTCCCAAGTTTGTTGTGAAGGTTCTCTTGTTGCCCATCAGATCTCCAGATATTATTATTTTTCTTTAATCTATATTTTGATGTTGTTTTGTATGCTTGGGCTTTTATCTTATTTTGATGTCACTTTCATTGGCATTTTTATCCTCTGCAGTCTGCCTGCCCATTTGTGTTTCTTGTTTTATGCATATTTTCTGAGTTGCAGTGAACCAATTGATTGGCCTTTCAGAGCTCTCTTTCGAGAGTTACCAGTTTGATTTTTAATCACTCTGGTCATTAACCTTGTTAATGTTTGTTGGGCTATTGTTCACATTTGCGCTTTATATACAACAACAAAAACACCACTTTTTTTCAAAATTTATATCAATCTTATACCAATGTTTTCAGTGTTAAATTGTAAATTTAAATGCTAAATCTTTTAGAATTCTGAATTTTCGTTTTGGAGATGTAGTCATTTGAAAAGGTGTATTGCCATACGTAAATTTGTATTTCGTGTGTTGTTTTAAAACTATCCACGCGTTGAAAATGTGCGTATGAAGAGCTATCTTCAGTAGTTAGCATATTGTGATTATTACTGTATTAACAACATAAAAATACAAACCCATATGTGCAGAGAAGATAAGCATTTTAAGTGATTAATGACATTCTGTGGACATAATGCAATTCATCAAACCTAGAAAAGTTTAGACATTCCGCGTCCGTCACCCTTTGAGTAGTAATCAAACGGTTGCGGACGTCATCCATTGACAATTACTAGATTTGTTGAATATCATGATGATAAGACACCGTTTGAAATTTGAAAAGTTAACGAAACGTTTTAGATTATGGACCTCTACCCTGTTGTCTGAATCGGAAGGAATATCAAGGATACCCCCCGTTTTTCAATAATGTCGCATTTTTCTATTAAAAGGCGGGTTTTCATACTGCAAATATGTAAATATTAAGGTTTTTGTGATACCAACACATTGTTTTAAGCCAAAAGAAGTCGAGCATATTTAATTTTTTCTGCATCCGACTTCTGTTTATGTTGGTCCGTTGTCTATCCCAAAGGTAAAATGCCAAAACAAATCGTACACAAATTGAAGAAACTCGGCCGGGTCACACGAGTTCTTTAAAGTAGGCCTACTGCCGTTATTTTCGAGTTACAAAAACCGCCCAAGACTGCGGGGCATTCGTTAATTTTCAACGCATTGAACATAAACATTCACTCGGCATGCTCGAAGCCTCGAACCACCGGGAATTACTGATGTGTACCTTAAAAAGCACTTTTTTCAAAAGTCATATCAATCTTATACCATTGTTTTCAGTGTTAAATTTTAAGTTTAAATGCCAAATCTGATAGAATCTGAGATGTAGTCATATGAAAAGGCGTATCGCCATACGTAAATTTGTCTTTGCGCGTGTTTTTTTCGAAACTCTCCACGCGTGGAAAATGTGCATATGAAGTGCTATCTTCAGTAGATAGGATGCCGGTGCATCGGCACGTTTTGTGATTATTACTGTATGAACAATATAAGAATATAAACCCATTTAGACCAAAGGATAGGCATTTCAAGTGATTAATGACATTCTGTGGACATAATGTAATTCATCAAATCTAGAAAATGAAGTAGTAAGGCTTTTTGGCAAGACCAATATCAGATAGATTAAAAAACTTACGTTTTTTTCCAAGCTGACAGTTTCGCTGGTCAACGACCAGCTTTCTCAAAGCTACTGATCGGCTGTTGTTGTTTTGCCGGGAAACTGACCGGAAGTGGTCAGTTTCGTGACGCCCTTGGTGGTGGAGGGCGTAATCAGTGGATCGTACACGTGACTGAGATTGTAGACCCCCTCGTCTCTGTTCATGATCTCTGTGCCTCGCCTCCTTATCCAGATGGATTCCCGTATCCAACGTGCCTTTCTGTTCTCTTCTCTACCCAAAATTGAGGCCCCTTCCCAGTTAATACCATGATTTTCCCTGGCCACGTGATCTGTGATGGCTGATTTATTAAGTTCTGTTGCGTTTAGATCTGGTGAAACTTGATTGACTGGCTTTTTCTGCTTCGCCTTTGTGTTCGCCGAGTCTGACGCCAAATCGCCTCTTTGTCTCGCCTACGTACGTCTTGTCACAGTTGGTACATGGAATTTCATAAATTACATTTACTTTCATGTCTTTCTTTTGTTTGTCTTTTGGATGCACACATTTCTGATGGTCGTGTGCGGTTTCATGGCGGACGCTATGTTATGTTTTTTCAGAACTCTGCTGACTTTTTCAGAGAGACCTGCCACATACGGAAGCACGACCATGCCTTTGCTTTTGTTTTCCTGGACTGCTTTCTGATTCTTGACAACTACTGTTTTGTCTTTTTTGGCTTTCATTTGTTTCTTTACTTTATCCACTGTCCACTTGGGGTAGCCACAAACCGCAAGCGCTTCTCTGATGTGTTCCTCTTCTTTATGTTGGTCGTCTTTTTCTGTGACTATTTTTTTTCATTTCTGTCGAGGAGCGTTCTGACTACGCCTAGCTTTTGGTGAAGTGGATGATGCGAGTTGAAAGACAAATATTGGTCTGTATGAGTCTTTTTTCTGTAAACCAATAATTTGACGGAGTTGTCTGGTTTTCTAAAGATAAGCGCATCCAGAAAAAGAATCTTGCCATCCCGTTCTTCCTCAAACGTGAACTTGATATTGGATGTTGGATCAATGGTGTTTAAATAGTCAGTCAATTCTTGATCCTGTGTAGTACCAAGTTTTATGATCTCCAATATGTCATCCACATATCTTTTCCAAAACCGAGGTTTACATATCAAGGGGGCTGTTAAGATGGCTTCGGTTTCCAACAATTCTATGAAGAGGTTGGCCGCTATAGGGCTAACGGGTGATCCCATCGCTGCGCCAAATTTTTGTTTATAGATGCAACCTCTGAAGGAAAATTATGTGGTCGTGAGAACAAACTTGAGTAAAGTCATGATGTCGTCCACATCTAACAATGTTCTTTCTTTGAGATCTTTGTCATTTTTTAGTCTTTTTCTGATGATCTCTAAGGTTTCTTAAATGGGCGTGTTTGTGAAAAGGGCGATGACGTCAAGGGAATTGAAAATGTCATCATCTGCCAGTGACACCTCCCCGAGATCTTGCGCAAGATGCTGTGAGTTTTTCACATGGTGTGTGGTTGTGCCCACTAAAGGTGCGAGAATATCAGCTAAAGATCTCGAGACATTATATCCTATGCTACCCGTATAGTCGACTATGGGTCTAAGTGGTTTATCCGGTTTGTGTATTTTTGGCGTAGCATATAACCTCGGGATCGATTCACCAGAAGGACGAAGATACTCATATTGTTGAGTGATGATTTTGGACTGATCTTTTAGTGTCTTGAGTGTTGACATAAGCTCTTTTTGTACTTATTTGTTGGGTCTGTCGAAAGTTTTTCATACGTTTTATGGTCGCTGAGCATAGTATTGACTTTTTCATCATAAGTAAGTTTTTATGATTATCAACAGACCTGATGAATCTATCTACGGAAATCTAGAAAAGTTTAGACATTCCGCGTCCGTCACCCTTTGAGTAGTAATCAAACGGTTGCGGACATCATCAATTGACATTTACTAGATTTGTTGAATACCATGATGATAAGACACCGTTTGAAAAGTTAAAAGAAACTTTTTATCTTACCATGTCACCATGACACCACTCCAAATGACATTAAAATTCAAAAATAAAAGACATACTACGTATATAACGTGTTAAACCTGGCATGACATAGAAGACACCATGACACCACTCCATCCAAATGACATTAAAATTATAAAATGAAAATCATACTATGTATGTAACGTATTAAACCTGGAATGACACAGAAAACACCATGACACCACTATCAATTATATTGAAATTATGAAATGAAAGTCATACTATGTATATATAGCGTGTTAAACCTGGAATGACACAGAAAACACAATGACACCGCCTCAAATCGCAATTGATTTGAAAGATAAAAGACATACTACGTATAGAATGTTCAAAACCACGCATGACACAGAAGACACCATGACACCGCCTCAAATCACAATAGGTTTGAAAGATAAAAGACATACTACGTATAGAACGTTTAAAACCACGCATGACACAGAAGACACCATGACACCGCTCCAAATTATATTAAAATTATGAAATGAAAGTCATACTATGTATATAACGTATTCAACCAGGCATGACCCAGAAGACACCATGACACCGCCTCAAATCGCAATTGATTTAAAAGATAAAAGACATACTACGTATAGAATGTTCAAAACCACGCATGACACAAAAGACACCATGACACCGCCTCAAATCGCAATTAATTTGAAAGATAAAAGACATACTACGTATAGAATGTTCAAAACCACGCATGCCACAAAAGACACCATGACACCGCCTCAAATCACAATAGATTTGAAAGATAAAAGACATACTACGTATGGAACGTTCAAAACCACGCATGACACAGAAGACACCATGACACCACTCCAAATGACATTAAAATTGTAAAATAATAGAAATACTACGTATATATCGTGTTAAACCTGGCATGACACAGAAGACACCATGACACCACTCCAAATGACATTAAAATTATGAAATGAAAGACATTGTCAGGGTCCAAGGTTATAAATATACTATTATATAACGCAATGCGCAATGCAACGCAGTACGCGGGCGTCGTGACAACGAGGCAACAGCAGGGCGCAGGAAACAGGAATACAAAACAAAGAAAGGCAGAAGGAAATACGAGGGAAACAAGACGGAAGGGCTGTGGGCCTAAGGGCCGAATGCCAATTCGGAGTTCTGGATTATAGGCGTGAATGAAACCAAGAGTGAAGAGCCCAGGAAGATTATACCTCATGGAGTTACAATATACTCAGAGAACTTGAGAACTGTAATCCAGGGTACCTCTGCGGCAGATACATACCATGAAAAGTGGATAACTGTTTGAACTGTTTGAACCTTACTTCGAAGAATATGCGGCAGATTCATAACAGGACATTGACAAATGGAGAACTGTCTTGATATTTATACGTCGGAGTTGGATGGCAAACCGCCGTACCTGAAACAAATACGAACGATAAGTGCACATAATCTTCTTCTGTAATCAGTGATCGCTGACCGCGATAGCGCATTGCTTTGCCAATTTCATCATATTAGTATGCTATGTCTGTTATATTAAAGTGTTGTTAATTTAAAGTCTGTCTAGAGTAAAGTGTTTCAGTGAACTCGAGCTAACTCGGCTCGTGACAATTGGGGGCTCGTCCGGGAAATCTCTTCAGAATTTTGGAAGAGATTAATTCTTTTTAGTGAAATATATTTGTATTATTAATTTTGGTTGATATATTTGGAACGATGAGATCAGTTGAGCATTTGGTGGAATTAGATAAAGCTATCGAGGCGGCTAGGTTTGAATTAGCCAATATTGAGCTTCAACTCAGAATATCGGAATGCATTATTACAACGCCGAGTTTTGAAGACAATCGCGATGATATTGTGGCATACCTGATCAGATTTGAACGCCTAGCGCAGTATCGCAAATGGCCGCAAGAAGCGTATTTGCCAAAGCTAGTGGAATGTCTAAACGGTGAGGCTTTTGATATTTATGCTCAGTTGAATACTGACGAGAAAGCAAGTTATTCTGCGCTGAAAATTGCGTTGTGTGAAAGATTTCGGGTAGACAGAAATAATGTCGGCAAACAGTGGCCGAATAAAATAAGGCCAGCGAAATGTGGAAAGCGCTCCACAACAAACGCAGGAGTTTTCGTGAATACAAGTCGTGCTGATTTCAATGTTGATACAAGAGAAATTGTGGTGATTAGTCAGGCAAATGCCAGGAATTGTTATAGAATGACGAAAGGTCGGGAAGCTAATAAAAAGCTGATGGATGATGATAGGTATGTTACTTTATGTAATGGGTTTAAGGTACAGATTGTACATGAAGAAGATCCTAAAACCGGGAGATTTGATGGTAAGGATGTTGTTGATGTTGTTAATAAAGAATATTTGGGTAGTGATTTAGCAGAGAGTATGTGTTCGGAAAAGGTTGTGAGTGAAAATGTTGCCATGGATATGCAGGTGACTGTGAAAAGTCGGGAACGGTTGGTTAATGGGACAATTGGAGAGTCACAGGTAAATGTTTTGGAGGAAATGACTTGTGTGAATGACTTGGGAATAATTGATGGTGATGGTGATGCAAGTGGGAAACAGCATGATGTGGATGTCAAGGTGCATTTTCCAGAGTCACAGTTGGTATAATGTCATGGGGTGTCATGATGTTGCTGGGCAGGAATCTGGAAATGCTGTGGATTGTGGGGGTGAAAGTACGAAGGTTCATTGTTCAGAAATAGGTGTGAATATTGACAGGAAAGTGGCTTGCAATGTGGTGGCAGAGACTGTCGAAGAAAGCGAAACGATTCGAAACGCTTTGTGTGGAATTCCAGTGGTGAAATGTCGGGGCAATAAAGTTATGAGGGACGGTTGCGTGAGGTTTGGATATGGTTCGGAAAGGGTGGTGGTAAATGTAGTTCATTGGATAGGTAGTCAGATAGAAAGGGAGAATAAAACTTCAGGAATTGATAGGTCACAGATAAGTGTGGATAAAAGGTTGAAGGTTTCAGAGGTCAGGGTTATCAGGCGAGTCGAGCTGAAGTCCAAATTAAGGCGTTGGGCTCAATGGAATAGAAGGAAAGGGGACAAGTATTCGGGCGCGTATCCGGTGCGCTTAGGATTTGGCGCGCGCATGCCATGCGACTGGAGGCGCAGAAAAAAGTGTGTAAATATATCATGTGTGATTAGTAAATGCCAAGCAGGGCGTAATAAATTGATATTCTAACCACCAAATGCTATGGGATCTCAATTAAAATTAAAAGACATTCCATTTAGATCATGAACTCTATAATATTTAAAAACACGAGGGTTTCGATAACGAAGGTTGTAATGATTATCGAATGACGCAATATTTTAGTTCATTGAGATATGATTTTGTATATTTATGACGAATAAAATACGCTTAGGATAGACAAATGCTATCTTAAAATGCTATTAATATAGCATTCGCCAAAAGAGGGGGGTAGTGTCAGGGTCCAAGGTTATAAATAGACTATTATACGCAACGCAATGCGCAATGCAACGCAGTACGCGGGCGTCGTGACAACGAGGCAACAGCAGGGCGCAGGAAACAGGAAAACAAAACAAAGAAAGGCATAAGGAAATACGAGGGAAACAAGACGGAAGGGCTGTGGGCCTAAGGGCCGAATGCCAATTCGGAGTTCTGGATTATAGGCGTGAATGAAACCAAGAGTGAAGAGCCCAGGAAGATTATACCTCATGGAGTTACAATATACTCAGAGAACTTGAGAACTGTAATCCAGGGTACCTCTGCGGCAGATACATACCATGAAAAGTGGATAACTGTTTGAACTGTTTGAACCTTACTTCGAAGAATATGCGGCAGATTCATAACAGGACATTGACAAATGGAGAACTGTCTTGATATTTATACGTCGGAGTTGGATGGCAAACCGCCGTACCTGAAACAAATACGAACGATAAGTGCACTTAATCTTCTTCTGTAATCAGTGATCACTGACCGCGATAGCGCATTGCTTTGCCAATTTCATCATATTATGCTATGTCTGTTATATTAAAGTGTTGTTAATTTAAAGTCTGTCTAGAGTCAAGTGTTTCAGTGAACTCGAGCTAACTCGGCTCGTGACAGACATATTATGTATATAACGTATTAAACCTGGCATGACACAGACGACACCATGACACCGCCTTAAATCACAATAGATTTGAAAGATAAAAGACATACTACGTATAGAATGTTTAAAACCACGCATAACACAGAAGACACCATGACGCCACTCCAAATGACATTAAAATTCTAAAATAAAAGACATACTACATATATAACGTGTTAAACCTGGCATGACACAGAAGACACCATGACACCACTCCAAATGACATTAAAATTATGAAATGAAAAACATACTTTGTTTATAACGTATTAAACCTGGCATGACACAGAAGACACCATGACACCGCCTCAAATCACAATAGATTTAAAAGACAAAAGACATACTACGTATATAACGTATTAAACCTGGCATGACACAGAAGACACCATGACACCGCTCCAATAAAATTATGAAATGAAGGACATACTATGTATATAACATATTAAACCTGGCATGACACA
Source organism: Ophiura sarsii (assembly GCA_035610835.1). Classification (NCBI taxonomy): domain Eukaryota; kingdom Metazoa; phylum Echinodermata; class Ophiuroidea; order Amphilepidida; family Ophiuridae; genus Ophiura; species Ophiura sarsii. Next base: position 144,751,543 of record CM069441.1, on the reverse strand, counting down.
GAAGACACCATGACACCGCCTCAAATCACAATAGATTTGAAAGATAAAATACATACTACGTATAGAATGTTTAAAACCACACTGAAAAATAATTTGGTGTCATTTTGACACTAAAACAAGCGTCAAAAAATGGGTCCTCAGTTGGCCAACTAAAGGTGTCAAATTGACACCATTATGGGTGTAAAATATGACACCTTTGGGTGTCATATTCATTTTGACACCTTTGGGTGGTTACCTGAGGACCCATTTTCGAAAAATGTCATTACACCCCAAATGGGGTGTAATATTGACTCTCTTAAGTGTCATATTGAGTTTGACACCCTAAAGGTGTCAAATTGACACCATTATGGGTGTCAAATTGACACCATTATGGGTGTCAAATTGACACCTTTGGGTGTCATATTTATTTTGACACCTTTGGGTGGTTACCTGAGGACCCATTTTCGAAAAATGTCATTACACCCCAAATGGGGTGTAATATTGACTCTCTTAAGAGTCATATTGAGATAGCACATGTTTAGGAGCCGTTTTCTCGTCGCCATTTTGTTTGCATGTTACGAGCCGGTAAGACTGGTAAGTACCGATCTGCTCCATTTCCAGACATTTTTGATAATAATTATGATACAATTAGCGTAATGTAAGACGTCCGTATGAAAAAGATGACCACTGAGCCAGATAAATATGCATGCATGACGAACACACACATAGTAGGTCCATGCATTGACACACAGTCCAACAAAATGCTAGTCTCTGACTATGAAATTGTAATTCATTTCATCAGTTAGTTGGCGCAATATTAAACAACATGAACAAGGCTTACATTACGCTAATTGTATCATAATTATTATCAAAAATGTCTGGAAATGGAGCAGATCGGTACTTACCAGTCTTACCGGCTCGTAACATGCAAACAAAATGGCGACGAGAAAACGCATGCGTTGATATGTTGATAGACGCCCAATTTGGTGTCAGAATTACACCAATTTGGTGTCAGAATTACACCAATTGGTGTCAGAATTACACCAATTGGTGTCAGAATTACACCAGTTGGTGTCAGAATTACACCAACTGGTGTCAGAATTACACCAATTGGTGTCATGCTGCTTCGACGCCTCTAAAAACCGTGAGCTTTCCCGCCAACTATTGACGCCCTTGGAGTTATTTCAATTAATCTGACACCAGTTTTGGTGTAAATCACTAAATGATCACTGAAAGGTGTCCGTCGGACACTTAACGGTGTCACCGTAAATTAAGTGCAAACCCATATCATTGACGATTACACCAATTTTGGAGTCAAAATAACGCCTTTGTAAGTGTAATTTACAGTTGACTCCAAGAAGGCGTCGCTGTGACACCAATTTATTTTTCAGTGCACGCATGACACAGAAGACACCATGACACCGCCTCAAATCACAATAGATTTGAAAGATAAAAGACATACTACGTATATAAAGTATTAAACCTGGCATGACACAGAAGACACCATGACAATACTCCAAATGACATTAAGATTATGTCATGAAAGACATACTATGTATATAACGTATTAAGCATGGCATGACACAGGAGACACCATGACACCACCTCAAATCACAATAGATTTGAAAGATAAAAGACATACTACGTATAGAACGTTTAAAACCCCGCATGATACAGAAGACGCCATGACACCACTCCAAATGACTTTGAAATTCTAAGATAAAAGACATACTACATATATAACGTATTTAACCTGGCATGACACAGAAGACACCATGACACCAGTCCAAATTACATTAAAATTATGAAATGAAAGACATACTACGTATATGACGTATTAAACCTGGCATGACACAGAAGACACCATGACACCACCTCAAATCACAATAGATTTCAAAGATAAAAGACATACTACATAGATAACGTATTAAACCTGGTATGACACAGACGACACCATGACACCACTCCAATGACATTAAAATTCTAAAATAAAAGACATACTACATAGATAACGTATTAAACCTGGCAATTCTAATTATACGCTCTGATGTGTAGATGTGTGTTCATACTATACCGTATGTATACATGGTTCCTTAATTTGGATATTCCTCTCATATAGTATAGCCTCGCTTGGCTTTTTAATCATGCTATGTACTAGTTCAATGTATGTCATCTATCATCTACTGTGTATTTGATAATTTGACTTTGCTTATGAATTCTCTTTCCTATGTACCGTATATTTCAATGTAAATACTGGATATATCTACTGTACATGACACCACATTCTGTCTCCATTGACATATTCCACTACTCTGTACAATTGGTATTCATCCTTTACGTGCCCCTATACGCTCTGATGTGTATGTATTCATACTATGTATACATGGTTCCTTAATTTGGATATTCCTCTCATAGACTCGCTTGGCTTCTCTATCATTCTATGTACTTGACATAATGTATGTCATCTATCATCATCTACTGTGTATTTGATAATTTGACTTTGCTTATGAATTCTCCTTCCTATGTACCGTATACTAAACTGCTCACAAAAAGTATCGAAACACTTAGAAATTATCCAATACATAATGGATCGAAAAGGTATGCATTAATCGAAGCAAATAATCAAGTGCATACTTTTGTTCTGCGTATTTTGACACCTCGATCGTTGAGATACGATGTTGCGAAGCGGAGTTATTGTCATTTCAATGATCGTGGGTCCAGTTTCAAAAGTGACACACATCCCTATTGAAAATCACGAATCTAATCATTCTAATCAGTAATGCAAACCTCTTTCTATAGGATGATTGTCACTTTTGAAACTGGACCCACGACCATTGAAATGACAATAACTCCGCTCCGCAACATCGTATCTCATCGATCGAGGTGTCAAAATACGCAGAACAAAATTATGCACTTAGTTATTTGCTTCGATTAATGCATACCCTTTCGAGCCGTTATATATTGGATCATTTCTAAGTGTTTCGATACTTTTTGTGAGCAGTTTACAATGTAAATACTGGATATATCTACTGTACATGACACCACATTCTGTCTCCATTGACATATTACACTACTCTGTACAATTGGTATTCATCCTTTACATGCTTTACGTGCCTTTATACGATTTGATGTGTAGATGTGTGTTCATACTATGTATACATGGTTCCTTAATTTGGATATTCCTCTCATAGACTCGCTTGGCTTCTCTATCATTCTATGACATACTTGACATAATGTATGTCATCTACCATCATCTACTGTGTATTTGATAATTTGACTTTGCTTATGAATTCTCCTTCCTATGTACCGTATATTACAATGTAAATACTGGATATATCTACTGTACATGACACCTCATTCTGTCTCCATTGACATATTCCACTACTCTGTACAATTGGTATTCACCCTTTACGTGCCTTTATACGCTCTGATTTGTTCATACTATGTATACATGGATCCTTAATTTGGATATTCCTCTCATATAGCCTCGCTTGGCTTCTTAATCATGCTATGGTACTAGTCAATGTATGTCACCTATCATCTACTGTGTATTTGATAATTTGACTTTGCTTTATGAATTCTCTCCAATGCACCGTATATTACAATGTAAATACTGGATATATCTACTGTTCATGTCACTACATTCTGTCTCCAGTGGCATATTCCACTACTCTGTTCAATTAGTATTCATCCTTTACGTGCCTTTATACGCTTGATGTGTATTTGTTCATACTACGCAAACATGGTTTCTTAATTTAGATATTCTTCTCATATATAGACTCGCTTGGCTTCTAAATCATTCTATTGTACTAGTCAATGTATGTCATCTATCATCTACTGTGTATTTGATAATCTGACTTTGCTTCATGAATTCTCCCTCCTATGTACCGTACATTTCAATATTATACTGGATATATCTACTGTACATGACACCACATTATACTCTGTACAATTGGTATCCATCCTTTACGTGCCTTGATAATAATACTATGTACAGGGTGCTTAATTTGGATACTTCTCTCATAGGCTCTTTTATGTCTTTGGCATTTTGTACATTCGGCAACCTGTCTCTGCTTTAAATCATATTGTGTACCTTTTAATGTATGCCAAATATTGTATAATTTTTCAACCTGTTTCTGCATTTATATTTCGTCTATTTAAATTTCCATTACTCTGTACAGATGGTAACCATGTCATTTATAGTCACCATCATTATTGTCCATCATGCTTTATTTGTACGCTCGGTTGATTATTTTGGTAACTCCCCTGCTATATTTTGATGACTTTTGATGCCATTAGTGTATAATCTGGTAAACTGTTGCGTCATAACCAGTTTCTTTTCTGCAACTGTTGTCAATTATTTGTACAACTGATCACACTATTTCATTGATAGTCCCCGCACTTGAGCTTTGGTTTGACATGCCCGACTCACCAAATTGTTGTCCGACTCAGAGTCTCAGTATGTTACAGCCGATTATAACTCTATTCAACATACTCAAGTCTTCGCGATCAATCTATTCTATATGGTCATGTGTTTTAAGACTGTGTATTTTTAAAACCCAGTCGCATCTCGGGGATGAAGGTTGGAGAAATCATTTCATACTTGGTCCACACATCAGTTATGATGAACCATCTTATATTATGGTGATAAATCTTTCACCGCGAGTCCCAGTGTTTCTAGATCAAAACACCCTAAATTTGCCAATTTCGACCATTTTAGCCTATATTCAGAAACGGGTAGTTTTAGTTTAAACCCTCCAACTGCAAAACGATTTTGCACAAGACACTTACACTGCAGTATCATCTTAAGATACCTATATCAGATTAATATCAGAAACAAGCGTTATAAAACTTTCATGAAAAGGCCTAATGAATATAACAAGAATTCCTATGTTAAATATAGAAATAAAATCACTCATCTTATACGTACTTCACGCACTAAATATTATAAAGAAAAATTCGATAGCTATAAAAATAATACTAATAAAACTTGGCGTACCATTAATGAAATAATTGGTAAAAATAATATGAAGAAACCCCCAAACTACCTCTTTGATGGCGATTCCAAAATTTCCAACAAGGCTGAGATTGCGAATAAATTCAACAAATTCTTTGCTGAAATCGGTCCTAATTTGGCTCGCAAGATTAATTCCCAGCGTCCCTATTCTGACTTCCTTTCGACACCTTTTGATAAGTCAATTTTTCTAAATCCTGTCTCAGATAAGGAGATTCTGAAGATCACTGGTACTTTTAAGAACGGCAAAAGTTCTGGCTTTGATGACATTGACCCCGGCATCATCAAACAAATAGCCCCTTTTATCGCTCGGCCCCTGGCCCATATCTTTAACCTTTCCATCATGACTGGTGTGTTTCCATCTGCTCTCAAGATCGCCAAAGTTATTCCCATCTACAAAAAAGACGACCCCCATACCTTCTCCAACTACCGACCCATCTCAGTTCTGCCATGCTTCTCAAAAATTCTTGAACGCCTAATCTACAACCGTCTTTATGATTTCCTTTCTTCATACGATCTCCTTCACGACAACCAATATGGGTTCAGGAAAAACCACTCAACCGATCTTGCACTTGTTGACATTTATAACAAACTTTCTTCTGCTCTCTCCAAAAAACATCACACGATTGGCCTATTTCTAGACCTGTCAAAGGCTTTCGACACTATTGACCACTCAATCCTTCTCTCTAAACTAAATCACTACGGAATCCGAGGTACGCCGCTAGCCTTGCTCTCTAACTATCTTCATAATCGAAAGCAGTTTACGTCCTTTAACTCGCACTCTTCAAATCTCCTACCTGTTCAATGCGGCGTGCCCCAAGGCTCTATACTCGGACCCCTTCTATTCCTAATCTATGTGAATGACATTCCAAATGCTTCAAAGAAATTATCATATGTTCTCTTCGCTGATGACACCAACATTTTTATGTCACACCCTGATTTTACTACTTTAATTTCTACCTTTAATGATGAGCTACAACATGTGTCGAACTGGTTCAAGGCTAATAAACTTTCCCTTAACGTTAGCAAGACCAATTATATTCTATTCGGCTCTAATCGGCATACCTCCGTACATTCTGCTACCATTTCTATTGATTCTACCCCTATTTCACCTGTTAACCATACCAAATTCCTCGGCGTTATCATTGATAAACATCTAAACTGGAAACTTCACATCGCTAATACATGTACTCGGGTGTCTAGAAGTATCGGCATACTCCGGCGATTACGCTATGACCTTCCCTCTTCTATTCTGCTTACTCTTTATAATACACTTGTCTTGCCATACATATCTTATTGCAACATTGCATGGGCAATTACTCTATCAAAACATATATCCCTAAGCCCATGGTCGAGCACGGATATGACAAAAATCGACAAATTATTTATCTGTCAAAAGAAGGCTTTGCGTATCTGCGCTGGTACATCATATGACTCGCATTCAATGCCTCTATTTCACAACTTTAATACTCTTAATATCTTCGATATCAACAAACTTCAAACTGCTTTATTTATGTTCCGTTTCAATAATAACGCTCTCCCAAATTCTTTTGGGGTTTCTTCTCTAAACATAAAGATCTTCACAATTATAACACTAGAAATACTAATAACTTTATTATTGATAATATTAAATCTAAAGTACTTCGTCATTCAATAATCTATAATGGACCTAAAATCTGGAACTCGCTTGACTCTAATATAACTAGTTGTACACAAATAAACCGCTTCAAAAATAGTTATAAAAAGAAATTGATCTCTGAGTATCTGATCTCTGAGTTTGTTTGTTTCACATTTGTTTATATTTTGTTATGTCGTTACCTACATTTCCGGCCCACTGTCATTGTACTCTTTTCACTTCATCAAACCATCTCCCTACTTATCACAACAACCTCCTATAGTAGTAGTATATACGTTGTTTTTTAATTCTTGATATTCACAGCGGTGGAGCCAAACTTAAAGCCTTCCAGGCTTAATGGCTTCTCCGCACACTTTCCAACATCACCTCTCTGGACCACTCTCATCGCCTGATATTTTATATATATTATTAGCTTATCCTTTGTATCATTCTTTTCACTATATATCGTCTAGATTTATCTCTTTTATGATATCATACCATTCCTGAATATAAATTGTTTTCTTGATGTTATATTTTGTTATATTGTTATATTTGTATGTTGTTGGACCGTGTAAATAAATCTTATGAATGAATGAATGAATGAATGAATGAATGAATGACACAGAAGACACCATGACACCACTCCAAATTATATTAAAATTCTAAAATAAAAGACATACTACGCATATAACGTGTTAAACCTAGCATGACACAGAAGACACCGTGACACCACTCCAAATTATATTGAAATTATGAAATGAAAGTCATACTATGTATATAAAGTATTAAACCTGGCATGACACAGGAGACACCATGACACCGCCACAAATCACAATAGATTTGAAAGATAAAAGACATACTACGTATAGAATGTTCAAAACCACGCATGACACAGAAGACACCATGACACCGCCTCAAATCACAATAGATTTGAAAGATAAGACATACTACGTATAGAACGTTTAAAACCACGCATGACACAGAATACACCATGATACCACTCCAAATGACATTAGAATTCTAAGATAAAAGACATACTACGTATATAACGTGTTAAACCTGGCATGACACAGAATACACCATGACACCATCTCATATGACATTAAAATTATGAAATGAAATACATACTACGTATATAACGTATTAAACCTGGCATGACACAGAAGACACCATGACACCACTCCAAATGATATTAAAATTCAAAAATGAAAGACATATTACGTACATAACGTATTAAACCTGGCACAACACAGAAGACACCATGACACCACTCCAAATGACATTAAAATTATGAAATGAAAGCCATACTACGTATATAACGTATTAAACCTGGCATGACACAGAAGACACCATGACACCGCCTCAAATCACAAAAGATTTGAAAGATAAAAGACATACTACGTATATAACGTATTAAACCTGGCATGACACAAAATACACCATGACACCACTCCAAATGACATTAAAATTCTAAGATAAAAGACATACTACGTACATAACGTATTAAACTTGGCATGACACAGAAGACACCATGACACCACTCCAAATGACATTAAAATTATGAAATGAAAGACATACTATGTATATAACGTATTAAACCTGGCATGACACAGAAGACACCATGACACCACCTCAAATCACAATAGATTTAAAAGATAAAAGACATACTACGTATATAACGTATTAAACCTGGCATGACACAGAAGACACCATGACACCGCTCCAAATGACATTAAAATTATGAAATGAAGGACATACTATGTATATAACGTATTAAACCTGGCATGACACAGAAGACACCATGACAACGCCTCAAATCACAATATATTTGAAATATAAAAGACATACTACGTATAGAATATTTAAAACCACGCATGACACAGAAGACACCATGACACCGCTTCAAATCAAAATAGATTTGAAAGATAAAAGACATACTACGTATATAACGTATTCAACCTGGCATGACACAGAAACCACCATGACACCACTCCAAATGACATTAAAATTATGAAATGAAAGACATACTATGTATATAACGTATTAAACCTGGCATGACACAGAAGACACCATGACACCACCTCACATCACAATAGATTTGAAAGATAAAAGACATACTACGTATAGAACGTATAAAACCCCGCATGACACAGAAGACACCAAGACACCACTCCAAATGACATTAAAATCATGAAATGAAAGACATACTACGTATATAACGTGTTAAACCTGGCATGACACAGAAGACTCCATGACACCACCTCAAATGACATTAAAATTATGAAATGAAAGACATCGGCCTACTACGTATATAACGTATTGAACCTGGCATGACACAGAAGACACCATGACACCACTCCGAATGACATTGAAATTATGAAATGAAAGACATACTACGTATAGAACGTATTAAACCTGGCATGACACAGAAGACACCATGACACCACCTTAGATGACATTAAATGTATGAACTAAAAGACATACTACGTGTAAAACATATTAATCTCCGCATGACACAGAAGACTTACTCCATATAATGACGTATTAAACTTGGCATGACACAGAATACACCATGACACCACCTTAGATGACATTAAATTTATGAACTAAAAGACATACCACGTGTAAAACCTGTTAATATCCGCATGACACAGAAGACATACTCCTTATATAACGTATTGAACCCGGTATGACACAGAAGACATCATGACACCGCGTAAAATGACATTAAATATATTAAATAAAAGACATAAACACTCTATAAAATGTATTCACCTCCGTATGACACAAAAGACATAATGTATAAAGATACACACCGTGATCAATCCTTTTAAATATAATAACATCATTGTGGGATTTTGTTGGGACACCAAGTGTATATGAGCTATATTATCTGCCCCCCCCCCCCCATTCAAATGTTGTTTACGGTAAATAATTTCGCGTCCCGCATAATTTCGCGTCCCGGATCGTTAGCGTTACCCAATCAAATCTTCAAATTCTTCATTAATTTCTTTTAATGATAATATATGATTGTATATACATTGAGGTGATCCCCTGCAGGAATGCGATATTAGTCAAGGGTTGGGGGTTCCAATGCTCTCAAATCAAATCCAAGCAATTCTTTATTTTAAATACCCAGATAGGCCTAATGTTATTTATTTCGAGGGGGTCCCCTTTGGAGTTTTAGCCCAGAGGATATTGACTCCACCAAGCAACGTTCCCCAACAAATCATCAACAAATTAGTTATGTAGACATTAATTGATGCACACTAATGAGGTATGAATATCGTTTTCACTAATTATGAAAAAATCATTGTGCATTGTGATTATCACTTTCGGTGAATAAATATATTTTAGGTCCTTACTGACAAAATAAAATACAAGAAAGTATTTCATTGGGCATGTCAGTTATTTGAAGCTGGGGAAGAATGCCGAAATCATGGTCTGGTCCAAAACTGATATTGCCAGAAGAATCATCTGGTTATACATAAGTGCACGTTTCAAAATTGCTTAATGTGACACCAGAACGTGCAGTTGTAGATAGGAAAGAGTGCAAATCTTCAAACAAAACGCTTATGTCAGCTTGACAATCATCAATGGTTATATCAGGAACACGACCTCGATATGTATTATAAGTGCGGAGAGGTGGAATTGGGTGTAGAAGAGTTGTAAGAACAAGAAGGATGGGGTGATCTTGAAAACTGAGCAGAAGGTTGAGAGTGTGGAGAATGAGAAGTAACAGAAATAATAGCAGTTGTTAGTGCAATAGTTTCTGCTGATGGTCTTACGCTAACATAATGCAAGCCACCATTATGTGCGTAATAGCCTAAATAAAGTGAACCAGAGGGATGACTGTTAGGTGGTTTAATAATAATACGGTCAAAATGTTGACCCAAAGAAGAAAAGACAATCCGTAAATTAAATTGAACAGCTATATAGTTCAATCACCTCTATGTTGTCTGCCCATGTATAGGTGATGCAAGCCTATCAAGGTAAGAGTGCCAGTCTTCATTTAGTAAGTATGGTTGAAGATGTGTACCCGCATTGAAGTCTGGCACTCTACGCATGAAATTGATCAGTTCTGCTCTGAGAGTTTTTGCTGATCTTTGGATGCCTGATGGCCTCAGTTGGTGAGCCACTGAGCCAAACAAACATGATCCATCACCTGGAGGATCGTGTAATATCTGAATGTGTCTTCTTCTGCTGAACATAGTGTTTCTAGAGGGAAGAGGTATTCCAATGGGCCGTCCTTGTGGCCGGATTTCGATAAACTTGTTTACCATAATTTTTTTTTTTTTTTTTTTTTTTTTAAATACACACCCATTTCTCTTCAATTTGATTAGTTGGATTTGTAAATTTAATTTTGTACCTTGAATTGTTAATATCTGTATCTACTATTTAACCTATCTACTATTTAACCTGTAATTATACTTGGTTTTGTTTATTTGAATATTTATACAAAATCAGTTGGCCAATTGAACATACTGGACATTGCATACTCTTTGACAGTCTCTGTCATGTCTGTCTCTAAGAGTGTACCATATTTGGGGTGGGGTGGGGGGGGGGGGGGGTGATTCATGGATCCACAGATCAGCTCAAATGTTGTGTGTGACTAATTACCATATTCCATTAAACTACCGTTAAACTTCATCTATAAGCCCCCATTGACTAATAGTTAATAAGCTGAAAATAGATAAAAAGGTATGAGCACCCTCTTTTGATCTAGAGAAATTAGCACGAATGAGTTTAGTGTATTCGATATTCTATACTATAAAGTTGTATTACTATCTAAATAATTTTCATGGACAGACGAATTGCTCAATTGGTAAAGCGTCAACTTCAGTATCACGGGGTTGGTGGTTCGATTCTAAAGTACACCCTTTGCAATTTCTTTTAAAATCCTACTGATATAGAAATTAATGCAAACTTGAATGTAAAATTATTACTCAATTATACAAGCTTTATTTTTATTTTTTTTAAAACAAGCGCATAATTAATTTGATTGTAAAAAGTAATGAACTTAATAGTCTAACCTTTTTATAAGCTAAAACACATTTATACTACAAATTAACTACAGCAAAATGTATTCATTGGCTTATTTTAAATGTTTCACACAGTAATCTTAAACGTTTCCTTCATCATGATTTAAGGGAGAATAATATGATGATGCATATTAGGTTGGTAGATCAAGTTAAGCAACAAAATGAAAGTAACTATGCAAACCACTATAATCCTGGTCTCACAGGATTATAATTGAATGGCTATTATTAAATCAATTTATTTCCAATAAGATAGAGGGCCGTCCATTTATACCGACCCATCAATCATACATGTAGTTATAAAACAGTATCTGACATAGCAGTCCCGTTTAGATCAATTGGTAAAGCCGACGTTTGGGCTAGGGCAATTGTCATTGCAGGTTCCAGATGACAATTCCTGGTTCGAATCTCACTTCAAGACTTCTTCTTTTGGAAAGGTCATAATTTTCAAATTCTTGACAGTGTTTTATTTTTATCATGAATGAACAAGGAATCTATCTTTTTCGTTGGTTTTTTTTAAATTCTTTTTTTAATGAAACCAAATTTAATCAAACTGGACACGCAAGCCATGGCCAGTCAATAACGTTTTGACTGTTTGCCTGTTGTCCTCATTGATTCGAAACGCGATATTACACGTTTGTGCCATACCTATTCTTGGAGAAACACAAAGCACAAAACAAATAAAACAAAACTGAGTGGGGATAATAAAAGAAATCACGCGAAGGACTTATTTACGGCACCATCCATCTTTTTAAGTCTGTTTAAGTTTTTCGGAACTATAATACACACGTTTGACGGATTGCCTTTAAATTGCACGCCTAATGAACATGTCGTAGTTTGAGCAGCTCACGTGGTATTGAAGGTCATGCATTACATTCATGTAAATGGTAGTATAGTGGCCACGTGTTATTGATTTATAACGGATTAGTTTTAGGATTACGAAACTGTGTCTATATCACTAAATAAGTCCTCTGCCCCAAATTCTACAGACATGCTACATGCTTGTATCGATCAACTCTGAACCATATACATGTACATGTACATGTATACATGGTGTCTCTAAAAACTCGAATCAGGAATTGTCATCTAGAACCAACAATGGCCAACTACTCACAAAAACCACAACTTAACAAAAGACCATAAGTAGCAGAACTGAAAAGCAGTGAATTGTAATCAACGTATTGTCTCATTGTACTCCATCCATGCATGTCTTCACAAAAATACTAAGTCGTTGAGGTTGATTTAAATGTTTGTACTATTTATAAACGATTGTGATAACATTAAAATTAAAATTAAAAATAGTAGAAAGAGAGAAAAAAAAGAGGGAAAACCCACATTAAAGACAAAGATAGATTCACTATTTATTCATGGTAAAAACAAAGTTAAGAATTTGATATACACCGTAAATATTTATAAACTTTCCAAAAGAAGAAGTCTTGAAGTGAGATTCGAACCAGGTATTGTCATCTGGAACCTGCGATCACAATTGCCCTAGCCCAAATTGAGCAATTCGTCTGTCCATGAAATTATTTAGATAGCAATACAACTTTATAGTATTGAATATCGAATACACTAAACTCATTCGTGCTAATTTCTCTAGATCAAAAGAGGGCGCTCATACCTTTTTATCTATTTTCAGCTTATTAACTATTAGTCAATGGGGGCTTATAGATGAAGTTTAACGGTATTATAGCCCATTTTTAAAATTCCTAACATTTTTGGTTCGGTCGTAAAATTTAAAAAATCACAGAAATGTCAGGAAAAAATCCCAATAAAACGATTAGTATATAACTATGCGCGCCATGCACATCCCAACAAAAGGAAAACATATTATTATGAAACCTCCAGTTGGGTACATAGCAAAAGTGAAACAAAATCGTTGGGATCAAGTTGGCGCATCACATTATGCTGACCTTGAACCATTCACAGAAAATTCTACAGCTTACGGGTAAGCCCCGTAAAAATCTATGGAATTCTTGACGAACAGCGAGCGCCCTGATACAGCTTCAACATTTGATGCGCAAACAAGATCCCATTCAATAAACAGGTTCATACGAAAGAACACGGAGCCTTTAACAAATTCAAAAGGAAACATTGTTTGGATATTGCTGGCGCACAGATATAATCCAGGTCAAAAGACACATTTTACCATTTTGAACCATTTTCTCACCTACGTAAATCTGTGCGCCATCTTTAAACCGCCTTGGGGGCGTACATCACTAATTCGGCCCCCATAAACTCTCCACGCGTGGAAATGTGCATATGAAGTGCTATCTTCAGAAGATAGCGTTCCCGTGCATCGCCAAGTTTTGTGATTATTACTGTATGAATGTCATTGAAACAGTTCAAAAATTGAACAATATAAGAAAACCCATTTTGCCCAAAGGAAAAGCATTTTATGACCAAATCTGGAAATGTGCTTTATCTGGAAATCGATTGCCTGATCTGGAAATCAATGCTTTGCATATGATGGTCTGATTAAAAAACTACAAACTTGATTATTTCATAGATTTTAGCAATAATGTGTACTTTTCTGGTTTAAAAATGAATTATACATAGCTAAAAATTAATAAAATAGCAAAAATTATTACCCAACGACAATTTATCAAAAAATTAATCAATTAATTCCTTTATTTTAAAACGGCACGATCAATAATTAAACGCCACGGTGATTATTTAGCGAATTGTCTTTGTCTTCCCCAAAATGAGTTAGTCCTTTTTTATAATAACCAGTCCCTGGGCAGAAAACTACGGAGCCCCTAAGGTGACATAATGAAGAAAAAATATTTTTTTATTAATTCGTTCAAACGAATTGTTAATTCGTTCAAACGAATTATTAATTCGTTCAAACGAATTATTATTTCGTTCAAACTATTTTTTTATTTTTTTGTTTGAACGAATTATTAATTCGTTCAAAGAGCCTGGCGGTTTACTCCCATCAAAGAGGCTCCCTCCTGACCATAACTTATTGACTTGCCATTTTCATATAATCATTGATAACCTGGTTGTTCATAGAATGATAACTTGCTTGATAGCACCAATGACCAACTGTACGGACCCACGTCAGTATGGTTGGAAATTGGAATTGAAAATGACATTCCAATGCCCATTTGGTATGAAGGAACAGCTATGCCTACAGCTTAAATTCTGAAGTAAATTATTTATTTTTAAAAATCTTCAAATATATTCTGAGTTACAGAGCAATACGATTCCTAATTGCTTCAAAATCCTGGTTTTAGAGTGAATTTAGAGTGAAAAATAAGTTGTCGCGCAGACCTGACCGTTTATTTTCACTCTTTAAACCATGATTTTGAAGTAATTTGGAATCAAATCGCTCTGTAACTCAGAATGTATTCTTGATTTATGATCAGAAATGTAAATCTGCAAGAAAATCTACTTTCTAAAAAAATCATGACCAGAGGGCGCTCCTGGAAAAGATCACATAATATGCCTGTGCTTTGTAAGAGCATTTTTAAGCCATTGTCAACACTGTAAAAAAAATGGACGCCTCAAAAGGTGTTCTGGCTATTAACACCAATTGGTGTTCTATGATTTTAAACTTTTATATTGAAAATATTTACACATATTATCAGTTTTCTCTTATTTAAATAGTATCCTATATCCACAAATATTTGAAAAACATCAAAATCAATATTATCATTACAGGATTAAGTCAGCTGAAAATTGAACGTGTTCTATTTTGAACACCGTGTTAAACAAAGGAACACCTTTCTTACACCTTTCTTAACACCTTTTCTGTAACAGTTTGGGAACACCAATGTGTTCTAGAACGCGTCAGGTGTTTCATAATGACATGATTTATTGTAAAAAATACATTTATATTCCGCTTTTTCGTTCACGGGAATGATTACAACATTATACCTGACTCTGACTGCCCTCCCTCCCCGGGACGGACGCACATAACGTGGCCAAACTCTATAATATGTGCAAGAATTAAACGATGCGATAAGTATTAGTAAATACGATATATCTTATACAACATGACGTATTGTATATTTGTACGATTTGATACCGTTACGTTGTTTTGTTAGAATACAATACACCTTAAAAAAGGCTATTAATGAGACCATGATTAGGTCTATACAGTTTCAATGTAAACTATTACATATTAATGTTAAAATACATCACCTGGAAAGACATATTACTAGGTGTTGTATTCGTGCATATATACATATCCGGTTTAAAATTAAACTCATTAAATTTATATCTCATACGAGTATTTTGAGCTTAGGTTTAATACTCGTCTGCAGTGCGTGCTGCACGGCACGGACACATATTTCATGTGACAATTTCTATCGTTTAGGATAGAAATATGACATCAAAATAATCACAGTTGTTGTTTTTCTCCAAAAGACAATTGGATATCGGATGTGTGCTACGATGTATGTGGAAAAGATGACAAAAGAAACTAGATATGACTCCGGTCTAAGACCAGGGGACCTTGATTTTTGTCTTGTTCCTGACCGTTTGACCCCAAGGTCATGATTTAATTGAAACCCGAACTATTATGTATGCATACGGCATTTGTTGATTGATTCTGACGATCCTAGGTCATTTCAATAAAATGCAAGCGCGTTTTATGTGAAAATCGCGTTTTAACCCCTAGTGACCCCTGTGTGACCTTTGACCCCAAACTGTGAAGACCCTATATGAAGGTCAGGTAGGCGGTTGTACTGACCGAACCTGGTGATTGTAGCATGTACACTGTAGGAGAAGAAGCATTTTAAGTTATAGAAGTGAAAATTAACATTTTGACCCCTAGTGACCCCAAATATTTTTAGATTTTAAAAACCGAACTATTTTATATGCGTACGTTCATAGGGAATATGTTGACCAATTCTAACGATCCTAGGTCATTTCACTAAATTGCAACCGCGTTTTAAGTGAAAATCACGTTTTGACCCCTATGACCCCTGTGTGACCTTTGACCCCGAACTGAGAAGACCCTATATGTGAGTCAGGAAGGGGGTCCTACTGATTAAATCTGGTGATTATAGCATGTAAACTGTAGGAGGAGAAGCATTTTAAGTAATAGAAGTGAAAATTAACGTTTTGACCCCTAGTGACCCCTTTTTGACCTTTGACCTGGTCAATATGATTGACTTATTTTCTTGGCTCATCAAATCAAACAAGATGCAACAAACCCGGTCCAAATCGGAGCATGTCTTAACTTTTACCCCTGTAAAGTTCAATGAACCCTAGTGACCCCTTCTTGACCTTAGACCTGGTCAATATGATTGACTTATTTTCTTCAAACAAGATGCAACAAACCCGGTCCAAATCGGAGCATGTCTTAACTTTTACCTCTGTAAAGTTCAACGACCCCTAGTGACCCCTTCATGACCTTTGACCTGGTCAATATGATTGACTTATTTTCTTGGCTCATCGATCCAAATAAGATGCAACAAACCCGGTTCAAATCGGAGCATGTCTTAACTGTTACCCCTGTAAAGTTCAATGACCCCTAGTGACCTCTTCTTGACCTTTGACCTGGTCAATATGATTGACTTTTTTTCTTGGCTTATCAATCCAAACAAGATGCAACAAACCCGGTCCAAATCAGAGCATGTCTTAACATTTACCTCTGTAAAGTGTAATGACCCCTAGTGACCCCTTCTTGACCTTTGACCTGGTCAATATCATTGATTTATTTTCTTGGCTCATCAATCCAAACAAGATGCAACAAACCCGGTTCAAATCGGAGCATATCTCAACTTTTACCCCTGTAAAGTTCAATGACCCCTAGTGACCCCATATGACATGTCAATTTTAATCGCTTAAGACCCTATATGAACATGGACCTAAGGAATCTTTTGACCAATTATGAAGGTCATGATTCATTTCCTCTGAGACAAGAAGCATTTTAAGTGATCGAATTGAAAATTTACATTTTGACCCCTAGTGACCCCAAATGATTTTAATTTTGATTTTAAAAACCGAACTACTATACATGCGTACGGTCATAAGGAATATGTGGACCAATTTTGATGATCCTAGGTCATTTCACTAAATTGGAAATGCGTTTTAAGTGAAAAACACGTTTTGACCCCTAGTGACCCCTGTGTGACCTTTGACCCCAAACTGTGAAGACCCTATATGTAGGTCAGGTAGGGGGTCCTACTGACCAAATCTGGTGATTGTAGCATGTAAACTGTAGGAGAAGAAGCATTTTGTAGAAATATTGCCAGAAGAAGCAGCAGCAGCAGCAGAAGAAAGAAACGGTAGAGATAGAGTACCTGGATTTTTGAAAAAATCAAGGTAACAACCAACCGTTGACCCCTTGACTTCATGACTTACAAACGTCAGTGTTTGTTAATCGGGGGTAAAACCCATGACTTATTTATAATAGTGTCGACAGCCAAAAGCGCACAAAATGAGTATTGTTCGAAGTAAATAACATTATTATATTATTGAAACATGTGTTAAATATTAATACCTAGGTGATCTATTTTTCATTACACTTAATATAAATTAAATTAAGAATGCCATCCAAAATGTATTACACTAAATATAATTTATGATATATTTTTAAAATTAAGAATGCCATCCAAAATGTATAGGTACGTTTGATTGTAAATATTCATATCAATTTCATATCTCGTTAAGTATCGATCCTGTGAGCAAGTCAAGTTCGTGGTACATGTAAACATGGTTGAGCCTATTTCTGGTTTGTTTAACTAACTCCATGGTTTAACATACGCACGTTAAGGAACCATCACCGTGAATGCCATCGCTGATGAAGCGGCGGCATCGTGCATCGAAAACAATAAGGCGTAATTCGTAATTTAACAAATTAATATCTCACACACGAGTATTTTGGAGCTATAAGTGTCGTGTTTTCGTCTGGTATTTTCAGTTTTCTTCCCATAGCCGTGTTGTCGCCATTTTAATCGTTTTGAATAATGTTAACTTACCTGGGTGTCTACTAACCTAAGACCTAAGACCTAAGACCTAATACCCAAAACCTAAGACCCAAAACCTAAGACCCAAAACCTAAGACCCAAAAACTAAGACCCAAAACCTAAGACCCAAAAACTAAGACCCCCTCTCAAATGTCCTAAAAATCAGTTTTATATACACGAGGATAGTGAATACGTTGTTTAGAGAGGATGAGAGATCATTTGAATCCATTTTGGCACCAAAAATCCAAGGGTCTTAGGTTTGTCGTTGAGAGGGGGTAAACTACTAACCTAAGACCCAAAAACTAAGACCCCCTCTCTAATGTCCTAAAATTCAGTTTTAGATACACGAGGATAGTGGATACGTTGTTTAGAGAGGATACGAGATCATTTGAATCCATTTTGGCGCCAAAAATCCTAACCTACTAACCTAAGACCCCCTCTCATCCTCTCTAAACAACGTATCCACTATCTTCGTGTATATAAAACTGATTTTTAGGACATTTGAGTGGGGTCTTAGGTTAGTAGTTTACCCCCCTCTCAACGACAAACCTAAGACCCTTGGATTTTTGGCGCCAAAATGGATTCAAATGATCTCTCATCCTCTCTAAACAACTTATCCACTATCCTCGTGTATCTAAAACTGAATTTTAGGATATTTGAGAGGGGGTCTTAGGTTAGTAGTTTACCCCCTCTCAACGACAAACCTAAGACCCTTGGATTTTTGGCGCCAAAATGGATTCAAATGATCTCGTATCCTCTCTAAACAACGTATCCACTATCCTCGTGTATATAAAACTGATTTTTAGGACATTTGAGAGGGGGTCTTAGGTTAGTAGTTTACCCCCTCTCAACGACAAACCTAAGACCCTTGGATTTTTGGCGCCAAAATGGATTCAAATGATCTCTGATTTTTAGGACATTTGAGAGGGGGTCTTAGTTTTTGGGTCTTAGGTTTTGGATCTTAGTTTTTGGATCTTAGTTTTTGGGTCTTACATGTAGGTTTTGGGTCTTAGGTTTTGGGTCATAGGTTTTGGGTTTTAATAATTCGTTTGAACGAAATAATAATTCGTTTGAACGAATTAATAATTCGTTTGAACGAAATAACAATTCGTTTGAACGAATTAACAATTCGTTTGAACGAATTAACAATTCGTTTGAACGAATTAACAATTCGTTTGAACGAATTAACAATTCGTTTGAACGAATTAACAATTCGTTTGAACGAATTAACAATTCGTTTGAACGAATTAACAATTCGTTTGAACGAATTAACAATTCGTTTGAACGAATTAACAATTCGTTTGAACGAATTAACAATTCGTTTGAACGAATTAACAATTCGTTTGAACGAATTAACAATTCGTTTGAACGAATTAACAATTCGTTTGAACGAATTAACAATTCGTTTGAACGAATTAACAATTCGTTTGAACGAATTAACAATTCGTTTGAACGAATTAACAATTCGTTTGAACGAATTAACAATTCGTTTGAACGAATTAATAATTCGTTTGAACGAATTAATAATTCGTTTGAACGAAATAACAATTCGTTTGAACGAATTAATAATTCGTTTGAACGAATTAACAATTCGTTTGAACGAATTAACAATTCGTTTGAACGAAATAATAATTCGTTTGAACGAAATAATAATTCGTTTGAACGAAATAATAATTCGTTTGAACGAATTAATAATTCGTTTGAACGAATTAATAATTCGTTTGAACGAATTAATAATTCGTTTGAACGAATTAATAATTCGTTTGAACGAATTAACAATTCGTTTGAACGAATTAACAATTCGTTTGAACGAATTAATAATTCGTTTGAACGAATTAATAATTCGTTTGAACGAATTAATAAAAAAAATATTTTTTCTTCATTATGTCACCTTAGGGGCTCCGTAGAAAACTGCTAATTTCGTGAACTATTTAATTTCGCAAAAATTGCTAGTGCTTAAATTCGCGAAAATAATTACCCCCAAAAATGGCAGTATATTTATAATGATATGTTTGTATGGTTTCGAATCGCACAATTTTAAGTATCCTCAAAATTGAAGCACTTTGGCAGTTCACAAAAATAACTACCTGCTAAATTAATTTATCACTGCATTTCCAGATTTAGAAATATAACCCGATTTCCAGATTTGGTCATTTGCCTGGACTGATTAATGACATTCTGTGGACATAATGCAATTCATCAAATCTAGAAAAGTTTAGACATTCCGCGTCCGTCACCCTTTGAGGAGTCATCAAACGGTTGCGGACATTATCAATTGACATTCACTAGATTTGTCGAATACCATGATGATAAGACACCGTTTGAAATTTGAAAAGTTAAAGAAACTTTTTATCTTATGGACCTCTACCCTGTTGTCTGAGTCGGAAGGCATACCAAGGATATATTTAAATTCACACGAGTTATTTGAAATAGACCTACTGCCGATATTTTCGAATTTTGATTACAAAAACCGCACACAAGAGTGCACACAACTATTACGCGCTATAAGAAGTCATATATAAACTAAACAGATGTTTCTAGATCATTTTTCAACAAAATAATTTTTTTGCACGTATTAGGCTGAGGTTGATATTTTCTTAAATATACATAATAAGACGATTTTTTCGACAGATTTTTAAATAAAACGTAAGATGTATCCTCTTTTCATTCAGAATATATCGGGTACAATTCAGTGAACAAATAGAGACCAAATTCAATCATCTTTGATGGCGATGGCCGGAAGCTTTGACGGTGACTCTAATAGTTGTGTGCACCCCAAGACTGCGTGGATCTTACTGGCATTCGTTAATGTTCAACGCATTGAACATACACATTTACTCGGCATGCTCGGAGCCTCGAACCACCGGGAATTAGTGATGTGTACCATTAAGGGCGTACATCACTAATTCGGCCCCCATAGATTTTACATGTTTTGCAGGCTGTGTTCAAATCGCTGTAACTTGAGTTAGCTCGCGAAGATTTCTATGAAATTTTGATATTTTTTAACATAAACGGTATTTTATAACATATCTGAAACTCAACCTGGGTCATCTGGTAGATTTTTTGCTAGAAACCGGCACGTCAGCGTGTACTGATTTTGTTACTTATAAGTCAGCTTTTACCCGTGCAAGCAACGTGCGTGTAAATCGGTCCGTAAAATTATGTTTCAGTTAAAATCACGTCTTTTCTTTTAAAAATATTAAATATACATTCTTAGGAATACGTAGAACACAAATTTGACACAAAAACAATAATGATTAGTTTCATTTGCTACCATTCTATCCGTCAAATAGGAACTATTATCGTACTCAACTTTGCCGGAAGTGTCGCGCATTAACGAATTAGTGGTGTACGCCCTTGGAAATGATATCTCCTTGCAAAGATGGTTTACCATGAATAGAAAAGAAAACACTAGCTAGCTACTAACAAGATCCCATCAACTTTTTGGAAAAAAATGTAGAAACACCTCTTCTATTATGTCTTATTGCCTACAATATGTCGAAAAATCGTCTTATTATGTATATTTAAGAAAATATCAACCTCAGCCTAATACGTGCACACAAAAAATGATCTAGAAACACCTGTTTAGTTTATATATGACTTCTATTATGTCTTATTACCTTCAATCTGTCGAAAAATCGTCTTATTATGTATATTTAAGAAAATATCAACCTCAGCCCAATACGTGCAACAACAAAAAATGAAAAATGATCTAGAAACATCTGTTTAGTTATTATATGACTTCTATTATGTCTTATTACCTTCAATCTGTCGAAAAAACCGTCTTATTATGTATATTTAAGAAAATATCAACCTCAGCCCAATACGTGCAAACAAAAAAAAAATTGAAAAATGATCTAGAAACATCTGTTTAGTTTATATGACTTCTAGTATGTATTATTACCTTCAATCTGTCGAAAAAAATCGTCTTATTATGTATATTTAAGAAACTATCAACCTCAGCCCAATACGTGCAACAAAGAAATATTTTGTTGAAAAATGATCTAGAAACATCTGTTTAGTTCATACATGACTTCTATTATGTCTTATTACCTTCAATCTGTCGAAATAACCGTCTTATTATGTATATTTAAGAAAAAATCAACCTCAGCCCAATACGTGCAAAAAAAATATTTTGTTGAAAATGATCTAGAAACATCTGTTTAGTTTATATATCACTTCTATTATGTCATATTACCTTCTATCTGTCGAAGAAACCGTCTTATTATGTATATTTAAGAAAAAATCAACCTCAGCCCAATACGTGCAACAACAAAAAATGATCTAGAAACATCTGTTTAGTTTATATATGACTTCTATTATGTCTTATTACCTTCAATCTGTTGAAAAAATCGTCTTATTATGTATATTTAAGAAAATATCAACCTCAGCCCAATACGTGCACACACAAAAAATGAAAAATGATCTAGAAACATCTGTTTATTTATTATATGACTTCTATTATGTCATATTACCTTCAATCTGTCGAAAAAAATCGTCTTATTATGTATATTTAAGAAACTATCAACCTCAGCTCAATACGTGCAACAACAAAAAATGAAAAATGATCTAGAAACATCTGTTTAGTTTATATATGACTTCTATTATGTCTTATTACCTTCAATCTGTCGAAAAAATCGTCTTATTGTGGATATTTAAGAAAATATCAACCTCAGCCCAATACGTGCAAAAAAATAAAATAAATAAAAATGATCTAGAAACATCTGTTTAGTTTATATATGACTTCTATTATGTCTTATTACCTTCAATCTGTCGAAAAAACGTCTTATTATGTATATTTAAGAAAATATCAACCTCGGCCCAATACGTACAACAACAACAAAAATTGAAAAATGATCTAGAAACATCCGTTTAGTTTATATATGACTTCTATTATGTCTTATTACCTTCAATCTGTCGAAAAAACCGTCTCATTATGTATATTTAAGAAAATATCAACCTCCCAATACGTGCAAACAAAATATTTGTTTGAAAAATGATATAGAAACATCTGTTTAGTTTATATATGACTTCTACTATGTCTTATCGTCTTATTGTGGATATTTGAGAAAATATCAACCTCAGCCCAATACGTGCAAAAAAATATTTTTTTGAAAAATGATCTATAAACATCTGTTTAGTTTATATATGACTTCTATTATGTCTTATTACCTTCAATCTGTCGAAAAACCCGTCTTATTATGTATATTTAAGAAAATATCAACCTCAGCCCAATACGTGCAAAAAAAAATATTTTGTTGACAAATGATCTAAAAACATCTGTTTAGTTTATACATGACTTCTATTATGTCTTATTACCTTCAATCTGTCGAAAAAAATCGTCTTATTATGTATATTTAAGAAAATATCAACCTCAGCCCAATACGTGCAAAAAAACAAAACAAAAATGATCTAGAAACATCTGTTTAGTTTATATATGACTTCTATTATGTATTATTACCTTCAATCTGTCGAAAAAATCGTCTTATTATGTATATTTAAGAAAATATCAACCTCAGCCCAATACGTGCAAAAAAAATATTTTTTTGAAAAATGATCTAGAAACATCTGTTTAGTTTATATGACTTCTATTATGTCCTATCACCTTCAATCTGTCGAAAAAATCGCCTTAATATGTATATTTAAGAAAATATCAACCTCAGCCCAATACGTGTAAAAAAAATGAAAAATGATCTAGAAACATCTGTTTAGTTTATATATGACTTCTATTATGTCTTATCACCTTCAATCTGTCGAGAAAAAAATCGTCTTATTGTGGATATTTATTTATTTATTTGTTTGAAAAATTATCTAGAAACGTCTGTTTAGTTTATATATGACTTCTATTATGTCCTAATACCTTCAATCTGTCGAAAACAAATCGTCTTATTGTGGATATTTAAGAAAATATCAACCTCAGCCCAATACGTGCAAAAAAATTATTTGTTTGAAAAATTATCTAGAAACATCTGTTTAGTTTATATATGACTTCTATTATGTCCTAATACCTTCAATCTGTCGAAAACAAATCGTCTTATTGTGGATATTTAAGAAAATATCAACCTCAGCCCAATACGTGCAAAAAAATATTTTTTTGAAAAATGATGTAGAAACATCTGTTTAGTTTATATATGACTTCTATTATGTCTTATTACCTTCAATCTGTCGAAAAAATCGTCTTATTGTGGATATTTAAGAAACTATCAACCTCAGCCCAAATTTTTGTTGTTGAAAAACCGTCTTACAAAACAACACAAAAATGATCTAGAAACATCTGTTTAGTTTATATATGACTTCTAGTATGTCTTATTACCTTCAATCTGTCGAAAAAAATCGTCTTATTATGTATATTTAAGAAAAAATATCAACCTCAGCCCAATACGTGCAAAAATAGAACATTGAAAAATGATCTAGAAACATCTGTTTAGTTTATATATGACTTTTATTATGTCTCATTACCTTCAATCTGTCGAAAAGATCGTCTTGTTATCTATATTTAAGAAAATATCAATCTAAGCCCAATACGTGCATTTTTGGTTCAACATTTCATGTCGAGTCAATTGTTGGACGATTTAATATTTCAGAGGGAGGGTGTAAGTTCAAAGAAAGATAATTATAGCTGAATTTAATATTACTTATTATAGGGGCATGGTTATGTCGGGACGAAATGGACGTAGGTCGAGTTGGTAAGGTACGATTTAAATATTTCAAGGTACGATTGAAATATTTCAGATATTTATGACTGAATTAAATATTACTGATATAGGGGCATGGTTTTGTCGGGACGAAATGGACGTAGGTCGAGATCAGTAGCTTATGATTTAAATATTTCAGAGTTTAAATAAAGATATTTAAAGCTGAATTTAATATTACTGATTATAGGGGCATGGGTATGTCGGGACGAATTGGACGTAGGTCGAGTTCAGTAGCTTATGATTTAAAATTTTCAGAGGGAGGGTGCTTTATTACTGGAATAGCTTCAACATAACATTATTGACCATTTACAGCCATTTTAACATTTGGACCAAAATACTTCTGGTCGAATCAAGCAGGGTCGACTAAACATAGGCATTGTTTGAAGGGTATACACCACCAACGCACTCCCCATAGACGTTACGTGCAAAGTAGGGGTCAAACAATCGGCTCTAACTTGAGTTATCCCATACATCCTTATATGACATTTACAGAGATTATTCCAAAGGGATGTCCGCAAAACATATCAAAAGTATATGGCAAAGTGTAGGACTAGATTTCTCAATATTTTGCGATTCATTTGATGTAGCGATTTCGGCCCTATATTTACGCCCCAAAACTCAGGACGGACCTTCCGCCGATTTCAGTCGTTTAAAACTTTAAAATGTTCAAACTAGTGCGATCTTTTTTGAAATTCTTACTGTGCACACTACTAAAAATGTGTAATACCCAAAACTAATAGATATAATTGAAAAAAGTCTGTCAAAATCTCGCAATTTGTACCGCAAAAAGGAACTCTTGCTGTGATAAACTTTTACCGGACGTGCTATCCCATAGTGCATTGGTGGTGTATACCCTTTTCAAGAGCCCACATTTTGTCTACAGCAAACGAGACATATTCCAGATTGTTGCCAGTGAAATTCTGACCTAAATCCCCAAGTTGCATTTAAAATCATATAGGCGAGTAGGCCTAACATTCAGATGGCTGAAACGCATATAATATGACCCGACGACAATTACGCCCGACATGCAGTTTCTTAGTTTTAAAGCGTCTTTTGATATGAGTGAAACCCAGAGGACCTACCAGTACTCCTGGCCTACTATTAATTATCATTCAAAAACACGTAGATCACTAAAAATAACTTGACTAAACTCCTTATCACCCCCCCCCCCCCCCCCCCCCCAAGCCCCGGCTTTTTGAACATGTGTAATGGCCAATTTGCTATGGAATTGGCATTGTGTGAGAACTTAACCGTGTTGACGGTGTTAAAGAAAGTCGCGCCTCAACCTATTATATCATTTCGACTCGTTTTAAAAAGTAAAAACCTCAGGGTTTTAATTCAAACTCGGATATGATTAGATTCATCATATGAAATCCAAAATCTCCTTGCTTTTTAAAGGTGTTTCTTGTTGAAAATCTCCAAAGAGAACGACATCATTTTAGTTGATTAAAAACGATTTTTGACAGGATTAAACAATGTAGGCCGAACTAGACCGTGCCCCGCGTGTGGATCATCAGTGTATTAGATTTTATTGAGCATTTTGTTGATCCCCAATGTCTTTTGGTACCCAGTTTGGAGCCCGCCGCTTCAAGGGTATACACCACCAACGCACTCCCCATAGACGTTACGTGCAAAGTAGGGGTCAAACAATCAGCTCTAACTTGAGTTAACCCATACATCCTTATATGACATTTACAGAGATTATTCCAAAGGGATGTCCGCAAAACATATCAAAAGGATATGGCAAAGTGTCGGACTAGATTTCTCAATATTTTGCGATTCATTTGATGTAGCGATTTCGGCCCTATATTTACGCCCCAAAACTCAGGACGGACCTTCCGCCGATTTCAGTCGTTTAAAACTTTAAAATGTTCAAACTAGTGCGATTTTTTTTTAAAATTCTTACTGTGCACACTACTAAAAATGTGTAATACCCAAAACTAATAGATATAATTGAAAAGAGTCTATCAAAATCTCGCAATTTGTACCGCACAAAAAGGAACTCTTGCTGTGATAAACTTTTACCGGACGTGCTATCCCATAGTGCATTGGTGGTGTATACCCTGAAGCTTTCAGAGTGAGAGTGGTTGCCAAATAGAATATCGTCAAAATTTAGAGTTCAAATTTTTTGTAGCACGTATTGGGCCAAAGAATAATGTATTTGTCATTTTTTTCTATTTGAGCCCAATACGTGCAAATTTGCACGTATTGGGCTTTTGCACGTATTGGGCCGTAACATGGGTCTACATGTTGGGGTAGAATCGGATTGTCACAGCGCCCTTTCTTACTTATGCTTGCATTTGCTTCTACATAACCAGGAGAAGTTTGCTTCCTTTTGGGTTTTTTCTTGCTTTTGGGAGTTTTCCCTTTGGAAGTGACTGCTAGTGATGTATCCATCAAAGTTTTCTGTACAAGCACTTTTCTAGTTTCTTTGATTTTTGCTGCAATCGTTTCCGTTTGAGACACACTATTCTCATCAGCATCAGCATCCGATGCTTCTTCATGTTCAATGTGTCTGTCATTCTGTGTACCGGATTGTTCTTCTTGTGTTATTTCATGCTCATGTTCGTTCTGTGAGCTCTGTTGTATGTCTGGAACTCGTGTGATCACCTTATCAGGAACAGCCTGTACTTTGCTACCCATTTTGTTGGGCATTGCTTTGTCCTGTGCTTGGTTTCTCTGTGAGCACCCATGCGAGATATATCCACGTTTTTTGCAATTGTAGCAAGTTGGTCCCAAGTGTGCTGTTGGACATTTAAACCTTATGTGTCCAATGTTCATGCACAGGTTGCATTTAAGCACTGGCTTTTCTGTACATGAGCTGTATTGGTGGTCTAGCCCGTGACAGAAAGAGCAGTAAATTTGTTGTTGTCGAACAGGAAGTCTAGCAAGATATAGCCGATACTTGCACTTGTACTACTGAGTTGTACAAGTAAATTTGACAACATTGTACACATATATTAATGAACATTTTAACATTCTGAGAAATCCTTAAAGATCAACTTTTGACCTTCATGAGCTTGTAAGAAGTATATCATCAGTTGGGTCACGTCAGATATCGAATGTTCCACCTGCTGAAAATTGTCTAGAAACGGTTTAGAGAGCTACATTACGCAATAATACAAAACTGCCTTAACAGTGCACACTGAACTCTCACCTGTATATCGCCGTAGCAGATTACGTCTTCATTACTGGAGAAAAATATTTTCAAACAAATGGCATCACAGCGTATTATTATGGGATGTATTTCGACCCACGGCATTGTTGCTGTGTGCGTTGCTGTAAGTTTCCTTTGTCTGATCGTGTAATAGGGCTTTCGATACGTCCCTAAAGCACTCGCCCGATCCCTTTATTGTACCCCTTCTGTGTACCAAAATGTTGAGCAGCCGCCAATTATATATGTAGGCCCTTTTTTGATGACTTTGGCCAAGCTTGGCCGATCTGAGATCGTCATCTGCTTGCATTATGATTATAGCGCCACCCCTTTTCGGTTCGGAGAAATTGGTGCATTAACCCTAACACTCTTGAGTACTACGAATTACTACGATGCGGTGTGCTTGTGTCACACGGCTCGGCAGTTTTTCGATGAAATAATGGCCCCAAGGTATATACAGGGCGGAATATACTCCGCCATGTATGGTCCCCCCCCCCCCCCCCCCCCCGTGGCCTAGCGGTAGATCGTCTACCTCTGAGCCCAGAGGTCCGGGGTTCGAGCCCCGGGGGAGTGGGGGCACTTTTTCCCCTCGCTATTTGGCCGCGAAAAAAATTCGTTGGAAAAGGTGCCTTGGGGGTTAGGGTTAAGAGCTTAGTGTGCAGTGGGCTCTTTCCATCTGGCTTCGAGTGACGTGATTATTTATTAGGAAAGCATAAAAAGTACAAAACCTCCAATTTGAAGACAAATGAGGGCGCCTCCCTATACCAAGTGTGCCTTTCCTTATCATTGGATCAATCGGGAAAACAATAGCAAAACATACTTTGTTCCGTTCGATTTACTGGCTGCGTGCAAATAGGTGGTTGTCCGCTCCATTCCCCAGATGACATGCAAATGATCTCTACGTTGCCCTTTAATGTATATTCTTGCAGGCAGGTAAATATTGCTACGCCACCGACCATCGAATTGCAAACTGTTTTTGCACCGTTATCCGGAGTTTCCAAAGGGCCACAAACAATAACTATACATAAAATTGTAAACAGAAAGACTGATGTTATTGAGTCATTGTTCTCGTCGCTATCGTTGCTGTAGTTTTTGTATTATCGTCATCTTAAAAGAGAACCACGACCTCTGATAATACCGGAACACCCTTGGCATATGTACAGGCGCATGTCCAGGGGGCTTTGGGTGCTCAAGCCCACCGGGTCCCCAGAGTGGAAAATAAGAGAGAGGGGAAAGAGAGGGGAGGGGATGTGGAGAGGAGGAGGGGAGGGGAACCATGTCAGTGTTTTATAACAAATGCAAATATTGATAGCAAGGAGAGTCATTCAGACAAGTTAAAACCCAACAGCTCGGCCCTCTGAATCCCCGCCCCCCCCCCCCCCCCCCACTGACAAAAGAGTAAACAATAAAGAGGACAAAAATTAAGGAGGAAGAGAAGGAGGAAGGGTAACGAGCATAGACAGTGCAACGGGGGGGGGGGGACAAACCCGCGCCATCATTTTTACGTTGGGAACGACGCCCCCACCCCCCCCCCAAGCCAATTTTTGCAAGCTTTGCGCGAATTAGTTTCAATGTTTAATTATTCAAGCTTAAAGGGGCATTGAGAGATGTATCGATATACTAAATGAGCAAATAACGTAAAGATAATCATCAACATAGCCCAAATCCAAAATGCCATACAATTCCGACATCGCCTTCATGCCAAATAAGCAAATAACGGCACTTCCGGGTTGAGATTTGCCGCGAAAGGCCGCATGTTAAACGATAGAATAACTTTCGAATTCAGCACCTAGTTTCGATATGATCATATCGAAACTAAGAAACTATGATCAACGGCAAATGTTGGTTAACTGTTTCAGATGTTAGTTAGTATATGCCTAAGTATTACTTTGATGCAAAAAATCTGATGTCCAGGATAATTGAGGGCGCACTCCATACGTATCTCAATGCCCCTTTAACAACTAGTCCTTGCTACCAAAATCTAATGATTTTGGTACTTCCTCAGGCAAGTGTGTTGAAGGAAACCAAGTTAATAACCTAACCATTTCTTGACTAGACTTATTGCATAGTCTATAAAGCAATTGAGTCTCCTGGGGAGGTCAATAACTTTTAGTTCTATTCATCCATTTATTAAGATTATTGATTCTTTTGTCATGTTTGTTCAATGTTTGGGCATGCATGGATTAACATAGGCTTAATTCCTACTTATCTTATCTTTTCTGGCATTTCTGGAGCAATCAATAACTTCTTTTCATAAACATGATGCCTTATCAAGATGAGATGGATGCTGATTACGCAATCTGCCACAGATTAGTTTTTTACAAGCATGGACTTATTTTATAGACTGATTAAGTCTGTGTTTCAAGAGATGGTTAGCTTCCACCTTACAGACTTGCCTGAGGAAGTACCAAAATCAGGAACGTTTTCTGCATTAATTTAGTTCCCTCATGCAATTACCCATGAGAACATAATGGTTGTCAAGGTTAACTTATTGACATATACTATATCAGGAAGTGAATATGCACAAACGTTTACATTTCATATTTATTAGAGTTTACATGTTCCACCATTTAAACAAGGGGCACTGCGACATTCATCCGTAACTGATCATCAAATCATATTATAGTTACGTTGTCAAATTTAGTGATATAAAGTATTAACTACCATAGCTCTCGATCGATGGTCTGTTGTGATGTGATGGTGCCATTATACAAATATGTCATTTATTATTTCGTAGATCAATATCGTTCTAAATAATTGTACGAAAGATTAGAAGTAAAATAATGTTCACACTGTCTGTAATCCATATTTTCTGTAGGCTTTTTACATAGCCAGCATTAGTAGCTTTAGTATTGTCTATTCTTGGATGATATTTTTAACGGAAAACCCACAAAGCAGATCCAATATTGAACTTACCGATATCACAGTTGGTACCGGTCCAACCTGGATTGCAAACGCACATGTAGTGATTCAAACCATTTTGACACTGACCGTTGACACATGGGCTACTTCCGCAATCGTTAGAGTCTGGAGAATGATGGAAAGAAATACGGGGCAATTTTAAGCTTATTTTCAACTAATATTTGACAAATGAATCTCACCAAGTCTGTTAATAGGCCCTATTTCTTAAATCTTTAAGATCTTCTTAAAGGGGCACAGAGAGATTTCATAAAAAAACGAAATTCTATATTTTCACATTGTTTAGATAGATGATATACATAGAAACCCTCTCATGTAAGATTTCTTCCAAAAAAATAAAAGAAATACGGGGCAATTTTAAGCTTATTTTCAACTAATATTTGACAAATGAATCTCACCAAGTCTGTTAATAGGCCCTATTTCTTAAATCTTTAAGATCTTCTTAAAGGGGCACAGAGAGATTTCATAAAAAAACGAAATTCTATATTTTCACATTGTTTAGATAGATGATATACATAGAAACCCTCTCATGTAAGATTTCTTCCAAAAAAATCAGTAAATATGTTATCCTGGATACGGTTTGCGCCTTGCTCCCAGTTTCTTATAAAATAAAGGTCTTGGCTTTATGATTAATGTTTTGTTTGTGTCTTGCTCTCGTTACATTTTATTGTACTGTACGGTATGCACCGCGGAGCAACCGTACGGACTGCCTGCTTTCACTGCATGCCCCGTTTACAATGTACAGTTTGCGCCACAAACGCGTACACACTTTGTCTGCGTCACTACGTGTGCGCCGAATCGCGTGCGCCATGTTAAACGCGGTCGCGCAGCAACAACAACGGTTGGTATGGTACCGCCAGTTTCTTTATCGTCAGCAAACTCCGCGTTCATCTATGTTATTAATGTGAAAGTGTCACTTTAAGATCTGCGTAATAGTTTTTTGTTTACATTTCGAAAATGTCGTAAAATATTTTAATTTGTTGGACGTATAGTCCCGTATAAATGCTTGTTACTATGCGTTCTTTAAGAATAACAAACAGCCGCATATACAGAAATGTAGCTATATCCCTGAAGAAAATATTTTGGGTGAAGACCATATGTCATCACTCATTCCGAAAACCACAATTTGTGTCCGAACAGTAACTACCCGAGTAAAAGAAATTCAACATTTCGGATTTTCACATGTGATCCTTTCTGCGCATGTCTGAAAACAGGAAAAAACGGGCATTGAACTATCTAATTAGCTCGTGTATTAGAGGCGCAATTACCACGCTTTTTCAGTTGAAGAGAGACGCGAGTGTAAAATTATATTGAACTATCTAATAAAGCCATGTTCCGAAAATTAGTATAGTGATAAAGTATTAACTACCATAGCTCTCGATCGATGGTCTGTTGTGATGTGATGGTGCCATTATACAAATATGTCATTTATTATTTCGTAGATCAATATCGTTCTAAATAATGTGTACGAAAGATTAGAAGTAAAATAATGTTCACACTGTCTGTAATCCATATTTTCTGTAGGCTTTTTACCTAGCCAGCATTAGTAGCTTTAGGGGCCAAATCCAAACTCTCAGTGATTTTAAAGCATTTTTCTACCGATTTTACCCCGGTATTCCAACGAAATAGAACGAAATAACAATGCATTTCGTTGGAATACCGGGGTAAAATCGGTAGAAAAATGCTTTAAAATCACTGAGAGTTTGGATATGGCCCCTTAGTATTGTCTATTCTTGGATGATATTTTTAACGGAAAACCCACAAAGCAGATCCTATATTGAACTTACCGATATCACAGTTGGTACCGGTCCAACCTGGATTGCAAACGCACATGTAATGATTCAAACCATCTTGACACTGACCGTTGACACATGGGCTACTTCCGCATTCGTTAGAGTCTGGAGAATGATGGAGAGAAATACGGGGTAATTTTAGGCTTATTTTAAACTAAATTTTGCCAAATGAATCTCACCAAGTCTGTTAATAGCGATCTAGGCCCTATTTCTTAAATCTTTAAGATCTTCTTAAAGGGGCACAGAGAGATTTCATATTTTCACATTGTTTAGATAGATGATATACATAGAAACCCTTCATGTAAGATTTCTTCAAAAAAAAATCAGTAAAAATGAAAAATATAGACATTTTCTCAGCATTTCCGAAGGTATAGTGCTTTTCACTTTTTTGTATTTTGGTTAAAAGTCACCACCAATTGAATCAAGGAGGTCATGACTAAGCATCACGTAACAAGCCATGGGTGGTTTTCAAGGTTATTTTGAATAAACATGAAACAAGTAAGTGAGAAGCCATCTGTGGCCTTTAAAATGAATATGAGTAGTTTCGATGTGATCACATAGAAACTCATAATGTTAGCAAATCCATGAATTTCACATGTAATATTGCAAATTAAGCTCTATAATTTTGGGTGGTAGTTAGAACGTATATAAGCATTACGTATATGTGAAAAACCAACTTCTGAAAAAGATGAGGGCTCCCTCCATGAAGGACCTCTTAGTGCCCCTTTAAAGTTAATCATTAAAATATTTTTATATCCTGAACTCTTCTTAAGTTAAGAGATTCTTATCCTAAGAAGAGTTTTTATTGTTAACTTGAGAAGAATCTAGAATTAACTCTTCTTGACTTACAAAACTTAAAGATTAATCTTCAGTTGACCTTTATGAAATAGGGCCCTAATGCTGATGACTTCACCCAAAACACACCAACAGTAATGCTAATGAGGGGATTTCAATAATTACACTGTGTTTCTCTTAAATAATAAGATTTATTAAGTAAGATAATAATCCAGCAAACAAATATTAGTAGGCACTTCACAACGAGCAACTGCAAGTTTTTCTATATTTCTAACTCTTCCGTATAACTCGGAGCTGATATCATATCAGCGTTCGAATTAAATAGTGGTCCGGTTGCCCGGGACACCCAAAATTAGCACCGGGCAACCAACATTTACTTGTGCAGTTGTCCGGCAGGCAACCAAAAATCTTACTAGAAGTTAACACATGAATTTAAATAGTTTACAGAACTGTGAATGAAACAAAATCAGCAGCTAGATAATGATTATATAATTCAAGTTTCATACGGAAAATGTCAATCTATCATCGTACAGGGTGAGTCAAAAAAAAGTTTACCCTAATTGAAAAAATTTAAAAAAATAATTCTGACAACAAAATCAAGGCAAACAAAACTTTAAATGATTGCGCCATTTCTTTGCTACCATCTGGAAAAAATTCACGCTATTTGATGATACCGTAAAGTAAATATGACTATTTCTGTACAGGAGCTGTATTTTCACCAAAAACACGGTTTTTAATTTCAAGCTTAACGAGCTTAATAATGTTTACTAGGATTATGATGTAAAGCATTGCACATCTTGTTTATTAAAATAATTAAGTAGACAATAGACTTGTTCAAAATTGTCTCCTAATAGATTAAAACAATAGACAGCTTTAAGGCATATTTATGACACAATTACCACATTTTAATCATTTCATAACAAACGAATTGATCCTATCGCTGTCGGTATTGTAATTTTTTATTGGTCGTATCTTATGAAATATAATGGTCAAGATCTGGAAGCGTGTTCGGACGTTAAATTGGTCACTTTTATTCAAAGCAGCTTAAAATAAGTTTCCCTCAACCAATCTAAACCAGATAAAATTCATATTAAAGCTAATTAATTTGTCTTTATACCGTAGTAAGTTGTTTTGAAAACAAACGAATACTTTTTTCTAAAAAAATCGCTGAAGTTGAGTAAACTTTTTTTTGACTCACCCTGTACTTCCATGATCTCATTTGGGCCTTATTTGTACCTTGACAATTCCAATATATAATCCAACATTGTCAACTCAACATTTACACTTATATCATGTGATACATTCAAGTTGAAGTTTTCTGTGGTCGAGATTCTCAATCTCACTACACTGCCGCCCAAAAGTATTTCTCCCCCTGGAAGCTTGCAAGTTATCACTGTGTTGTCGACAAAGTATTAAACCATCAGACCCAATTACCATTTCATTGTGTTCATTGTATATTTTATACCAATAAATTCATGTTTCCTATTCAGATTCATAATTTAAAAGCATTACAATTCATGATTTTACCGAGCAAGTCAAAATTCCAATGTAAAATCGCTGTAGTAAATCACCTCATGAATATCAATTAGCTCATTATCGGCAGTGTAACGCTATGGGAATTTTCAACTGAGATCAACTGGTGATGGAAAACTCCATGTGCAGACATTTATAAATGATAATTAGCATGCGCAGTTTATTTCAAACTTCTGAAACTGAAAGAATACAAGTTTAAAAATAACAAGATGATGATGGTGTGAGTGACTGTGATTACTACAATCATAGAAAAAAGGTGTTCGAACACTGACCCTAATTGCCATGCTTATTGGACCATAACAGGCACGCTATTTGAGTCACGTGAAAATCCAAACTTGTTTCTGGTAGCCTGAAGTATCCCCTTACTCATATCCCCCCCCCCCCTTCCCCACCGATCAATGTTGCGAGGCCCTGTGCTGAAGGTGGGCCAATTGTGGGATTTAACATTGATCAGGGGGGAAGGGGGAACACTTTACATTACACCTACAAAGTGTTCGAACACTTTTTTCTAACATTGTAGTTATTAGTAACATATTCCCAGTATCACAACTGTGACGTCTTGCTCGGCGCATAATCGCATTGGGTGTAGATTACTATGTTAAACCAAATAAACACATAAAATACGGACAAACAAAAATTCTGCCGGGCAACCATAATTTCCTGCTAGGTTGCCCGGCGGACAACCAGATTTTCCCCCTTAATTCGGACACTGTATCATATGATTAATTTCTAACTTACATGTATATTCAATAAAGATACAGCAGGTGTGGTTTTATTTTATTAATATAATGTTATCTACAGCTACGTCACCAATGCTCAAAATAACGCCTGTTGGATTCGATGATTACTTATTAAAAACATCTAAATGCATCATACATTTCGATTAAATTAATGCAAATATTTAAGAATAACTTATTTCAAACACCAAAGTTCGGGGCGCATCTATTTGATTTGTTTCCCGCGGGGACGAGTACCGGTAACGACAGTAGGCAAATGTTAGGGACGCACCATTAGATTTTCAGGGGAGGGGGGGGGGGTGTAGAAAGTTTTCGGAAAAGAAATTTCCCCTCTATGCAGGCAACAACAACAAAAATCCCCCCCCCCCTGATGAGTAAAAACCCACCCAACTCAATATGAATGAATACATTAAAAAAAAAAATTGCCCCCTTTCGACGGCCACAAAAAAAGAATCCCCCCGAAACCCAACTTCCTACCCCCCCCCCCCCTGAAAATCTAATGGTGCGTCCCTTAGTAGTTACTTCTCCACGAGTATCTCTAAATGGGCTTCAACTTAATCTATAACAATTAATGTCCTTGACTCGATCATTCTATTCAGATACACAAATACCCGGGAAAATGAACGTTGGATTCTCGAAGATTCTCATTTTTACATACCATTGTATCATTTCTATCTTCTCGTAGTCATTCTAGGTAATCGTTACTTTACAGGTTAAATATGTTCAAAGCATTATCAGGAATGCAATGTATAATTATAACGAGCTATTACCACATTAATAACCCTAACCTTCCTGGACGCGAATTTATTAACCGTACACACTCACTGTATAAATGTATTGCTGTACAATGTACATGTGCTATGCGCTTTACTCCGTCAGGTATCAAATGTTGTTTACGGTAACGAACATCGCTTCCTGGACACTACAAAACACGGCAGTGCTACAATCTTGTATCGTGCGGCGTCCCCATCAATTCGTGCCACGCTCAGCGCGTGGTTCAACTTGTTAAAAAAAAATAAGTTTTTTGATCCTCCCAGTGTAGCTCAGTCGGTAGAGCATCAGACTTGCGCGCACGCGGCCCGGGTTCGATCCGCGGCGCGTGCGGAGACTGATTTTCCCCTCAGATTTGACCCGATTTCTCCCCTGATAGTTTAATTCACAAAAATACGCCCGGGGACTTACACTGCAAAAACTAGGGTGTTACTTTAACACCGATTGGAGTTAATACGGGTCCAATCTCTCACACCGGTGTTAAATTTGCACCGGTGTTAAGATTATTGGTGTTATTTCAACACCAATTGGTGTTATATTCAACAATATTATTATTGTTTTAACACTGGTAGGTGAGGTGTTGAAATAACACTGGTAGGTGTTGAAATAACACTGGTAGGTGTTGAAATAACACCGTAGAGATTGAACCCGTATTAACTCCAAATGGTGTTATTTTAAACACCCTTGTTTTTGCAGTGTAGGGTTAAGACATACCAGATTTTACCAATGGCGTTAAAACTGTTATAACCACTCAAATCACAAGCAGTATATTATAGCGTATGCTATCATTTTAAACATTATTCCAAACCAATCTACAAGTGCGACATTATATTAACGCGGCCAATGTTTTCCCTTCTGCCGAGAATAGTACTCACTCGTTTGACATCTGTCTCCAACATATCCTGCAATACAGCTACATTCGTATCGACTGTAGTGATCCGTACATCGGCCAAAATCCAAACAGTGGCCATCATTTAGACAAGAAATATAACGGCCACATTCATTGGGATCTGCAATGAAAAACATTGAACAACTATGAGACAGTTCATTGAAGGAGACTACCATTTAGACAAGGAGATAGGCGCATTAAAATCTTAAATGACATACATTGTAAAACGATTAGAAATTCCGTTGAAAAAGACTTATGGTAGTATTGAATATACGTCGTATATATATTATATGCAGCAATGGAATTACCCACATGACTTTCCACCCAGGGTTGGTCGACTTAGGGTTGATCAACCCCGGGTCTGTCTACCCCGGGACTGTCTACCCCGGGTGGAAAGACATGTGGATATTTCCATCGCTGCATATATGCAGAGATGGAAATGCTCATACACCTTTCGACCTGAGGTTACCTAACTTCAGGTTACCTTACCACAGGTCGAATTCATTTTCGGACTTAGCATTTTTCACAAAGTGTGCAGGCAGCATTGCGTGCACACGTTCTATCATTATACGACTGACCAGCATGCCCAGATTAGATATCTATCAACCTGAGGTTGGGAAAAAAATCAATAAAACAACCTCAGGTTGAAATTAAATCCAATTTGACAACTTCAGGTTGTGACTTAAACGTGGTAAATTATAATTATGCCTAAATGAATCACAGTAGTAACCCAAGGTAATAATACACAAATCAGACACGGCTAAAATCAAAAATGTGTATTCAATATAAACAGAGTAATGGTCTGTCTAAAAAGGCCAAGAATACAGGAAATAAGGATACTAAATTAGAATTCTGCAATAAGTAAACCTAAGGTTGAGAACATTTTCAATAAAATAACCTTAGGTTGAAAATAAATCCAATCAGACAACCTCATGTTGTCAAGATATTCAATGTGGAAACCCCAGGATGATTTTGATTAAAACGTGGTATATTACAGCCTATAACAAATCAGTAGTAACCCAATGTACAACAAAAATCTGACACGGCTAAAATAAGAAATGTGCATTCAATATAAACAGATTAAAGTTCTGTCTAATAAGGTCAAGGATACAGGAAAACAATTACATTGAAATAGAATTCTGCAATAAGTAAACAGCCATTAAACTAGTTTACAAATCAGACACATTGAAAATAATAAGAATTACTCTGCTGAAACACAGTAGATTAACTCTGTAATAAGGCCATGGATATTGGAAAATGGAAAAATGTAAATAAATTAGAATACTGGGTAAGTAAACCTGAGGTGCAGAAAATAATCCATACAACAACCTCGGGTTGAAAATCAATCTAATTTGACAACTTCGAGTTGACAAGATATCCAATCTGCTGGTTAGTCGTATAATGATTGAACGTGTGCACAATCAATCTAATTTGACAACTTCGAGTTAACAAGATATCCAATCTGCTGGTTAGTCGTATAATGATTGAACGTGTGCACGCAATGCAGGCCTGCACACTTTGTGAAAAAAATGCAAGTCCGAAAATGAATTCGACCTGAGGTTAGGTAACCTGAGGTTAGATAACCTAAGGTTAGGTCACCTGAGGTCGAAAGGTGTATGAGCATTTCCATCTCTGCATATATATATATATGTTATATTTATTTTTGTGGATAAGCAGCTTGCATTTAGCTTTAACATTTATAAGGGAAGTGCAGATTTCTCACGAAATCTCTCGTGTTCCATGCCTCTGCTGAACATGTTATTAACACCCCTCGCTAGCTTATCGGCTACCGGTGCGCTCGTATCCTCTTTCTTGTCATCAAATTCTTCCAAGAATTTATCGAAATTGCTTGGAGCTTGTTCATCAGGCTTAGATGAAACATCATTATCATCGTAAACACTATTGTTTACATCTCCCTTCCCATCATGCTCGCGCTCATCAAACACGCCTTGTGGAGGATTACCAAAATAATCTTCATATTCCTCCGCGGGACCATAATCAAGTTCCTCCTCATACTCAGCGCCATCCAAATATATAGTTACCACTTTGGAAACCTTGGAAATCATTATATATCGGAGCATTTTTTATTTGTCCAACCTCCGATGTCAGTTTGGCCATGTTTGAAGCCAGCCAGAACACTCAAATTTTGCTCCATTGAAGTCTCTCGATCTTCAACATTCATACCCGAATCGCGGCTTGACTGTCCACCCGAATCGAGCTTGCGGTGGGGCTCCTAGAGCATGTGGCAGCGGTTTACGTGCAGCGCTAGAAACCGTCTGCTTTTTGGGATTGCCAACTGACTTTCCGAACCCATTTTTCTCGGGTTTTTTACCTTGCTTCACCGAATTTTCGGTTTCACTTTTGTCTTTATCGCCCTTTGCCATTCTGGCCTCAGGGGAATTTTCAGCAGTTATCAAAAAACTGTAAAATTAATAGAATTAAATTCTTCGATCACTCTTGATAATACGGGCACGTCTGGTAAACTTAAAGGCCGAAACTATATACAAGACTGTCGTGTAGCTTAATTGCGCAGACTATATACACGACAGTCGTTAACGCATGCGCAGATGCAAATTTAGTATAAAAGACTGTCGTGTAGGGAAATTGCACAGACTATGTACACGACGGTCTTCAACCTGAACGCTAAATCGAGTGATACATGACGACAGACAGTCGTGTAGCGATATAGAAGCTCAAGTGGGCAGTGTGCTGGTGTGTGGATAAGATTGGGAAAATACAAATATTAGAACATGTTTAGCGTAGGGACTTTCTAAAAAAATAGGAGGAGGCCTTTTAAAAAACTTTTAGTACAAATTCGCCGGGAAATTAGCAATAAACCTGGGAGAACCTAGAGGAGGAGGCCTCTATTAAATAGTTGGTTCAAAGGGGTCACTACAGAACTTGTTTTAAAATGCTTTAAAAAGGGGGCTGTTTTATTTTCTTATTTTCGTATGGGGGGGGGAGGGAGGTGTCCCAAAAATGCCCGCAAAAATGTTCTTATCGTCGTCACTTTTTGCACCCCCCCCCCCTCACGAAAGCGATTAATTTTATGACCCTCCTACTATATGTTGATTATTCTTACGCCCCTCCCTAAAACACATTGATCTTTCCCAGGCCGATCTAGTTGTATTGGAGGCTATAAACGCCCAGACCTAAACGGTCGGATGTGGAGCCAACAATCTCAAACTCTGAAACACTCTGAACAAAAAGGTTATGACCGTAAATGAAGAAAATTGAAGCAAGTCAAAAAATATGAGGGGGCGGGGACGCTAAACATGTTTACTTTATATGGCCTTATAATTTTAAAAGCTCTAAGCAAAATAATCGATTGTTAAACAATTATTTCAATAAACTTCAACATCATTTCCGTTTTACACAAAGGAAATCGATATCATCACTCCATTCACTACTGCATGTGTTCAATGTTGTCACGACTAGACCTAATGTCACATTGTGTGAGCCGCAGTTTAAGTCTAAATACCTTAGTTGTTTTTTGGGGGGGTAGGGTTTTTTTACCGTATTTTAGTCTCAAGCCACTTATTTCTGCTTTTCACAGCACACCTAAAATAGTAGGCCTAATTAATTTATTTTGATAAATTAGATTATTTATAGGACAATGTTAGCTTCACTTTACCAAACATCCACCCATCCGGCAACGGCACGACAACAAGAAGTGAAGTCACACAAGGACTGGTCCCAAGTCTATCTCGTACACGACGGTCTTACCGTCTTTCCCGCAGTCGCAAACCCTCTGAACAGGAATCACGCGAGAATTTACGAGGATTTATAAGCCGTCGTGTATATAGTCTATAGAAAATCGCTACAAGACGGGAGTGTATATAGTCACACGATCGTAATCTGGTTTACGCATGCGCGATCGTCTCCCATGGAATTCCGTATCAACACCGGAGATAGTATAGAATTCTAATGATGGTATCCAAGGATATTTTGAGAATAAATGTATCGTTCTAAGTCTCTACCGTATATCCGTCGTGTCACATCTTATGGGCGGGGGTGATGGCGTGTGTTCCGGCGGGGATGCAAATATAATTAAATTTCAGTCAATTTGACTTTCATTCAGCAAAGAAGGACTAATTGAAGTCATTATCTAGGTTTGTTTTGTTTTTTTGTTTTTTGTTTTTTTAAAGAAAAGCCGTATATTCCCTGCCCAAAAAAGTTAATTTGAAAAAATATTATGTTTGATCAATGATTTTCTTCGCGCTTCTCGGACACGTGCCATAGACATAAATGATTGCTTTAAACAATTTAAAGTTTAACATGTATATTTATCGAAATGACCAAAATATGAGGGTATAATTTTCGATAGTAGGAACTTAGTAAATATCAAAAATATATAGTTTTAAACGTATTACGTATGATTCTAAGACACGTGGAGTTGACACCCAGCCCCCCTCCCCCTTCCCGGTCTATTCGCCGCCGCCGCCGCGGCGTAGAATTGACAGAAATAATATTTTCAAAAATTTTTGAATTCAAGTTCTGCATACTTCAGCATGCCCGCCC
The DNA here is from genome assembly GCA_035610835.1 of Ophiura sarsii. Lineage (NCBI taxonomy): Eukaryota > Metazoa > Echinodermata > Ophiuroidea > Amphilepidida > Ophiuridae > Ophiura > Ophiura sarsii. Next base: position 144,709,166 of record CM069441.1, on the reverse strand, counting down.
GCCCGCACCCTCTCCGTTCGCCGCCGCGTGGAATTTACTGAAATAATCTTTTTAACAGATTTTGAATTTAAGTTCTGCTAACTTCTGCACCCCGCCCGTCCCCCCCCCCCCCCCCCCTCCCCCTCCCCCTTCCCGGTCTATTCGCCGCCGCCGCCGCGTAGAGTTGAAATAAATAATATTTTCAACATATTTTGAATTCAAGTTCGGCATACTTCCGCACCCACCCCCGGCCCCTCCCCTCCTACGTTCGCCGCCGGCGCTTCCATGTCACGCAAATCCACGTCATCGATTCTGCTATAATGGGCCGTATCGACTGCAGAGCATGCCAGAACCGGGCATGGGGGTGTGTCTACTTACTAATTTCACATATATCCCCGGTCCAACCTTCTACACATTGACATGTAAAATTGATACCATGACATATTCCACCATCTAGATCTGTGCAGCTTCCACCATTCAGACAAGGATTAGAAGTGCAGTTGTGGAAATCTACGCAGAAAAAACGAATACCACACGATATAACCTAGTAAGTGACCTTTTAAAAGTTCATCCAGTCGGAAAGATTAACATAGGTTATATGATTCTCGATATAGTACACTGCTAAAATGTTGAACAATATACGTTGCTTTAATTGCGTTTAATCATCTGTTGGGTAAATGGTTGATTAAATTTTATTCAACATATGTAGAAATCTAGGTGTTGTATAAAAGTAAAAACTACCCAACGTTGAGCAAAACAATTTAGTAACAAGTTGGGGAAACCCCCGGTCAAAACTAATTTTGTTTCTAAAATATTGCGTTAATTGTTTCAATTGGGCAACTGTTGAATATTTGTCTCAGGCAATCAAGCAACTTATGTTAAGATTTACTCAGTGGTTTTTATTGATCAACTGTTGCTTAAATCCTCGATTCTAATGGCGTCCGTCCGTGATGGATCTTCTCAGAGCTTGGGGAATGATTGTATACGGCATGTATCTTATCCCGTCCGCAACTTGTGCCCCATGACCACAATTAAATTTATTCTGTCTTGGCACCCAAAACGGAATTAAGTGCAATAACACTGACAAAATACTTTAAGAATGTAGGATATCCCATATTTATTGTTGTAGCGAGTTGCCATTCTTGTTTGACATACGTTTGTTTATGAATATCATTTCAGCGGTGTCAAAAATATATAATAGATATTCACCCAAGTTGGCGCAGCCAACCCCGGTGGGGGGGGGGGGCACTCAACTTTTTGTTGGTAGGGGTGTGCCGCCCAGGGTCTCAAAAAGGGGGGGGGGGGGGGGGCTACAGAACTTAACTGAGTATATTTTATGACAAAAAAATAGGGTCTTAGGAACTGATTTTTCAAAAAAGTAGGTCATTGAGAACTGGCCTATAGTTCAATTTTGATTAGCAAGAACGCAAATTTTCGATTTTTGTTTGGTTTTAGAATGCGAAATTTTCGAAGAATTGGGGCTTTGAAACGCAAAATGTCGTGATTTTTGAATTTTCAATCAAATTGGGGTCTTAAGAACTGATGCAGGCTCAAAAGGGCTCAAAAAGAGCTAGCAGCAGAGGGTGAAAAGGGGGGTCTTCAGCGCGGCACATACCTATACCCTTTTCCAATGCATTGTGTAGACTCCTGCACATCTTATCATTTTATGTGAATGCGTACTGCAAAAACGTGAACAATGATTGTCTGGAAACCAGAGCTAACAGTTTGATTACGATTAACTAATCATTCAGTTAATTGGCTTTATTAATATGGGATTATTGAGTAGAGTTTAAGATCTATCAACTCACTTGTTTGACACCTATTATTTCGTACGAAAGATTAGAAGTAAACTAATGTTCACACTGTCTGTAATCCATATTTTCTGTAGGCTTTTTACATAGCCAGCATTAGTAGCTTCAGTATTGTCTATTCTTGGATGATATTTTTAACGGAAAACCCACAAAGCAGATCCTATATTAAACTTACTGACATCGATATCGCAGTTGGCACCGGCCCAACCTGAATTGCAATCGCAATAATAGTAGTAATCCGAACCAAAATCTTCATAACACTGACCGTTGACACATGGGCTACTTCCGCAATAGTTAGAGTCTGGAGAATGAAGGAGAGAAATACGGGGTAATTTTAGGCTTATTTTAAACTAAATTTAGCCAAAAGAATCTCACCAAGTCTGTTAATAGTGATCTAGGCCCTATTTTATGAATCTTTAAGATCTTCTTAAAGGGACACAGAGATTTCATAAAAAAACGAATTCTATATTTTCACATTGTTTAGATAGATGATATACATAGAAACCCTCTCATGTAAGATTTCTTCAAAAAAAATGAAAAATAAAGACATTTTCTCAGCATTTCCGAAGGTATATTAGTGCTTTTCACTTTTTTATATTTTGGTTAAAAGTCACCACCAATTGAATCAAGGTGGTCATGACTAAGCATCACGTAACAAGCCATGGGTGGTCTTCAAGGTTATTTTGAATAAACATGAAACAAATAAGTGAGAAGCCATATGTGGCCTTTAAGCATGTTAAGATGAATATAAGTAGTTTCGATGTGATCACATAGAAAGTCAAAATGCTAGCAAATCCATGAATTTCACATGAAATACAGTAAATTAAGCTCTATAATTTTGGGTGGTAGTTAGAACGTATATAAGCATTACGTATATGAAGAGCTTTGTTGCAAAAGGGCCACCAGACCACTCCAACATGTTACTCATTTTGCATTATTGAATTTGCATTGACAAGTCCATAGAATTATTCAAATTATTGTATGGCTGTGTTCATCGACTTGGATTAGTGCATCCATGCACGCCAATTGAGGCGCCATCAATATAACAAGCCAAATTCCACATAATGAATAGCCATCCATTCAATAATGCAAATGAGTAACAGGTAGAATTGGATGTAGGCCCTTTTGCAACACACGCTGTAGTTAGAACGTAGTTTTTCATATGTGAAAAACCAACTTCTGAAACAAATGAGGGCTCCCTCCATGAAGGATCTTTTAGTGCCCCTTTAAAGTTAATCCTTAAAATATTTTTACATCCTGAACTCTTCTTAAGTTAAGAGATTCTTATCCTAAGAAGAGTTTTTATTGTTAATTTGAGAAGAATCTAGAATTAACTCTTCTTGACTTACAAAACTTAAAGATTAATCTTCAGTTGACCTTTATGAAATAGGGCCCTGATGCCGATGATTTCACCCAAAACGCACCAATGAGGGGATTTCAATAATTTCACTGTGTTTCTCTTAAATAATAAGATTTATAAAGTGGGGAGTAAGATAATAATCCAGCAAACAAATATTAGTAGGCACTTCACAACGAGCAACTACAAGTATTTCTATATTTCTAACTCTTCCGTATAACTCGGAGCTGATATCATCAGTCAGCTGTAGAACGGGGCCCCGTTTCAATTGAGGGCGCTCTATTTAGTGACGCACTGCCGTAATTTTTTACCCGGCGATTCATGAAGTGACGGAAGTCCGTCGCCCGCCGAATACGAACAAAAAACACTTTTCAATAGAGGGCGGGCTTGGGAACGGCACTGCGTTTCCAAGGGAACGGCCTCACGTCACAGTAATTTTCAAAATTATAAAAAGCCGATTTTGCCGATTTGAAACAACGAAATAACTCTCTTATCACAGAGATAACCGTTACAAATACATCATTTCTGAATACTATAGGGCTTATACTTAATGTAAAAATTATCACACTTCCCCAAAAAATTCTATAAAATGGTGTAATCTCGTCTAGAAAATGGTGGTCTCATCGCAGAAAACCGGTCAAAAAAGACATAATTTTAGCTTGTGTCGTGTGATGTTGGTGTCAAAGGTTAAATTAAATCATCGAACTGGATGTCGCAAGGAGTTCTGGTACCTTATGCTGCTCTCAACTCGATGGATAGTTACTTTTTATGCAGATAATTGGGGTAAAAGGCGAAAATTCGATCATTGCGCAAATTAACGGGTGTGCGTTACATTGGTTACGTACACCCGTCGTTTTAGAGCGCCCTCAATTGAAACGGGGCCGGTTCTACAGCTGACTGATCATATGATTAATTTCTGACTTATATTCAATAAAGATACAAAGATACAGCAGGTGTGGTTTTATTTTATTAATGTAATGTAATCTACAGCTACGTCACCAATGCTCAAAATAACTCTTGTTGGATTCGATGATTACTAATTAAAAACATCTAAATGCATCATACATTTCGATTAAATTAATGCAAATATTTAAGAATAACTTATTTCAAACACCAAAGTTCGGGGCGCATCTATTTGGTTTGTTTCCCGCGGGGACGAGTACCGGTAACGACAGTAGACAAATGTTAGTAGTTACTTCTCCACGAGTATCTCCAAATGGGCTTCAACTTAATCTATAACAATTATTGTCCTTGACTCGATCATTCTATTCAGATACACAAATATGTTTGTTGTGTTCTAAATAAGACCTCCCGAGATCTGGAGATACTACCTAATAGGCCGAGCCAAGTTCGCCATAGGCTTCATAAAGTAGTATGTATCAAATAGATATACCCATTTGGTATGCAATGTGATTTTCTTCCAAATTAAAATTAAGAGAGTCCACAATAATATTTAAGTGTGGGGTCATGTTTACAGAATAACTCGTTTAGAATTTTAGAATTATAATAAATACCACCTTTAAGAATATTAACTTCTAATTTTAGTGCTACTCCATTTCAGATAGCTATTTTTATAATTACAAATAGGCTACAGGGGGTGAATTTCAATTACAATAAATCTCCATTGGCAAACATGCCCCATCATATGTGCCCCGTATATTGACTCTATATTCACGCATGTCCCACATACAATGACGGGTTTATAATTGCATCAAATCCATAAACTATCACATACCTACCTAAGGATGATTGCTGGGTCTTCATACCTAGGTATAAGTTTGCCTTATGTGTACACACGGGTATTCTTGATCAAAATTTTGACAGCTATTACTTGCTCACGAATGCAATGGCCTCAACATATGGGTACAAACAGGCTACGTATGAACTTTGTGCTGTTTGCGGTTAAATGAGGGATGAATGCGCTGTGAAAAGCAGAATGCTGAGGCTTGAGACACTAAAATACGGTAAAATACCCCCCCCCCCCCCCAAAAAAAAACAACCAGCACTTTTCTTTAAAAGCATTTTAAAACAAGTTATGTTGTGCACGGTGCACCACTTTGAACCACAGCATATTTAATATAGGTCTTCTCCTCAAGGTTCGCCCGGGTTTATTAAAATCGCTATATAAATACAAGAGCGAATTTGTACTAAAAGTTTTCTAAAAAGCCTCCTTCCATTTTTTTTGAAAGTCCACACGCTAAACATGTTCTAATGTTTGTATTTGCCTAATCTTACCAACACACCAGTTTTTACTGTAGCACACGGCCCACTTGAGCTTCGATTTTGCTATACGACATACAGTCTTTTATATTAAATTTGCATTATATATGCGCATGCGTTAACGACTGTCGTGTATATAGTCTGCGCAATAACTCTACACGACAGTCTTGTATATAGTTTCGGCCTAGAACTTTGCACTTTTACCCAAAAAAATGCACAGTACTTGCGTTTTAATTACTGTTACATCTCTACGGTGGCCCTGAAGGGTCATGACGAGTTAACCAGATGATGACATGACGAGATAAATGACGAGATAATTGCGAGATAATTTACAGATGACGTGATAATTGACGAGATAATTGCGAGATAATTTACAGATGACGTGATAATTGACGAGATGACGAGATAATTTACAGATGACGTGATAGTTGACGAGATAATTGCGAGATAATTTACAGATGACGTGATAACTGACGAGATAATTGCGAGATAATTTACAGATGACGTGATAATTGACGAGATAATTGCGAGATAATTTACAGATGACGTGATAATTGACGAGATGACGAGATAATTTACAGATGACGTGATAGTTGACGAGATAATTGCGAGATAATTTACAGATGACGTGATAACTGACGAGATAATTGCGAGATAATTTACAGATGACGTGATAATTGACGAGATAATTGCGAGATAATTTACAGATGACGTGATAATTGACGAGATGACGAGATAATTTACAGATGACGTGATAGTTGACGAGATAATTGCGAGATAATTTACAGATGACGTGATAACTGACGAGATAATTGCGAGATAATTTACAGATGACGTGATAATTGACGAGATAATTGCGAGATAATTTACAGATGACGTGATAATTGACGAGATGACGAGATAATTTACAGATGACGTGATAATTGACTACATAATTGCGAGATAATTTACAGATGACGTGATAATTGACTACATAATTGCGAGATAATTTACAGATGACGTGATAATTGACTACATAATTGCGAGATAATTTACAGATGACGTGATAATTGTAGAAATGACGAGATAATTTACAGATGACGTGATAATTGACTACATAATTGCGAGATAATTTACAGATGACGTGATAATTGACTACATAATTGCGAGATAATTTACAGATGACGTGATAATTGTCGAGATGACGAGATAATTTACAGATGACGAGATGACGAGATGACGAGATGACGAGATGACGAGATGACGAGATGACGAGATGACGAGATGACGAGATAATTTACAGATGACGTGATAATTGATGAGATAATTGCGAGATAATTTACAGATGACGTGATAATTGACTACATAATTGCGAGATAATTTACAGATGACGGGATAATTGTCGAGATGACGAGATAATTTACAGATGACGAGATGACGAGATGACGAGATGACGAGATGACGAGATGACGAGATGACGAGATGACGAGATGACGAGATGACGAGATGACGAGATGACGAGATGACGAGATGACGAGATGACGAGATAACAGTTTTGCCAATACCGCTATTTCGTCGCCCAATAATTGGGCTCCCTCTGAATTTGACTTGTGTGCCGCGTGTTGAAAAGGTGTGCTTTGGCTAAAAATTGGGCTACTTTCAACTCGGAGTCCGGGCTGTTCCTAACAGAGTAAGGCGTGGCGTCGAAACATATAACGCGTCAGACACTAGCTATTGTTGTGGGGAGGTCATAAACCCCCTAACTGGCAAAATGCTATCGATTACTGTCTCCCAGTCCAATTAAACTTGTCTCGTGCATGTCGTGTGTAGGAATAGGCATGTACATGATTGTATGTAGGGACGGTAATTACTGTTTTATTAATTAGCAGAATAGTTCCCCACTTGTTTCTATAATAATTCTTCATAATATAATAATTTTCTCCAAATTGTCAATGTTACATTAGTTTTAATAATTTATTGTTCATCATTGCTTGCAAGATGTATGTTCGAAAGGTAAATCAAATGAATAAATTAACTTATAATGTTTAAAGCTGTATTTTTTACTAAATTATTACCATGTTGTGGCAAGTTGATGAACTCCCGGATGAACTCTGCACGCCTATAAACCATAAATATACTTGTTTTAACAAAGGTAATACTGTGAATTTTAAATTTGACATAATATTAATATTTTCCACGCGGCTATTGGTTTTATATTGTATAAAACAGATTTTTCAGAAACCTTTCCCAACTTTCCACGTCTATCTCAAGGATTACAGAACCAATACCAGCAGGGGCGGACTGGGACCTGAAAGCGGCCGTGGCAAAATAATTAAAGCGGCCCAGGCGCGTACCGCGGCATGTGAGCCAGGGGACAGAAGTATGTCGTCCCGGTAGTAAATTTTCGTAAAAGGTTGCCCCAATTTTCGGGGGGGGGGGGGGGGGGGGGGGGGGGGGGGTAGGGACAAAAAAAATCGCACGGTCACAAAATTCGCACGGTCACAAAATTTCGCACAGTTACAAATTTCGCACGGTCACAACATTTCGCACGGTCACAAAATTTCGCACGGTCACAAAATATCGCACAGTCAAAAAAATTCGCACGGTCACAAAATTTCGCGTAACCTGCCCTGAGAGGCCCAACCGGCCCTGAGAGGCCCAGAAACAAGCGGCCCATGTGGCGATCGCCAAAACGCCACAGTGGCCAGTCCGCCCCTGAATACCAGGCATGTTTGTACTTATTTCCATGCATTTCTCTTCGTGATGCAAAAATGGTAATTTAATTCAACATTTTTGAAACATTTTGTAAAGTTTTGGAATGTCGTCTATAGATGCTTGCCGCGTGGAAAGTGTTAAACGGCTTTAGGTTGGTTATTTGTTGTCGTCTAAAACTTTGCCAGACCATATTGCCATGGACGGCGTAATATACAACCAATTGTCTTCAGATTTGGAGAATGTATTATTAGACACATAGTTGAGTTTAGGATACAAATGAATTGTATACATGTCATCGTCTGTGTAAAATTAGAGGTCAAAGTTCAAAATGTTTACGAAATAATTACTATTTTCGGCTGTTTAAGATCTTCGCACGACTATAATTTGAATTAATTTTAAAAAGGTAATAACATTGACATCCCCCAAGTGTTGGCAATTTATATTTGACCCAATAGTCACCTTATGAGATTAGTAAATGCTATAATTTAACATGCCTAGTAGTATTGGTTCTGTAATTTTTGAGATAAGACTTTGAATAATTGGGAAATGTTTTTGAAAAATGTTTTGTAAATGGTAAAACTATAGTAATAGCCAGGTGGAAAGTGTTAAATTCAAACATTTACGTTAACATATTCTAGGACAATTTAGCGCGCCTGAAACACATCATTTTGCACTACAACAAGTTGGAGGGTATCAAGTGTACCTGCTTTCGGACTAAATAAAATAGCTATATTTAAAATACCAATTGTGGTCTGCTTAAATTTAGAAATTCAAACGGGAAAGTATAAAACATGAAGCATCTAACAACAGAAAACATTTATCCAATAAATTAGATAAATTTGAAGAATAGGCGCCACGCGGCAAAAACTATGTCAGGCGGGAACTGAGATTTAATCAAATTGTATCGTAAAAGAAAGATATAACAGTTTTATTCCGTAAAATCTTTGAACTGGAATTATATTCGATTCTTCGAATAATAAAGAATGTTGTTTATCATTCCTATGAATTAATACTTCAAGGTCAATTTCAAATGTTTATCAAAGACATTTCGATAAAATTGTGAACATCCTGATAAATATTATTATATACCGAAGCCTACCAATATTGCTTTAAAAGTATTTCAATAATTCGCCATCATCATGTTTAATCTGAGACTAATTAGTCTCAGGTTTAATTAACCATTGCTATCTAATAGAGTAAGTTGCAATCTTCAGTAGATAGCAAATCTATCAAAGTAAATTGCTATCTTCAGTGATAGCAAGTCTATCAGAGTAAGTTGCTATCTTCAGTAGACACCAAGTCTATTAGAGTAAGTTGCTATCTTCAGTAGATAGCAAATCTATCAGAGTAAATTGCATTCTTCAGTGATAGCACGTCTATCAGAGTAAGTTGCTATCTTCAGTAGACACCAAGTCTATTAGAGTAAGTTGCTATCTTCAGTAGACACCAAGTCTATTAGAGTAAGTTGCTATCTTCAGTAGACACCAAGTCTATTAGAGTAAGTTGCTATCTTCAGTAGATTGCAAATCTATCAGAGTAAATTGCTATCTTCAGTGATAGCAAGTCTATCAGAGTAAGTTGCTATTACTGAAGATAGCAATTTACTCTGATATATTTGCTATCTACTGAAGATAGCATAGATAGCAACTTATTCTGATATATAATACTTGCTATCTACTGAAGATAGCAATTTACTCTGATACACTTGCTATCTACTGAAGAAAGCAATTTACTCTGATAAACTTGCTATCTACTGAAGATAGCAACTTAATCTGATAGACTTGCTATCTTATCTACTGAAGATAGCAACTTACTCTGATATACTTGGTGTCTACTCTGATAGACTTGCTATCTACTGAATAAAGCAACTCACTGTGATTACTTGCTATCTACTGAAGATAGCATAGATAGCAACTTATTCTGATAGACTTGGCATCGAATGAAGGAAGCAATTTACTCTGTTAGGAACCGCCCGAAATAACTCCGAGTTGAAGGTAGCCCAATTTTAAGCAAACCACACCACAGCTTTTCAACACGCGGCACACTAGTCAAAATCAAAAGTAGCCCAATTGGGCGACGAAATCGTGGTATTGGCAAAACTGTTATCTGTAAATTATCTCGCAATTATGTAGTCAATTATCACGTCATCTGTAAATTATCTCGTCATCTCGTCATCTCGTCATCTCGTCATCTCGTCATCTCGTCATCTCGTCATCTCGTCATCTCGTCATCTGTAAATTATCTCGTCATCTCGACAATTATCACGTCATCTGTAAATTATCTCGCAATTATGTAGTCAATTATCACGTCATCTGTAAATTATCTCGCAATAATCTCGTCAATTATCACGTCATCTGTAAATTATCTCGTCATCTCGTCATCTCGTCATCTCGTCATCTCGTCATCTGTAAATTATCTCGTCATCTGTAAATTATCTCGTCATCTCGACAATTATCACGTCATCTGTAAATTATCTCGCAATTATGTAGTCAATTATCACGTCATCTGTAAATTATCTCGCAATTATGTAGTCAATTATCACGTCATCTGTAAATTATCTCGTCATCTCGACAATTATCACGTCATCTGTAAATTATCTCGCAATTATGTAGTCAATTATCACGTCATCTGTAAATTATCTCGCAATTATGTAGTCAATTATCACGTCATCTGTAAATTATCTCGCAATTATGTAGTCAATTATCACGTCATCTGTAAATTATCTCGTCATCTCGTCAATTATCACGTCATCTGTAAATTATCTCGCAATTATCTCGTCAATTATCACGTCATCTGTAAATTATCTCGCAATTATCTCGTCAGTTATCACGTCATCTGTAAATTATCTCGCAATTATCTCGTCAACTATCACGTCATCTGTAAATTATCTCGTCATCTCGTCAATTATCACGTCATCTGTAAATTATCTCGCAATTATCTCGTCAATTATCACGTCATCTGTAAATTATCTCGCAATTATCTCGTCAGTTATCACGTCATCTGTAAATTATCTCGCAATTATCTCGTCAACTATCACGTCAGCTGTAAATTATCTCGTCATCTCGTCAATTATCACGTCATCTGTAAATTATCTCGCAATTATCTCGTCAATTATCACGTCATCTGTAAATTATCTCGCAATTATCTCGTCAGTTATCACGTCATCTGTAAATTATCTCGCAATTATCTCGTCAATTATCACGTCATCTGTAAATTATCTCGCAATTATCTCGTCAGTTATCACGTCATCTGTAAATTATCTCGCAATTATCTCGTCAACTATCACGTCATCTGTAAATTATCTCGTCATCTCGTCAATTATCACGTCATCTGTAAATTATCTCGCAATTATCTCGTCAATTATCACGTCATCTGTAAATTATCTCGCAATTATCTCGTCAATTATCACGTCATCTGTAATTTATCTCGTCATCTCGTCAATTATCACGTCATCTGTAAATTATCTCGCAATTATCTCGTCAATTATCACGTCATCTGTAAATTATCTCGCAATTATCTCGTCATTTATCTCGTCATGTCATCATCTGGTTAACTCGTCATGACCCTTCAGGGCCACCGTACATCTCTTTTTTCATGAACATTGCGCCTTTTGGAGTATTGATAATTATGCAGCAGAAAATAAATGAAATGATTACTGATGACACAAAGAATCATGGGGGTTCCCAAGGAGTCGCAGTTCATCACACGGCCGTCTACGGCCGACGGGCCGAAGTGGTCTTGTTTATCTCCAATTTTTTCCGACGATAACATTTCTGAGCATGCACGGTTGTAATAGTGAACAGGCCTGGACTCGGGCGACCTTTTGACCGCGTGTGAATGGCTTGTTGATTCATTGGACGCTCATTGGCTAAACCCAAGGTTAAATATGAATATTTATATGCTGGACCCCAGCGCAGTTCTAGAATTGCGGGCTATTTCATGATTACTGGGTCAACCAGTTTACTGGGTCAACCAGTATTGAAAACGAAGATTTCTCAAGCAAACTAAACCAAACCAAACCAAACCATACCAAACCAAGTGGGTGGTTTCCGTTAGTATATTTACATCAGCATGGCTTTGGCTTTGGAACTTGGGTCAACATGGGAGTTGATGTTTACGTTTAGTTGGATTTGATGTTTACTTTTAGTTGGATTTCAGTACAGATTCTTAGTGCGTTTTGCCTCTGTTAAACTTATATATAGGAATATGGGTCCATTGGGCTAATTTTTAGAAGTCAATCTACATTCTATTTTCTATTGGCAAACAATAAATAAGAGAGCACTTGAGCCTTGGTTTGGGAGTTTAAGTTGGCAACACTGAACGCACACACTCATGAGTTGTTGAAGTAGTTAATCTATTTAGTTAAAGGTGGCGTTATAAGTAGCCAGTATAATAAAAGTTTAGGCCAATGTTTGCTTTTAATCATCTTACCATTTAGTTATGTTTACTTGGTTCTGAAATTGTAAAGGCATAGTCTGTATTATCTAAATGTGTTTGAATGGGTACCCAAGATGCTTTAAAGGTTCATTGACCTCCCTTTTAAGAATAAATGAAAATAAAAAATAAAAAAGAAGTTATTAATCATACCTTCTAAACAAAAACAAAATTAGTTAAATAAAAGTTTTAAAAAATATTATTGATTATGTTTTACAAAAATCGACATTGTCCGTTCTCAGGCAAGGGGCACTGATACCATCGATTGTTATAAATGAAGTTAAATGGGAAAATTCCGCGAAATATAATTGATATGAGTGACAGATTTTTCGTTAGTAGGAACAAAATTTGAAATACAATAATATTAATTCCGTCCATCCCTGCCACCAATTTCCAATTTTTTTGTGTTTGTAGGATTATCCTGGGGGCGGCAGGCACATCATCCATACATCGACTATAGGCCCTATCTGCTGCGTGTGATTTTAAATGGGTTTCTAAAATGATATATTTCTAGTCATTTTAATCATTTTGTAATAATTTGGTTTTGAAAATTGAATAGAAATTAAGCTAGGTAAAACCCTAATCCCAACCCCCCCCCCCCCCCCCCCCCCAAGTTGATGCAATTCCTTGAATGATAGTCAAGGTCAGGGCCCCCGCATAAAAATAAGGACTCCTGGTGGGGACCTGGAAGCTCATATTTACACAATTGTAGTTGCAGAGGGTGTCAAAATGTTATAATTTTTATCAGTGACGTGTCTAGAATTTTCATAGGAGGGACGAGATATGAAAGTGAGCCAACCAGACTTCCCCGACACAACATATGCGCGTGAATATAGGGCCTATTAGCTTTGAACTGTAAAAAACAGTATGACCCCCCCTCCCTCCTCTTGATTAGGAAAGAACGTGTGACCGCCCCCCCCCCCCCCATTTTTTTGTCAAGTAAAAACCGTGTGACAACCCCCCCCCCCCACCCCCCCCCCCCCCCCCACCCCCACCCTCCGGTGGAAATAATGAACGGTCCTAATGTCAGAAGAATACATGCGTCTTTATTGTTCAGAGGACTCTGTGGTTCCAGTCGCCGCGTGGAGACGATCATTTCATATTCAAGTTCTAAGTCCCGCCATCTTCGCCACCGCTTAGCTGATTAGATTTTCAAACGATTCGTTTGTGTTCCGCAAATTTTTTAGTACTGGGTAACATTTGACTCATCCCAAGGTATTACATCCCTTGCATTAACTACAATGCATACCTCTGTGACAGTGCTACATTGTATCATATGTTTCATCATCATTTCTTTCAAGTCACTTTTGATGAACAGGCGAGACGCGCCGTTCGAGAACCGCCTTGTCTGCAAAAAACTATATACGTTTATAAAGATTAAATGTATATTGAAGAAGTTACGGCAGTTTTACGGAGGCTGTACCTGAGAGTCCACAGCCCCCTTAAGGCGCGTTCCCACTGTGCCTGTTTGATACCAGGACGTGGACTTGATGCTACATCGAGTCTACTTCCAAGCCTAGTGGGCACGCGCAATAAGGGGGTTCGACCCTACATCCACAAATAAGAGTAGGTCACTAACAGACAACCAAGAACCTCTGTGCATATCAAGCTCGATTACCAAAAACTTTGAGTAAGCCAAAACAAAGAAGAATGTTTGTCTCAGAAGCCCGCCCACATTGGTATTATATGAAATGAGCTACAGCGTGTAGGTCTACGCACTGAGGCCTAATTTGTTTAGGTTATTCTTAAATTATTTTTAAACAAATATTTTAAAAAGTTCTTTGTAAGCTTGGATTTTAGCAACAACAACAACAAAATCGCATAGGGTCTTGGGTAAAGTTGGCAGTTTTCGGTCAGCGCCTAAACTTTTTCGGTCACTTTGCCCATATCGTGTGAGAGAGGGGATTGTTCGCCCCATTTTCATTTGAAATGGCCTAGAAACGTCAATTTTAAATATTGAATGGACCTATTGACATTACATGAAAGATGGATATATTCGCTACATACGACCACAATTCCAGTACCCGTGTAAAGGAATGAGTAGGATAAAGACAGGTGTAAAAAATGGTGAACTTGCCCCGACCCCGGTTCGTCCATAGGATGGGGCAAGTTCGCCATGGTCTCATAATTAGGTTTCATAAAGTAGTATGTATCAAATAGATATAAACATTTGTTATGTAATGTGATTTCCTTCCAAAATAACATTTAGAGAGTCCACAATTTAAGGGTGGGTCATTTTTACGGAACATACTCGTTTGATATTTAGACATTATAAAAAATACCACATTTAAAAATATTATTTTCTAATTTCAGTGCTACTCCATTCCAGATAGCTATTTTCATAATAACCACGCATGACCCACGTACAATGACAGGTCGATAACTGCATCAAATCCATAACCCATCCCATACCTACTTAATGATGATTTACATTTAAATCGTCTGTACGAATATCTTTAGAAAAAAATCAATATCAAAAATGGAAGAAAATCCACTTTTGTGATGTAAAACTGGTTTTTGGATGATAAATCGACAAACATTATCAGGAGATCAGCCATGATACCATAGGAAGATCGCAACAAACAGTGGAATATATTGTGTGTTCGTTCAAACTCAATCAGTGGCCGCAATTATGAGAATCATGTGGTGGGCGAACCTGCCCATAGGGTATACATTCCCCGCTTTCCCCTACATTTAACAACATGATTGTCTATTGTGACTTTAAAGGTATATGACCCGATCACTTTTTTGGGGCTATGATTTTTTTTTCACATCAAGATATTTTGATATCAGAAGAATCCTCATATTTTTCTCATTATGTCTGAAAACATCAAGTTGAAAATAGGGCCAGCAATCAGAACAACTACCTTTAACCTGTTATGGACTACTCCTAAGTTGGTGGTATACACAATTGTGTGCTGATATTGATGGGGATTCATGGTTATACACCACAGGAGAAGTGGTACTCCAGCGGACCATCATCTGTTATATAGTCCACTCCTTCATCTCCTATCTACTTCATAACAGTGTATGGCTTCATCTACTTTGTAGGTCACCCCTTCATTTACTGATGACTATTCATGGCTTCATCTGTTATGTAGACCACTTGATCATCTCCCATCTACTGTTGACAGGTCATGGCTTCATCTGTTCTGTAGTTCACCCTTTATGTTCTATCTACTGATGACAGTTCATGGCTTCATCTGTTATGTTTTTCACTCTTTATCTCCTATCTACTGATAACAGTTCATGGATTCATCTCTTTTGAAGTCCATCCCTTTATCTCCTATCTGCTGATGACAGTTCATCGTTTCATTTATTTTGAAGTCCACCCTTCATCTTCTATCTACTGATGCCTGTTCATGGTAGTGAATGTTATGTAGTGCACTCCTTCATTTTCTATCTACTGATGACAGTTAATGTCATCATCTGTCTTGTAGACAACTCCTACATCTCCGATACTGATGACTGTTAATGGCCTCATGTGTTATGTAGTCCACGCCTTCATGTCCTATATACTGTTGACAGTTCATGGCTTCATCTGTTATGTAGTCCACCCTTCATCGTCTATCTACTGATGACTGTTCATGGCTAGTCATCTGTTATGTAGTGCACTCCTTCATCGTCAACTACTAATTATCGAGACATTCATGACTCCATCATCTGTTTTGAAATTCACCTCCAATCTACTGATGACAGTTCATGGCTTCATCTGTTATATAGACGACTCATTCATCTCCTATCTACTGATGACAGTTCATGGCAGTTTTGTCGTCCACTCCTTCACCTCCTATCTACACATCTCTTTTGTAGCACATCCCTTCATTTCCTATCTACTGATGCCTGTTCATGGCTTCATCTGTTATGTAGTGTACTCCTTCATTTCCCAACTACTAATGACAGTTTATGGCGTCTTCTGTTATTTATACCACAGTAGTCCACTCCGTCATCTACTGATGACAGTTCATAACTCCATCTATTTTGTAATTCACCTCCTATCTACTGATGACAGTTCAGGCTGTTTCGTAGTCTACTCTCTACTCTTATCTACTGATGACATGTGATGGCTTCATCTGTATTGTATAGACAACTGAAACATCTTCTCCCAATGGTTCCTTGTGTCCAATCCCTTCCGATTCAAGGTCTTATCACGAAGCCCCACCCCACAACATGACAACCCCACCCCTAAACAATTATTATTATTCAGACTTATAAACCGCTTTTTCAAAACGGACCATAGAATTCCAATCCCATTCCGACTTCAAAGGTCTTATCACAAACTAATCACCCCCCCTCGTAAAAAAAATCTCCGCTGGCAGGGTGGTTATAAAAAATTGCACTGTATTTGTTTTATATTTTAACATAAGATTGTTTCATAATATAGCCTCAATCTCAATAAAGAATAGAACAAAAATCACTATCTACATGTAGTAATTGATGACTTGTCATTGTCAAAAAAATAGAAAATGAAGGAAAACAATCTTGTTTTCTTTGTACAAATCCAATCCAATAAGAATCTTATTCACATTTTATTGGATTTTCACAAAACGAAATCATATCTCAGATGTTCAATAATAATCCAGATGAACTTATTCAAAGATAAGGAAAAAAATAATTAAAAAAACCATCTAATCTCATCAATGTTTGAGAAGACGTTTCAATCGTATAGGGCTACGCGTATACGTCGCGTGTTTTGTGCTCTGCTTACAATTTTGCCTTACATATGAATAGCTATAGTAGATTCATAAACTCTGGCGTATCGTTGTCGAGTTTGGACCTCGTCCCGTTGGGCGTTAGAGGAACCAATGTTGACCAATGATGAAACAGCGGTACATAGTTATATGTTATTATTTGCGCTCCATAAACAAATGCTATTCATGATGGTGTGGCTTATGAATAGGGCTGATCATGTAGCTTTACAATCACGATAACGAAATACTTAATCCAACAGCTTGAAATATGTTATCCCTTTGGAAGCGGTCACCACAATAAAAACAAATCGACCATCATTGACCGTATCCAGTTTTCGAAAGAAAAATATTATGTTTGTCATTTTACCTATGGTCACGCGTTATGAACTCACCTCCCAATAGGGTGGTGCCGTTACATTTTTTAGCTTCATGCTGTCATTTTCCTCAAATATTTTTAAAACCACAAAAGCTATCTCAACAAATTTGGTATCATTTTAAAGCCCTAATAACAAGCTATCTGCCTGCCAAATGGCATTGGTATAGCTAATACAGAAAGGGAGATACAGCTGTTTGATGTTTGGGGACCAGGGGTGGTGCTGGAAGGGGTGTCGCTGGAAGGGGTGCAGCCTGTACAAACTCAATGGGGATAATCCCATGCTTTGTTCTTTTTACAATATCTAGTCATCCCCTAATGTTAAAAACACAATTTTGGTCCCATTTCAAAGGATATTTAGTAGTCTTTAAGTATATGGTTCAACAGACTTGTCAACTATTATTAACAACTAATTAAATATGGATAAGACAATGATCATCAGCTTTCTTCCTATTCGCTACACAGTAAACATAAATAATCAGCCTCAATTTACCGGATTTATAAAAATGACTATAACAGAAAAAGTGTTCAACCTATGATAGCAAAAGTATACATTTTTGGAAAGCTTGTAACTAGGGGAATTCAGAAATGCAGTTTTTATCAGGGAAGGGTTCATCCTTAAACAAATATTTCTGAAAATTCTAAACATATATAAAATAAAAATTTGAGATATTCACTAGCCGGTATAATTACCATACCGACGTAGTAACTTTGACAAATATATATCACCTAATGGGTAATTTCATGAGGAATTCAAATATGTAAAAAAAAAAATAATGATAGGGGTAGGTATAAAAAATATATGGATCTCAAATTAAAAATTAAAAACTCTGATATTTTCCGAACATTTCTGATCATACCATTTTAGTTTTTGGTCGTACTATAATTTTAATGGCATACCGGTATTTGGTTTCCTCATGCAATTTCCCTTCAGAAAATGTATACTTTTACTACCTCAGGGGGGTATACAAGCACATATAAATGTGTAAAGTTAAAATCATGTCGCGAAAGCCAAAATCCGTGTGTAACACGAAAGGAGGCGAGCTTAAAACACATGACCCTATTCATAATTTAGTGGATACATTTTATTATTTTCCATTTTTACTATGAACCTGGAATAAAGAAGAAACATTAAAATACACAGTATCCGTTCAATATCCGTTCTACCATGGAATTACGAGACACGGAATACCATCGATAAGACCCTGTTATATAACTCAATTATATTGCCATTGGCGGTACATCCTCCACACACAAGGATTGACAGACATTGAATGACTTGCCCATTATGTAGGCCTACGTACATCGGGCTATTCCTTTGACCAAGCATCATCTTTACCGGTTATGTTGCCACATTGACTATTACTACTCCCACGGACGCATGGTTGCCAGTTATATTTTTCTTCCAAATCAAATACGACTTTGGGTCAGTTTGTTGTCAAAAACGGGTGTACAAAACTCATTTTTATGAGAAATCCGCTACAAACCGCATAGTCTAACCTACATGTTTGGGTAAATAAGTTGATGAATTCTGCTAATTTGTAAATACAAATAGCGGCCAAAAGTGCGCATTCTCAAAATTGGCTGAAAATCTAGACCTGTTTTCTAGGTCATCTATGCACATTTTAGGGAATTATTGGATTCAAGAAGTAATAAAAAACTGAGTGAAATAGTTTCTATAAAACTTCACAAATAGTGTTACATCAATCGCATCAGTGAATGTGTGTATTAATTTAATAACTTTAAAATATTAGCAGTATTTTAAACTTTCATCGTTGCTTCTGGTATCAAACTGTTTTTATGCATCCCCCAGCTTGCATTAGGTATGCAAACGACTATCAATACCGAAATTATAACAACCGCGCTTTTTTGAAACATGCTACTCACACATGCGTGAACGGAACGGACATAATCAGCTCAACACGACATTTCAATAGAGATGATTATCCCTCCATTGTTGAAGATCTATTGTAACAGGCAGTGACGCGCGGTGACCTGTAGAATTTTTACACAGCGCGGCCCTTTCAATTGTGCCGGTAAAGGTGATAGGTACCTTGATGTTAGGCTCGATGGTATTCCGTGTCTCGTAATTCCATGGTTCTACGTGTTTATTTAAGAGAAAAAAGGAATTAATGCAATCATCATTTTTGTATAAACCTAGTTACAAAAGCATTTGTCCTAAATGAAATATAGAAAAAGTGATATCAACCACAATACGGATCATAAACGTTACTTTATGTGCTTCTGGCTATGACTGAGACCACCTGAATACCTTGATCAATTAATCTGAATAACAACACATCTTCTTTATCGAAAATACGCGGGCAATTGACAACAATTGTTTGCAGGCAAAGTTATGCGGATAATTCAGCCGCAAGTTCCCTGTCACTAGGTTTAATAATAGTTGTTCACCCTATCTGTACATCACAGTACTGTTACAGGCACTGATAATGATACGGTAGTTACCTTGCATATTACGATTAAATTCGAGTGCCTTCCTCTTTTGCTTCTATTACCTCTGAATGAAATGGTAAATCGGCCAATGTCTGCGAATCAACTATGGTCATGTGTTTTAAGCTCGCCTCCTTTCGCGTTACACACGGATTTTGGCTTTCACGACATGATTTTAACTTTACACATTTATATTTGCTTGTATACCCCCCTGAGGTAGTAAAAGTATATATTTTCTGAAGGGAAATTTCATGAGGAAACCAAATATGCCATTAAAATTATAGTACGACTAAGAACTAAAATGGTATGATCGGAAATGTTCGGAAAAATATCAGAGTTTTTAATTTTTAATTCGAGATCCATATATTTTTTATACCTACCCCTATCATATTTACTTTACATATTTGAATTCCTCATGAAATTACCCATTAGATGATATATAATTGTTAAAGTTACTACGTCGGTATGGTAATTATACCGGCTAGTGAATATCTCCAATTTTTATTTTATATATTTTTAGAATTTTCAAAAATATTTGTTTAAGGATGAACCCTTCCCTGATATAAACTGCATTTCTGAATTCCTCTAGTTACAAGCTTTCCAAAAATGTATACTTTTGCTATCATAGGTTGAAAACTTTTTCTGTTATTGTCATTTTTATAAATCCGGTAAATTGAGGCTGATTATTCATGTTTACTGTGTAGCGAATAGGAAGAAAGCTGATGATCATTGTCTTATCCATAATTAATTAGTTGTTACAAATAGTTGACAAGTCTGTTGAACCACATACTTAAAGACTACTAATTATCCTTTAAAATGGGACCAGAATGGTGTTTGTAACATTAGGAGATGACTAGTTATTGTAAAAAGAACAAAACATGGGATTATCCCCATTGAGTTTGTACAGCACCACCCCTGGTCCCCAAACATCAAACAGCTGTATCTCCCATTCTGTATTAGCTATACCAATGCCATTTTGCAGGCAGATAGCTTGTTATTAGGGCTTTAAAATGATACCAAATTTGTTGAGATAGCTTTTGTGGTTTTAAAAATATTTGAGGAAAATTACAGCATGAAACTAAAAAATGTAACGGCACCACCCTATTGGGAGGCGAGTTCATAACGCGTGACCCTATAGTATTGTACTCGATCCTTTTTACTATGTGACGTGTGTACACACCCCATACATTCCTCAGTGTTTAATAATTCGAATAATATGCTATGTAAACTTAATCTCCTTGCCAATAGTCCTAGCATGTATGCCTATTATTTTAAAGAAAACAATATTAATTACAAACAGGGCTGGAAATAAGACCCGCCCGCCCGCCCATAGCGGGTAACTTTCGTGTCGGGCGGGTGAAGATGCAAAGGTACCCGTCCGACTGGCGGGCCGGCCGCGGGTAACATTTTTGAAGCTCAAAGTGTAAGTATATTAAACAGTAAGTTCGGGGTAATTTCATCATCAGATCAGATTACAACTTACTTGAAAAACTTGAGCGATCCGACCAGGGATACTATTAATTTTGGGATAGGAGAGTCCTATACTAACGCACGTAGCGAAAACGGTCCCTTTTGCATATTTACATAAATTATGGTATCATCGGAATGTGTCGGTGACACACCCCTGATCCGACTCCGATCGTTCATCATGCAAGTACACTACACATAATAATTATGATAATATTGGGAAACTCCCAGTTCCGTGCAATCCATCGATCGATCCATTCCGAACTTTCGATTAACAGGAGCGCTCAGAACATCCCATCGGGCCGAATCGGGTCTCCATACGTCTCTCGATCCAATTGTAATTTCATAACCACGATCAATGAGTAGAGCTTACACCAGGGATGTGCCACTGAGCTTGCCGATCGGAGGCCACTTTTAAATTAAAATTTGGTCGGCATAGAACTGGTGGCGCTATACTGATCAGGCGTGATTGTAGCAGACGACACGACGCTGGCCACGCGTCTCTCAGACGACCCAATAGGCCTATGTCAACGGGAGTGCACTATTTTGAATTATTTTAAACAGTCATCGCCCGGTTAACGATGACAATTCTTCTAATTATGATGAATTTGTCAAGATGATAAGATTAACATTCGCGATTACGTGTTATTCATTACGTATTCAACCTTTAGGTTTCGCGTGGCCACCGTCGTCTGTGTAAATCCACAGCGCCCTCAAACCTATGCCGACCAAATTTTACGTTAAAACTGGTTAAACATTGTTAAACGCGTTAAACGCCGGTCACCGACACATTCCGATGATTACCATAATTTATGTAAATATGCAAAAGGGGCCGTTTTAGCTACGTACGTTAGTATAGGACTTTCCTATCCCAAAATTAATAGTATCCCTGCTTACACTTCCATGCATGGTACCAGCGAAAGCAGCCAGCTTTGTACATTTCACTGATGACGTATCACATTGTATTGTAATGCAAACCGTGCCGTGCAGCTATCGATAACATAACATCGCGATACACCATTGGATGATAGTTTTCTGAATTATAATTGGATTGGATTTATACTATAATACTACAATGTGGAACTTTCTTGAGGGGGTTACGGCGGACGCCATACGCCATACGCCGGACAGAAATAGTGATAACATACCGTAAAATATCAGCATGGCACGTTATTATCTCTGATATATAGGGCGCCATCTCGCGATCAAAACGTCTTTTAAAAGTTTATTCTTAAAGGCACTTCCGAATCTCAAATGTTTGCCCCGGGCAAAATTCACATGACTCGCTACATACCCGAGATCCGAATATACATCATATAAACCCCGATGCAATGTTGATAGCTCGCGTACCGAAAGATTGGCTACAAAAAGCAAAATGTACGAACAAAATTCATGTCTAGAAATGTTTCGAAAGTCATTCTATTCATTTGAATAAAACCACAGTTATAATCTGAAACAACATTAAATCATTTATTGGGCGAGAACCCTATGTTAAATACATACAAAAATAGAAATATAAAGCATTTTAACTTCCTATTTATAGGATAGTGTTCAACTGTCATTTTAATTTATGTCTGTCCTATTATCGTCATTCAGTGCTCCGTTAGCGCAATCGGTAGCGCAACAGATTTATAAAAATCTAAATACAAAATGGTCACCATGAGGAGAGTTGAGCCATTGGCAGGGCCGTCAGAAGGGGGGTGCGTTGGGTGCCCCCCTTGAAAATCCCTCCTTTTTTTCTTTCTTTTTTAAGGTAAACTGACGTGCGAAATTTTTTGACTTCCCCCCCCCCCCCCCCCACCCCCCCCCCCCCCCCCTCCCACTTACGTGAAATTCACGAGGTGACTGACTTGGAAACCTTTTACGAAAAAAAACCACCTAGCTACGCCACTGCTTCCGGTAAAAAATCGTGAAAACGCACCCCCCTTGGGCAAAAGCTTCTGACGGCCCTGCATTGGTCATGGGGAGAGTTGAGCATAGGGAAAACATGTAGTAACATTTTTATTTTTGGACTAAAGGTGAAAAATGTATAATAAATGAGAGAAAATGTTATATATTTTGTGCCATGATAATAACAATTGAGCACCATATTTACTTTAAGGATTAATAAATCAAAAGTTGAAAAAATATGATTTTGTTTTTTCACCAGCCATTGACTTATCATGCTGGCTCAACTCTCCTGTAATAGTGGCTCAACTCTCCCATATTGTAGGGATGGCTTCAGGAACGTTTTCTGGACCATTTTAGTTAAAATAATCTAAACATTTATGCGCGTATATCGCGCACTTCTTATGTACAGGTTTCAACATTATAAAGCATCTCACCCTAAATATTGTTGCTGCCGACGTCACTGGTAGGGAGTACGGAGAGAAAAGACGACAATGACAAAATGTTTAAAGTAATTTGGATTTGAGCATACAAATCATGTTCTAATGTTCTTAAAAGTTAGAATTTGAATGTGGGGGAAATTTAACAAACACTTGACTCCGTACCTCCCCCCCCCCCCCCACCACCACCACCACCACATCTGCGCCGCCTGATCCTTACCCCTCCTCCTTCTCTTCTTTTATTTTTCACTCTTGGGTAGGGGGGGGGGGGGGGCATGGCCTGCTGCTCTTCCTGGAAACGCCACTGTGGTGATGTTGGGCTAAATGTAAATCAAGTTCACTTGATGAATAGTATATGCGAGTGGCTTTGTTCCTAATGATCCAACGATTCACCCACCCATCTTCACCCCCCCCCCCCCGGGATTTACGCCTATGATACAAATCTTGTTGAACCGGGGTGGGGGGGGGGCATAAACGTCTTGCACTAATGGGAAGGGGGGTTTTCCGGTTTGGGGGAAGGGGGTAAGGGTAAGACACCGAACAAATGCAAATTGCCCCACCCCCTCACCAAATTTCTGAACACTCCCTTATAACACAATCATACACATCCCTTTTAAAATGCAGCAGCTATTATAAACGGTGCCAAATGAACATGACCGTGACGTTATATAATATTAGGATACCCCAGGGTTGCACAAAGTGCGGGAGCAGGGAGCACCGCTCCCGGGAAATAGTGAGCAGAATTGGGGAAATAATGCCAAGTGGAAAAAGAAAAAGTATTGGGGAAAGGGGTGAAAAAAGATGAAGAGAAAAAAAATGCAAACTTTGGGTTATGAGCTGTGGTTGCAGGTATACTAACGTGTTTATTGTTTTATTGCTTTTCCCCAGTGGCGACGCTACAGGGGGCAAGTGAAGGGCATTTCCCCAAAAGATATTTTTGTGCCCCACCCCTTAAACAAATTCTATTTAGTTAAAATTAGAAAAATAAGACAATTTTAACATAACAAGGCAATTTTTTTCGGTCTTCGTGCGGATTTTCGTACTAAATTAGACAAAATTTGGCCATTTTAGCGTAAAATGCCACACAAAAATTTGCGCGCTTCGCGTAAATCTTTTTTCTTCTTCATGCTCCCTAACAAAAATTCTAATCCAATATTGTTATCTGATTTTTATAAAACCTACAAGTATAGGTGGGGAAATGTTAAGCTCAAAACCTTGCTCCTGGGGAAGAAACAACTTTGTGCAACCCTGGGATACCCTGTATTCATTAGCACTCTGAAGGATTGACACCTAAACAATAAGGTGATCCTGGGAGGGAGATACCCAAGCTCCCCTGGTAAGGTTTCGCTATTATGATTGTCATGAAGGGGGTGTGACGTGTGTGTACAGTGCAGCGAGGTTACATTTACTCTAGAGTGGCGACTCGCCCGTTTCCAGCGAGGTTACATTTACTCTAGAGTGGCGACTCGCCCGTTTCAAATGAAGCCACGCGTCTGCTGCATTTTCCCCCAATTCCTTTGTGTTTGGGGGAAAAGTCAGCGAGGTTACATTTATGCTGAAAACATACTAAGGTCGCTTTGCGATTAAATCGCTCCTATGACGAGTTTTACGTCATATAAAAAACCTCGATACATCGATCAAGAGATCGCTTGACTGGAAACGACCAGTCGCCACCAGTTGACTTCAGTTCAACTCGAAAGATCGGTCGCTCATGACGTAATGAAC